>JAVTVJ010001770.1:0-66043 GCA_034509425.1 Eopsaltria australis
GTAGCTGGCACACTGGCTGAGCTGTATCTGCTGAGGATTCCAGCCGTTCCTCCCCCATGCCCGGCTGCAGCGGCACGGCCGCTCCAAACTTCCCTTCCCCTCCCCTCCTTTTGGAAGGAAGGGGGTGGGGGGTGGGGGGGGGGCGTCTGGGGCCTTGCCAGCGAGAGAAGCAGGAGCTGCTCCTCTCTACACAGCAGCAGCAGGTCCAAAGAAAAAGAGCTTCAGAGAGTCTCTGCTTATATATGTTTTTTTTTTCCTCGAAGGCGGATCAACTTTTTAATTGGTTTACCTACCTATCAATCCTTAAAACTACCTGATTATTGGCTCTCTCTCGCAGGAAGGAAGTTGTATTCCTTCCTGCAGCACAGATCTCTTCCTAGATTTTGACCCCTCTGGCCTAACCCAGGACTGACGGGAAGTCACAGACATTCACAGGGGCTCTAGACTGCCATCCCAGGAGCCCCCAGAGCACCAAAGAGCCAGGATGCAACACACACTAGCAGGAGCTCCATGCAGACACCCCATGAATCCACAGACTGCCAAAGAGCCGGCAGGTCACACACACTCACAGGTACTCAAGAGTGACATCCCAGGAGTGTCCAGGCTCCCAAAGAGCCACGATGTCACAGACACTCACAGCGGCTCCATGGTGAAATCCCAGGAGTCCCCAAGCTTCCATAAACCTGCCATGCCACAGAAACTCACATGGGCTCCACTAGCCACAGCCCATGTGTCCCTGCCTGCCTAAGAGCCCAGATGGTCACAGACTTTCACGCGGCTTCCATGCTGAATTCCCAGCAGTCAGATTCCAAGGAGCTAAGATGTCACAGAATAAGGGATTCCATGGTGACATCCCCGGACTTCCCAGGCAGCCAAAGAGCCAGGACCTCACAGACGCTCGCAAGGCTTCAACGGCCTTATGCCCGCAATCCCCACAAAGCCAAAGAGCAGGGATGTCAAAGACACTCACAGGGCCTCCATGGGGACATCGCAGGAGTCCCCAGGCTGCCAAAGAGACAGCATGTCACAGTTACCCACAGGGACCCCATGTGCACATCCCTGCCTTACCCTGTCTTCCAAAGAGCAGGGATGTCACACACACTCCCAGGTGCTCCATCGGGTCATGCCAGCAGTTCCCAGGCTGCCAAAGAGCCGGCATGTCACCGACACTCACAGGGGACCCATGCAGACATGCCAGCTATGCCCAGACTCCTCAACAGCTGGGATGTCACAGACATTCACAGGGGCTGCAGAGTGACATCCCAGGAGCCCCCAGAGTGCCAAAGAGCCAGCATGTCACAGACAATGCCAGCAGCCCCATGGAGACATCCCTCGAATCCACAGGCTGCCAAAGCACCGGCATGTCACAGACACTCACAGGGGCTCCAGACTGACATCCCCAAAGTCCACGGCTCTCACAACCGGCCACGATGTCACGACACTCAAGGGGTCAGACTGACATCCCACGAGTCCAAACAGGCTGCTCAAACAGCCATGTCCAGACACTCAACAGGGGCTCCCATCGGGACTTCCTGCTGTCACCAGTCACGCCAAAGAGCCGGGATGTCACACATTCACAGTGATCAATGGCTAGACATCCCAGAGACTCCGGGCTTCCAAGCAATTTGGGATATACAGACACTCCACGTTCCCTGGCGACTTCCCAGGAGACCAATGGGGGATGACAAAGAGCAGCATGTCACAGCATCACACGGGTTTTCCTGGGGACATCCCGGGAATCCAGGTGCTCAACCAAACACAGAGATGCCACACA
Organism: Eopsaltria australis; assembly: GCA_034509425.1. Classification (NCBI taxonomy): domain Eukaryota; kingdom Metazoa; phylum Chordata; class Aves; order Passeriformes; family Petroicidae; genus Eopsaltria; species Eopsaltria australis. The sequence goes on from JAVTVJ010001770.1 coordinate 1,775, forward strand.
CACTCACAGGGGCTCCATGCACACTTCCCAGGGATCCCCAAGCTGCCAAACCTTGGCCATGTCCCTGACAATCACAGGGGCTCCACACAGAAATGCCAGGATTTCCAAAGCTGCCAAAGAGCCGGCATGTCACACACACTCACAGGGGATCCATGCACACATCCCACGTATCCCCAGGCTCCCCAAGAGACGGTGTAGTGGTTTCAGTTCCCCTATTCAGGTTTGTGGCTAAATGTTAGCACACTTACTTTAATTTACTTGATTGCTTGTTGTGAGATGAGGATTAGGAGTAGGCAAAGCAGGTTCAAACTTTATAAAGTACAAAGAAGTTTTATTAATATAACTAAGACAAAGGGAAAAGGAAAAAAAAAACCTAAGAAAAACCAGAACAAACTCTTCAGACCACCCCTCCTTCCCCCACCTCTCCATTTCATTCTCCCTGACAACATACAAAGGACAACACTTCGACTTCCAGTCAGTTTACCACCTTAGAAACAGCTCTTGTTCTAGTTCATTTAGGGAGAGAAGTTTCTTTTGCTTACACCATGGATTTTCTGTAAGAAAAATACAGTTTTTATGGGTCTTCTGCTTCACCATCAGCCGCCACCCGGAGCAAAGTCCAGCTTAATGGTGGATCTCTCCCACACCAGTAGCCTTCCCACAGCCACTATGGTGGGGTATGAACAGTCCACAGGGTACCTGTTTTAAGGATGCACAGTTCAATTGCAGCAACAAAGAAAATCCCTTCTTCTGTGCCGAGCAACACAGGTTCTCCTGACAACTCAGGTTCTCTAGCACTCTACCCGGGACCAGGGCTCTGGGTCACAGCCTCTTCTCTCTCTTGATTCTAGTTTCTCATCAGGCTGTACTTTTTCAACACTTACTTGTCTGTACTTAGGTATTTCAGTTCATTGGCTGCAATAAGAACCTCACATCCCCCTTTGGACTGTATCTTCATATATTACAGAGAATTTATTAGCTCAGTCCCCAACCATGGTTCTCCAAAAGAGTTTTCAGCTTCATTCTTGAAGCAACTTCCCATGCACCTCATTGTAAGTATCAGTTCTGCTTTCCTCACTGACTGTAAAGTCTCTGCGCTGTACTATGTCGATGTCCTCACTCGTCCCTCTCTCTGCGAGGCAGGATGAGTGTCTGTGAGTTTAGTCCAGGCATGGAGAGAGTTAATCTCTGTCTCTCTCTCTCCCCGGCAGTGTGAGGATCAGGTGCTCTTTGCCGGGCTGTTTGAACAGGCCCGAGCTGGATGGAGTCCTGGCCCGGAGCAGGGGCCTGGCTCTCTCTCTCTCTCGTGTAGCTGGCACACTGGCTGAGCTGTATCTGCTGAGGATTCCAGCCGTTCCTCCCCCATGCCCGGCTGCAGCGGCACGGCCGCTCCAAACTTCCCTTCCCCTCCCCTCCTTTTGGAAGGAAGGGGGGGGGGGGGGGGCGTCTGGGGCCTTGCCAGCGAGAGAAGCAGGAGCTGCTCCTCTCTACACAGCAGCAGCAGGTCCAAAGAAAAAGAGCTTCAGAGAGTCTCAGCTTATATATGGTTTTTTTTCCTCGAAGGCGGATCAACTTTTTAATTGGTTTACCTACCTATCAATCCTTAAAACTACCTGATTATTGGCTCTCTCTCGCAGGAAGGAAGTTGTATTCCTTCCTGCAGCACAGATCTCTTCCTAGATTTTGACCCCTCTGGCCTAACCCAGGACAGACGGGAAGTCACAGACATTCACAGGGGCTCTAGACTGCCATCCCAGGAGCCCCCAGAGCACCAAAGAGCCAGGATGCAACACACACTAGCAGGAGCTCCATGCAGACACCCATGAATCCACAGACTGCCAAAGAGCCGGCATGTCACACACACTCACAGGTGCTCAAGAGTGACATCCCAGGAGTGTTCAGGCTCCCAAAGAGCCACGATGTCACAGACACTCACAGCGGCTCCATGGGTGAATCCCAGGAGTCCCAAGCTTCCAAAAACCTGCATGCCAACAGAAAACTCACATGGGCTCCATAGCCACAGCCATGTGATCCCTGCCTGCCTAAAGAGCCCAGATGTCACAGACTTTCACAGTCCCCAGATTTCCAAGGAGCTAAGATGTCACAGAAATTCCAAGGGATTCCATGGTGACATCCCCGGACTTTCCAGGCAGCCAAAGAGCCAGGACCTCACAGACGCTCGCAAGGCTTCAACGGCCTTATGCCCGCAATCCCCACAAGGCCAAAGAGCAGGGATGTCAAAGACACTCACAGGGCCTCCATGGGGACATCGCAGGAGTCCCCAGGCTGCCAAAGAGACAGCATGGCACAGTTACCCAAAGGGACCCCAGTCGCACATCCCTGCCTTACCCTGTCTTCCAAGAGCAGGGATGTCACACACACATCCCGAGTGCCTCCATCGGTCATGCCAGCAGTTCCCAGGGCTGCAAAGAGCCGGCATGTCACACAACTCACAGGACCCATTCAGACATGCCAGGCTATGCCCAGACTCCTCAACAGCTGGGATGTCACAGACATTCAGAGGGGCTGCAGAGTGACATCCCAGGAGCCCCCAGAGTGCCAAAGAGCCAGCATGTCACAGACAATGCCAGCAGCTCCATGGAGACATCCCTCGAATCCACAGGCTGCCAAAGAACCGGCATGTCACAGACACTCACAGGGGCTCCAGACTGACATCCCAAGAGTCCACAGGCTCTCAAACAGCCACGATGTCACAGACACTCACAGGGGCTCCATCGGGACTTCCCTGCTGTCCCCAGTCACCCAAAGAGCCGGGATGTCACAAACATTCACAGCTGATCAATGGCGACATCCCAGGAGACCCCAGGCTTCCAAGCAATTTGGATATCACAGACACTCGCAACAGTTTCATGGCGACTTCCCAGGAGACACAAGGCTGACAAAGAGCCAGCATGTCACAGACACTCACACGCGTTCCATGGGGACATCCCGGGAATCCCCAGAGTGCCAAACACCAGAGATGCCACACACACTCACAGGGGCTCCATGCACACATCCCAGGGGTCCCCAAGCTGCCAAAGAGCTGGCATGTCACACACACTCAGGGGATCCATGCACACATCCCACATATCCCCAGGCTCCCCAAGAGACAGGAAGTCACAGACATTCACAGGGGCTCTAGACTGCCATCCCAGGAGCTCCCAGAGCACCAAAGAGCCAGGATGCAACACACACTAGCAGGAGCTCCATGCAGACACCCCATGAATCCACAGACTGCCAAAGAGCCGGCAGGTCACACACACTCACAGGTGCTCAAGAGTGACATCCCAGGAGTGTCCAGGCTCCCAAAGAGCCACGATGTCACAGACACTCACAGCGCCTCCATGGTGAAATCCCAGGAGTCCCCAAGCTTCCAAAAACCTGCCATGCCACAGAAACTCACATGGGCTCCATAGCCACAGCCCATGTGATCCCTGCCTGCCTAAGAGCCCAGATGTCACAGACTTTCACGCGGCTTCCATGCTGATACCCCAGCAGTCCCCAGATTTCCAAGGAGCTAAGATGTCACAGAAATTCCAAGGGATTCCATGGTGACATCCCCGGACTTTCCAGGCAGCCAAAGAGCCAGGACCTCACAGACACTCGCAAGGCTTCAACGGCCTTATGCCCGCAATCCCCACAAGGCCAAAGAGCAGGGATGTCAAAGACACTCACAGGGCCTCCATGGGGACATCGCAGGAGTCCCCAGGCTGCCAAAGAGACAGCATGTCACAGTTACCCAAAGGGACCCCATGCGGACATCCCTGCCTTACCCTGTCTTCCAAAGAGCAGGGATGTCACACACACTCCCAGCTGCTCCATCGGGTCATGCCTGCAGTTCCCAGGCTGCCAAAGAGCCGGCATGTCACCGACACTCACAGGAGATCCATGCAGACATGCCAGCTATGCCCAGACTCCTCAACAGCTGGGATGTCACAGACATTCACAGGGGCTGCAGAGTGACATCCCAGGAGCCCCCAGAGTGCCAAAGAGCCAGCATGTCACAGACAATGCCAGCAGCTCCATGGAGACATCCTCGAATCCACAGGCTGCCAAAGCACCGGCATGTCACAGACACTCACAGGGGCTCCAGACTGACTCCACAAGTCCACAGGCTCGCAAACCCACGCATGTCACAGACACTCACAGGGGCTCCAGACTGACATCCCACGAGTCCACAGGCTCTCAAACAGCCACGATGTCACAGACACTCACAGGGGCTCCATCGGGACTTCCCTGCTGTCCCCAGTCACCAAAGAGCCGGGATGTCACAAACATTCACAGCTGATCAATGGCGACATCCCAGGAGACCCCGGGCTTCCAAGCAACTGGGATATCACAGACACTCACAACAGTTCCATGGCGACTTCCCAGGAGACCCAAGGCTGACAAAGAGCCAGCATGTCACAGACACTCACACGGGTTCCATGGGGACATCCCGGGAATCCCCAGAGTGCCAAACACCAGAGATGCCACACACACTCACAGGGGCTCCATGCACACATCCCAGGGATCCCCAAGCTGCCAAACCTCGGCCATGTCCCTGACACTCACAGGGGCTCCACACAGAAATGCCAGGATTTCCAAAGCTGCCAAAGAGCCGGCATGTCACACACACGCACAGGGGATCCATGTACACATCCCACGTATCCCCAGGCTCCCCAAGAGACGGTGTAGTGGTTTCAGTTCCCCTATTCAGGTTTGTGGCTAAATGTTAGCACACTTACTTAAATTTACTTGATTGCTTGTTGTGAGATGAGGATTAGGAGTAGGCAAAGCAGGTTCAAACTTTATAAAGTACAAAGAAGTTTTATTAATATAACTAAGACAAAGGGAAAAGGAAAAAAAACCCTAAGAAAAACCAGAACAAACTCTTCAGACCACCCCTCCTTCCCCCACCTCTCCATTTCATTCTCCCTGACAACATACAAAGGACAACACTTCGACTTCCAGTCAGTTTACCACCTTAGAAACAGCTCTTGTTCTAGTTCATTTAGGGAGAGAAGTTTCTTTTGCTTACACCATGGATTTTCTGTAAGAAAAATACAGTTTTTATGGGTCTTCTGCTTCACCATCAGTCGCCACCTGGAGCAAAGTCCAGCTTAATGGTGGATCTCTCCCACACCAGTAGCCTTCCCACAGCCACTATGGTGGGTTATGAACAGTCCACAGGGTACCTGTTTTAAGGATGCACAGTTCAATTGCAGCAACAAAGAAAATCCCTTCTTCTGTGCCGAGCAACACAGGTTCTCCTGACAACTCAGGTTCTCTAGCACTCTACCCGGGACCAGGGCTCTGGGTCACAGCCTCTCCTCTCTCTTGATTCTAGTTTCTCATCAGGCTGTACTTTTTCAACACTTACTTGTCTGTACTTAGGTATTTCAGTTCATTGGCTGCAATAAGAACCTCACATCCCCCTTTGGACTTATCTTCATATATTACAGAGAATTTATTAGCTCAGTCCCCAACCATGGTTCTCCAAAAGAGTTTTCAGCTTCATTCTTGAAGCAACTTCCCATGCACCTCATTGTAAGTATCAGTTCTGCTTTCCTCACTGACTGTAAAGTCTCTGCGCTGTACTATGTCGATGTCCTCACTCGTCCCTCTCTCTGCGAGGAAGGATGAGTGTCTGTGAGTTTAGTCCAGGCATGGAGAGAGTTAATCTCTGTCTCTCTCTCTCCCCGGCAGTGTGAGGATCAGTGCTCTTTGCCGGGCTGTTTGAACAGGCCCGAGCTGGATGGAGTCCTGGCCCGGAGCAGGGGCCTGGCTCTCTCTGTCTCTCGTGTAGCTGGCACACTGGCTGAGCTGTATCTGCTGAGGATTCCAGCCGTTCCTCCCCCATGCCCGGCTGCAGCGGCACGGCCGCTCCAAACTTCCCTTCCCCTCCCCTCCTTTTGGAAGGAAGGGGGTGGGGGGGGGGGGCGTCTGGGGCCTTGCCAGCGAGAGAAGCAGGAGCTGCTCCTCTCTACACAGCAGCAGCAGGTCCAAAGAAAAAGAGCTTCAGAGAGTCTCTGCTTATATATGGTTTTTTTTCCTCGAAGGCGGATCAACTTTTTAATTGGTTTACCTACCTATCAATCCTTAAAACTACCTGATTATTGGCTCTCTCTCGCAGGAAGGAAGTTGTATTCCTTCCTGCAGCACAGATCTCTTCCTAGATTTTGACCCCTCTGGCCTAACCCAGGACAGACGGGAAGTCACAGACATTCACAGGGGCTCTAGACTGCCATCCCAGGAGCCCCCAGAGCACCAAAGAGCCAGGATGCAACACACACTAGCAGGAGCTCCATGCAGACACCCCATGAATCCACAGACTGCCAAAGAGCCGGCAGGTCACACACACTCACAGGTACTCAAGAGTGACATCCCAGGAGTGTCCAGGCTCCCAAAGAGCCACGATGTCACAGACACTCACAGCGGCTCCATGGTGAAATCCCAGGAGTCCCCAAGCTTCCAAAAACCTGCCATGCCACAGAAACTCACATGGGCTCCATAGCCACATCCCATGTGATCCCTGCCTGCCTAAGAGCCCAGATGTCACAGACTTTCACGCGGCTTCCATGCTGATACCCCAGCAGTCCCCAGATTTCCAAGGAGCTAAGATGTCACAGAAATTCCAAGGGATTCCATGGTGACATCCCCGGACTTTGCAGGCAGCCAAAGAGCCAGCACCTCACAGACACTCGCAAGGCTTCAACGGCCTTATGCCCGCAATCCCCACAAGGCCAAAGAGCAGGGATGCCAAAGACACTCACAGGGCCTCCATGGGGACATCGCAGGAGTCCCCAGGCTGCCAAAGAGACAGCATGTCACAGTTACCCAAAGGGGCCCCATGCGCACATCCCTGCCTTACCCTGTCTTCCAAAGAGCAGGGATGTCACAGACACTCACAGCTGCTCCATCGGGTCATGCCAGCAGTTCCCAGGCTGCCAAAGAGCCGGCATGTCACCGACACTCACAGGGGATCCATGCAGACATGCCAGCTATGCCCAGACTCCTCAACAGCTGGGATGTCACAGACATTCACAGGGGCTGCAGAGTGACATCCCAGGAGCCCCAGATGCCAAAGAGCCAGCATGTCACAGACAATGCCAGCCAGCTCCATGGAGACATCCCTCGAATCACAGCGCTGCCAAAGCACCGGCATTGCACAGGACACTCAAAACCCCCCCCCCCCCCCCCCCCCCCCCCCTGCGGCGCTCCAGACTGACATCCCACAAGTCCACAGGCTCTCAAACAGCCACGATGTCACAGACACTCACAGGGGCTCCATCAGGACTTCCCTGCTGTCCCCAGTCACCCAAAGAGCCGGGATGTCACAGACATTCACAGCTGATCAATGGCGACATCCCAGGAGACCCCGGGCTTCCAAGCAACTGGGATATCACAGACACAACAGTTCCATGGCAACTTCCCAGGAGACCCGAGGCTGACAAAGAGCCAGCATGTCACAGACACTCACATGCGTTCCATGGGGACATCCCGGGAATCCCCAGAGTGCCAAACACCAGAGATGCCCCACACACTCACAGGGGCTCCATGCACACATCCCAGGGGTCCCCAAGCTGCCAAACCGGCCATCTCCCGACCACTCACAGGGGCCTCCACACAGAAATGCCAAGATTTACCAAAGCGCCAAAGCCGGCAGTTCACACACACTCACAGGGATCATGCACACATCCCACGTATCCCAGGTCCCAAGAGACGGTGTAGTCGTTTCAGTTCCCCTATTCAGGTTTGTGGCTAAATGTTAGCACACTTACTTAAATTTACTTGATTGCTTGTTGTGAGATGAGGATTAGGAGTAGGCAAAGCAGGTTCAAACTTTATAAAGTACAAAGAAGTTTTATTAATATAACTAAGACAAAGGGAAAAGGAAAAAAAAACCTAAGAAAAACCAGAACAAACTCTTCAGACCACCCCTCCGTCCCCCACCTCTCCATTTCATTCTCCCTGACAACATACAAAGGACAACACTTCGACTTCCAGTCAGTTTACCACCTTAGAAACAGCTCTTGTTCTAGTTCATTTAGGGAGAGAAGTTTCTTTTGCTTACACCATGGATTTTCTGTAAGAAAAATACAGTTTTTATGGGTCTTCTGCGTCACCATCAGCCGCCACCCGGAGCAAAGTCCAGCTTAATGGTGGATCTCTCCCACACCAGTAGCCTTCCCACAGCCACTATGGTGGGTTATGAACAGTCCACAGGGTACCTGTTTTAAGGATGCACAGTTCAATTGCAGCAACAAAGAAAATCCCTTCTTCTGTGCCGAGCAACACAGGTTCTCCTGACAACTCAGTTTCTCTAGCACTCTACCCGGGACCAGGGCTCTGGGTCACAGCCTCTCCTCTCTCTTGATTCTAGTTTCTCATCAGGCTGTACTTTTTCAACACTTACTTGTCTGTACTTAGGTATTTCAGTTCATTGGCTGCAATAAGAACCTCACATCCCCCGTTTGGACTTTATCTTCATATATTACGGAGAATTTATTAGCTCAGTCCCCAACCATGGTTCTCCAAAAGAGTTTTCAGCTTCACTCTTGAAGCAACTTCCCATGCACCTCATTGTAAGTATCAGTTCTGCTTTCCTCACTGACTGTAAAGTCTCTGCGCTGTACTGTGTCGATGTCCTCACTCGTCCCTCTCTCTGCGAGGAAGGATGAGTGTCTGTGAGTTTAGTCCAGGCATGGAGAGAGTTAATCTCTGTCTCTCTCTCTCTCCGGCAGTGTGAGGATCACGTGCTCTTTGCCGGGCTGTTTGAACAGGCCCGAGCTGGATGGAGTCCGGCCCGGTCCTTGCCTGGCCCAGAGCAGGGGCCTGGCTCTCTCTCTCGTGTAGCTGGCACACTGGCTGAGCTGTATCTGCTGAAGATTCCAGCCGTTCCTCCCCTATGCCCGGCTGCAGCGGCACGGCCGCTCCAAACTTCCCTCCCCCCATCCCCCCTTTGGAAGGGGAGGGGGGGAAGCTGAGGCCTTACCAGCGAGAGAAGCAGGAGCTGCTCCTCTCTACACAGCAGCAGCAGGTCCAAAGAGGAAGAGCTTCAGAGAGTCTCTGCTTATATATGGTTTTTTCCTCGAAGGCAGATCAACTTTTTAATTGGTTTACCTACCTATCAATCCTTAAAACTACCTGATTATTGGCTCTCTCTCGCAGGAAGGAAGTTGTATTCCTTCCTGCAGCACAGATCTCTTCCGAGATTTTGACCCCTCTGGCCTAACCCAGGACAGACGGGAAGTCACAGACATTCACAGGGGCTCTAGACTGCCATCCCAGGAGCCCCCAGAGCACCAAAGAGCCAGGATGCAACACACACTAGCAGGAGCTCCATGCAGACACCCATGAATCCACAGACTGCCAAAGAGCCTGCATGTCACACACACTCACAGGTGCTCAAGAGTGACATCCCAGGAGTGTCCAGGCTCCCAAAGAGCCACGATGTTCACAGGACAACTCACAGACAGGCTCATGGTGAAATCCAGGAGTCCCAAAGCCTTCCAAAAACCTGCCATGCCACAAGAAACTCACATGGGCTCCATAGCCACAGCCCATGTGATCCCTGCCTGCCTAAGCAGCCAGATGTCACAGACTTTCACGCGGCTTCCATGCTTGAAAAAAACCCCAGGCAAGTCCCCCCCAGTTTTCCCCCAAAGGGGGAGCTTTTAAAATAGGGGGGATGGGGGTCACAGGGAAATTCCAAGGGATTCCATGGTGACATCCCCGGACTTTCAGGCAGCCAAAGAGCCAGGAACCTCACAGACGCTGCAAGCTCAACGGCCTTATGGCCGCAATCCCCACAAGGCCAAAGAGCAGGGATGTCAAAGACACTCCACAGGCGCCTCCATGGCACATCGCAGGAGTCCCCAGGCTGCCAAAGAGACAGCATGTCACAGTTACCCAAAGGGACCCCATGTGCACATCCCTGCCTTACCCTGTCTTCCAAAGAGCAGGGATGTCACACACACTCCCAGGTGCTCCATCGGGTCATGCCAGCAGTTCCCAGGCTGCCAAAGAGCCGGCATGTCACCGACACTCACAGGGGATCCGTGCAGACATGCCAGCTATGCCCAGACTCCTCAACAGCTGGGATGTCACAGACATTCACAGGGGCTGCAGAGTGACATCCCAGGAGCCCCCAGAGTGCCAAAGAGCCAGCATGTCACAGACAATGCCAGCAGCTCCATGGAGACATCCCTCGAATCCACAGGCTGCCAAAGCACCGGCATTGCACAGACACTCACAGGGGCTCCAGACTGACATCCCACAAGTCCACAGGCTCTCAAACAGCCACGATGTCACAGACACTCACAGGGGCTCCAGACTGACATCCCACGAGTCCACAGGCTCTCAAACAGACACGATGTCACAGACACTCACAGGGGCTCCATCGGGACTTCCCTGCTGTCCCCAGTCACCCAAAGAGCCGGGATGTCACAAACATTCACAGCTGATCAATGGCGACATCCCAGGAGACCCCAGGCTTCCAAGCAATTTGGATATCACAGACACTCGCAACAGTTTCATGGCGACTTCCCAGGAGACACAAGGCTGACAAAGAGCCAGCATGTCACAGACACTCACACGCGTTCCATGGGGACATCCCGGGAATCCCCAGAGTGCCAAACACCAGAGATGCCACACACACTCACAGGGGCTCCATGGGGACATCCCAGGGGTCCCCAAGCTGCCAAACCTCGGCCATGTCCCTGACAATCACAGGGGCTCCACACAGAAATGCCAGGATTTCCAAAGCTGCCAAAGAGGCGGCATGTCACACACACTCACAGGGGATCCATGCACACATCCAACGTATCCCCAGGCTCCCCAAGTGACGGTGTAGTGGTTTCAGTTCCCCTATTCAGGTTTGTGGCTAAATGTTAGCACACTTACTTAAATTTACTTGATTGCTTGTTGTGAGATGAGGATTAGGAATAGGCAAAGCAGGTTCAAACTTTATAAAGTACAAAGAAGTTTTATTAATATAACTAAGACAAAGGGAAAAGGAAAAAAAAACCTAAGAAAAACCAGAACAAACTCTTCAGACCACCCCTCCTTCCCCCACCTCTCCATTTCATTCTCCCTGACAACATACAAAGGACACCACTTCGACTTCCAGTCAGTTTACCACCTCAGAAACAGCTCTTGTTCTAGTTCATTTAGGGAGAGAAGTTTCTTTTGCTTACACCATGGATTTTCTGTAAGAAAAATACAGTTTTTATGGGTCTTCTGCCTCACCATTAACCGCCGCCCGGACCAAAGTCCAGCTTAATGGTGGATCCCTCCCACACCAGTAGCCTTCTCACAGCCACTATGGTGGGTTATGAACAGTCCACAGGGTACCTGTTTTAAGGATGCACAGTTCAATTGCAGCAACAAAGAAAATCCCTTCTTCTGTGCCGAGCAACACTGGTTCTCCTGACAACTCAGGTTCTCTAGCACTCTACCCGGGACCAGGGCTCTGGGTCACAGCCTCTTCTCTCTCTTGATTCTAGTTTCTCATCAGGCTGTACTTTTTCAACACTTACTTGTCTGTACTTAGGTATTTCAGTCCATTGGCTGCAATAAGAACCTCACATCCCCCTTTGGACTTTATCTTCATATATTACAGAGAATTTATTAGCTCAGTCCCCAACCATGGTTCTCCAAAAGAGTTTTCAGCTTCATTCTTGAAGCAACTTCCCATGCACCTCATTGTAAGTATCAGTTCTGCTTTCCTCACTGACTGTAAAGTCTCTGCGCTGTACTATGTCGATGTCCTCACTCGTCCCTCTCTCTGCGAGGAAGGATGAGTGTCTGTGAGTTTAGTCCAGGCACGGAGAGAGTTAATCTCTGTCTCTCTCTCTCCCCGGCAGTGTGAGGATCACGTGCTCTTTGCTGGGCTGTTTGAACAGGCCCGAGCTGGATGGAGTCCTGGCCCGGAGCAGGGGCCTGGCTCTCTCTCTCTCTCGTGTAGCTGGCACACTGGCTGAGCTGTATCTGCTGAGGATTCCAGCCGTTCCTCCCCCATGCCCGGCTGCAGCGGCACGGCCGCTCCAAACTTCCCTTCCCCTCCCCTCCTTTTGGAAGGAAGGGGGTGGGGGGGGGGCGTCTGGGGCCTTGCCAGCGAGAGAAGCAGGAGCTGCTCCTCTCTACACAGCAGCAGCAGGTCCAAAGAAAAAGAGCTTCAGAGAGTCTCTGCTTATATATGGTTTTTTTCCTCGAAGGCGGATCAACTTTTTAATTGGTTTACCTACCTATCAATCCTTAAAACTACCTGATTATTGGCTCTCTCTCGCAGGAAGGAAGTTGTATTCCTTCCTGCAGCACAGATCTCTTCCTAGATTTTGACCCCTCTGGCCTAACCCAGGACAGACGGGAAGTCACAGACATTCACAGGGGCTCTAGACTGCCATCCCAGGAGCCCCCAGAGCACCAAAGAGCCAGGATGCAACACACACTAGCAGGAGCTCCATGCAGACACCCCATGAATCCAAAGACTGCCAAAGAGCCGGCAGGTCACACACACTCACAGGTACTCAAGAGTGACATCCCAGGAGTGTCCAGGCTCCCAAAGAGCCACGATGTCACAGACACTCACAGCGGCTCCATGGTGAAATCCCAGGAGTCCCCAAGCTTCCATAAACCTTCCATGCCACAGAAACTCACATGGGCTCCATAGCCACAGCCCATGTGATCCCTGCCTGCCTAAGAGCCCAGATGTCACAGACTTTCACGCGGCTTCCATGCTGATACCCCAGCAGTCCCCAGATTTCCAAGGAGCTAAGATGTCACAGAAATTCCAAGGGATTCCATGGTGACATCCCCGGACTTTCCAGGCAGCCAAAGAGCCAGGAACTCACAGACACTACAAGGCTTCAACGGCCTTATGCCCGCAATCCCCACAAGGCCAAAGAGCAGGGATGTCAAAGACACTCACAGGGCCTCCATGGGGACATCGCAGGAGTCCCCAGGCTGCCAAAGAGACAGCATGTCACAGTTACCGAAGCGGCCCCATGCGGACATCCCTGCCTTACCCTGTCTTCCAAAAACAGGGATGTCACAGACACTCCCAGGTGCTCCATCAGGTCATGCCAGCAGTGCCCAGGCTGCCAAAGAGCCGGAATGTCACCGACACTCAAAGGGGATCCATGCAGACATGCCAGCTATGCCCAGATTCCTCAACAGCTGGGATGTCACAGACATTCACAGGGGCTGCAGAGTGACATCCCAGGAGCCCCCAGAGTGCCAAAGAGCCAGGATGTCACAGACAATGCCAGCAGCTCCAGGGAGACATCCCTCGAATCCACAGGCTACCAAAGCACCGGCATGTCACAGACACTCACAGGGGCTCCAGACTGACATCCCACAAGTCCACAGGCTCTCAAACAGCCACAATGTCACAGACACTCACAGGGGCTGCAGAGTGACATCCCACGAGTCCACAGGCTCTCAAACAGCCACGAAGTCACAGACACTCACAGGGGCTCCATCGGAACTTCCCTGCTGTCCCCAGTCACCCAAAGGGTTTCGATGTCACAAACATTCACAGCTGATCAATGGCGACATCCCAGGAGACCCGGGGCTTCCAAGCAACTGGGATATCACAGACACTCACAACAGTTCCATGGCGACTTCCCAGGAGACCCAAGGCTGACAAAGAGCACGCATGTCACAGACACTCACACGGGTTCCATGGGGACATCCCGGGAATCCCCAGAGTGCCAAACACCAGAGATGCCACACACACTCACAGGGGCTCCATGCACACATCCCAGGGATCCCCCAGCTGCCAAACCTCAGCCATGTCCCTGACACTCACAGGGGCTCCACACAGAAATGCCAGGATTTCCAAAGCTGCCAAAGATCCGGCATGTCACACACACTCACAGGGGATCCATGTACACATCCCACGTACCCCCAGGCTCCCCAAGAGACGGTGTAGTGTTTTCAGTTCCCCTATTCAGGTTTGTGGCTAAATGTTAGCACACTTACTTAAATTTACTTGATTGCTTGTTGTGAGATGAGGATTAGGAGTAGGCAAAGCAGGTTCAAACTTTATAAAGTACAAAGAAGTTTTATTAATATAACTAAGACAAAGGGAAAAGGAAAAAAAACCCTAAGAAAAACCAGAACAAACTCTTCAGACCACCCCTCCTTCCCCCACCTCTCCATTTCATTCTCCCTGACAACATACAAAGGACAACACTTCGACTTCCAGTCAGTTTACCACCTCAGAAACAGCTCCTGTTCTAGTTCATTTAGGGAGAGAAGTTTCTTTTGCTTACACCATGGATTTTCTGTAAGAAAAATACAGTTTTTATGGGTCTTCTGCTTCACCATCAGCCGCCACCCGGAGCAAAGTCCAGCTTAATGGTGGATCTCTCCCACACCAGTAGCCTTCCCACAGCCACTATGGTGGGTTATGAACAGTCCACAGGGTACCTGTTTTAAGGATGCACAGTTCAATTGCAGCAACAAAGAAAATCCCTTCTTCTGTGCCGAGCAACACAGGTTCTCCTGACAACTCAGTTTCTCTAGCACTCTACCCGGGACCAGGGCTCTGGGTCACAGCCTCTCCTCTCTCTTGATTCTAGTTTCTCATCAGGCTGTACTTTTTCAACACTTACTTGTCTGTACTTAGGTATTTCAGTTCATTGGCTGCAATAAGAACCTCACATCCCCTTTTGGACTATATCTTCATATATTACAGAGAATTATTAGCTCAGTCCCCAACCATGGTTCTCCAAAAGAGTTTTCAGCTTCACTCTTGAAGCAACTTCCCATGCACCTCTTTGTAAGTATCAGTTCTGCTTTCCTCACTGACTGTAAAGTCTCTGCGCTGTACTATGTCGATGTCCTCACTTGTCCCTCTCTCTGCGAGGAAGGATGAGTGTCTGTGAGTTTAGTCCAGGCACGGAGAGAGTTAATCTCTGTCTCTCTCTCTCTCTCCCCGGCAGTGTGAGGATCACGTGCTCTTTGCCGGGCTGTTTGAACAGGCCCGAGCTGGATGGAGTCCTGGCCCGGAGCAGGGGCCTGGCTCTCTCTCTCTCTCGTGTAGCTGGCACACTGGCTGAGCTGTATCTGCTGAGGATTCCAGCCGTTCCTCCCCCATGCCCGGCTGCAGCGGCACGGCCGCTCCAAACTTCCCTTCCCCCCCCCTCCTTTTGGAAGGAAGGGGGTGGGGGGGGGGGGGCGTCTGGGGCCTTGCCAGCGAGAGAAGCAGGAGCTGCTCCTCTCTACACAGCAGCAGCAGGTCCAAAGAAAAAGAGCTTCAGAGAGTCTCTGCTTATATATGGTTTTTTCCTCGAAGGCGGATCAACTTTTTAATTGGTTTACCTACCTATCAATCCTTAAAACTACCTGATTATTGGCTCTCTCTCGCAGGAAGGAAGTTGTATTCCTTCCTGCAGCACAGATCTTCCTAGCATTTTGACCCCCTCTGGCCTAACCAGGAACAGACGCGGAGTCACAGTACATTCACAGGGGCTCTAGACTGGCCATCCCAGCGAGCCCCCAGAGCACCAAAAGCAGCCAGGATGCAACACAACACTAGCGGAGCTCCATGCAGACACCCATGAAATCCACAGACTGGCCCAAAGAGCGGAGGTCACACACACTTCACAGCGTACTCAAGAGTGACATCCAAGGTGTTCTCAGGCTCTCTAAGAGCTGCGATGTCACAGACACTCACAGCGGCTCCATGGTGAAATCCCAGGAGTCCCCAAGCTTCCAAAAAACTGCCATGCCACAGAAACTCACATGGGCTCCATAGCCACAGCCCATGTGATCCCTGCCTGCCTAAGAGCCCAGATGTCACAGACTTTCACGCGGCTTCCATGCTGATACCCCAGCAGTCCCCAGATTTCCAAGGAGCTAAGATGTCACAGAAAATCCAAGGGATTCCATGGTGACATCCCCGGACTTTCCAGGCAGCCAAAGAGCCAGGACCTCACAGACGCTCGAATGTTCAACGGCCTTTAGCCCGCAATCCCCACAAGGCCAAAAAGAGCATGGGATGTCAAGACACTCACAGGGCCTCCATGGGGACATCGCAGGAGTCCCCAGGCTGCCAAAGAGACAGCATGTCACAGTTACCCAAAAGCGGACCCCATGCGGACATCCCTGCCTTACCCTGTCTTCCAGAGAGCAGGGATGTCACAGACACTCACAGCTGCTCCATCGGGTCATGCCAGCAGTGCCCAGGCTGCCAAAGAGCCGCCATGTCACCGACACTCACAGGGGATCCATGCAGACATGCCAGCTATGCCCAGACTCCTCAACAGCTGGGATGTCACAGACATTCACAGGGGCTGCAGAGTGACTTCCCAGGAGCCCCCAGAGTGCCAAAGAGCCAGCATGTCACAGACAATGCCAGCAGCTCCATGGAGACATCCCTCGAATCCACAGGCTTGCCCAAAGCACGGCATTGCACAGACACTTTCACAGGGCTCCAGACTGACATCCCACAAGTCCACAGGACTCCAAACAGCACGATGCTCACAGGACACTCCAGGGCTCCAGGGACTACATCCCACGAGGCCAACAGGCTCTCAAACAAACACGATGTCACAGACACTCACAGGGGCTCCATCGCCGGACTTCCCTGCTGTCCCCAGTCACCCAAAAGAGCCGGGATGTCACAAACATTCACAGCTGATCAATGGCGCATCCCAGGAGCACCCCGGCTTCCAAGCAACTGGGATATACAGACCACTCACAACAGTTCCATGGCGGACTTCCAGGAGGACCAAGCTGACAAAGAGCCAGCATGTCACAGACACTCACACGGGTTCCATGGGGACATCCCGGGAATCCCCAGAGTGCCAAACACCAGAGATGTCACACACACTCACAGGGGCTCCATGCACACATCCCAGGGGTCCCCAAGCTGACAAACCTCGGTGATGTCACTGACACTCACAGGGGCTCCACACAGAAATGCCAGCATTTCCAAAGCTGCCAAAGAGCCGGCATGTCACACACACTCACAGGGGATCCATGTACACATCCCACGTATCCCCAGGCTCCCCAAGAGACAGTGTAGTGGTTTCAGTTCCCCTATTCAGGTTTGTGGCTAAATGTTAGCACACTTACTTAAATTTATTTGATTGCTTGTTGTGAGATGAGGATTAGGAATAGGCAAAGCAGGTTCAAACTTTATAAAGTACAAAGAAGTTCTATTAATATAACTAAGACAAAGGGAAAAGGAAAAAAAACCCTAAGAAAAACCAGAACAAACTCTTCAGACCACCCCTCCTTCCCCCACCTCTCCATTTCATTCTCCCTGACAACATACAAAAGACAACACTTTGACCTCCAGTCAGTTTACCACTTCAGAAACAGCTTTTGTTCTAGTTCATTTAGGGAGAGAAGTTTCTTTTGCTTACACCATGGATTTTCTGTAAGAAAAATACAGTTTTTATGGGTCTTCTGCCTCACCATTAACCACCGCCCGGAGCAAAGTCCAACTTAATGGTGGATCTCTCCCACACCAGTAGCCTTCCCACAGCCACTTGGGTGGGTTATGAACAGTCCACAGGGTACCTGTTTTAAGGATGCCCAGTTCAATTGCAGCAACAAAGAAAATCCTTTCTTCTGTGCTTAGCAACACAGGTTCTCTTGACAACTCAGGTTCTCTAGCATTCTCCCCGGGACCAGGGCTCTGGATCACAGCCTCTCCTCTCTCTTAGTTCTAGTTTCTCATCAAGGCTGTACTTTTTCCAACACTTACTTGTCTGTACTTAGGTATTTTAGTTCATTGGCTGCAATAAGAACCTCACATCCCCCTTTTGGACTATATCTTCATATATTACAGAGAATTTATTAGCTCAGTCCCCAACCATGGTTCTCCAAAAGAGTTTTCAGCTTCACTCTTGAAGCAACTTCCCATGCACCCCCTTTGTAGTATCAGTTCTGCTTTCTTCACTGACTGTAAAGTCTCTGCGCTGCACTATGTAGATGTCTTCACTCGTTCCTCTCTCTGCGAGGAAGGATGGGTGTCTGTGAGTTTAGTCCAGGCATGGAGAGAGTTAATTTCTGTCTCTCTCTCTCCGGCAGTGTGAGGATCACGTGCTCTTTGCCGGGCTGTTTGAACAGGCCCGAGCTGGATGGAGTCCTGGCCCGGAGCAGGGGCCTGGCTCTCTCTCTCTCTCGTGTAGCTGGCACACTGGCTGAGCTGTATCTGCTGAGGATTCCAGCCGTTCCTCCCCCATGCCCAGCTGCAGCGGCACGGCCGCTCCAAACTTCCCTTCCCCTCCCCTCCTTTTGGAAGGGGCGGGGTGGGGGGGGGGCATCTGGGGCCTTGCCAGCGAGAGAAGCAGGAGCTGCTCCTCTCTACACAGCAGCAGCAGGTCCAAAGAAAAAGAGCTTCAGAGAGTCTCTGCTTATATATGGTTTTTTTCCTCGAAGGCGGATCAACTTTTTAATTGGTTTACCTACCTATCAATCCTTAAAACTACCTGATTATTGGCTCTCTCTCCCAGGAAGGAAGTTATATTCATTCCTGCAGCATAAATCACTTCCTAGATTTTGACCCCTCTGGCCTAACCCAGGACACCAAGGGTTTCATAGACCGCAGTATTAGCATGGCACTGGATGAAATGAAATTACTCGTGTTTGTCTCTAAAATGGAAGTTATCTGTAAAATGTGAATCTTGCCTATGTATTGGTACAGAGTAATACATAACTGAGGTCTTGCTGGATTGTTTTTAAAGGAACAAAGGCGGAACAGGTTAGCCAGGGAATTGCCTTCTGCTGTGCCACGAGACAAGGTAAGTAAATTTTGGATTTTATTTTCTATATAAAGCCTAATGCATTCTCCTAGATCCAAGTATTGGAAATTTTTATATGCTGCCCTAGTAACAGTCTTGGGAGCTTCCAGGTGTTGAGTTTTTCCTTTCATAAGATAGAAGTGGAATGTAATTTTCTCAAAAAGATGCAGTTTTTGAGAGGTTTTAAATCTGGTATTTCTGAAGACTTGTCTATAAATGTAATATTACACTTATTACTTGAATGCTATCTCAGGTAAGGTGTAAAATGCTTGGCAGATGTTGAAGATGGACTCAGAACTTTAATGCCTAAATTTATAGCTGAGACACACTGATTTCACAAGATGAACAAGTGATTTAAAATATCCAGTATGCCAAAATAGTGACTTGTGGTTGGTTTTTGTTTTTTTAAGTTACTCTTAAAACTGCAGTTTATTGCAGTCTTACTTTCTTTGGGAGGTGACATTTTCAGTTGTTCATCATAGTCCAGTCATGTATTCTTTCTCTGAAGTTTGCTTAATTTTACCAGGTTTCGGGATTAGTGCAATTACAGGAGTGGAAGAACCAACCAAGTGTCATGGAGAATATTGTCTGGCTGTAAAAAACGATAGTCTGATGACAAGCTGGAATTTTAGACAGGTGTTTAACACTATGTGAAGTATTTAGAATTCAAAGATAGAGAATATAAGATTTAAGATCCTCATGAGGTTGTAACAGGAGTTTCTACAGCTAATAGAAATCTGTTCATTAAGTTCATTACCATAAAAGGTGAGACAAAGTCCCAGAGTAGATCTGAGTAGATCTGCCTGTAATCAGTCTAAGACAACTAATGGATGAACTGGGAGTTTAAGGTAGCTATCTAGAGATTGCTTTCAGTGCTCTTTGATCCTTCATTTTATTGATTTCATAGTTAAATCATCAGTGTAGGAGACAAAATGAAATTGAAGACTAGATAATCCAAAAGTCTCTTTAACTGTCTTGGAGATGCCTTTTTTTCTTTCTTTTGTTTTTTTTCTTCTTTTCTGCTTCTATTGCTGTTTTTATAGCGAATTCAAAAGATTTTTTTCTGGATTTCAAAAGATGCTAGAAGGTAAAAGTGTATGAAATTTGCAAGGTAAATGTGGTGGTCTTCAGTTAAATTTTTTTTTCCCCTCCCTGCATTTTTTTTACCTTCCTTAGTCTACTAAAACTCCAGGTGCATTGGCACCTGCTTCCCAGGAGACTGTTACTGCTGCTTCTGCTGAGGCTGATGGCAAGGTCTGTCTTGATTTTTCCTCTAAGCACTGCATGCACGTTTCTGTCGTGGTGCCCCCCAGGTGTAAGGAAAGCAGTTTGTCTCTAGTGCTTTGTCACCAACAGTGTGTCCTTCCCATTCTGGATGTCCTCCCCAGTGTGGATTACTTGGCACTGCTGATTTTATGTGCAGTGGCATGTCAGGACATGCCATGAGGTGGCCAAGTCACTGCTTTCTCTTTGAACTCTTGTTTGCAATATATTGTGGTACAAATATGCACCTGATTTGCCTCAGACTGTCAATAGATTGTTGGGTGCAACAGTATTGTAATCAAAAGTCTTCAGCATGGCTGTTAAACTGCATGTTTTTAATGTGTTGACAGTTAAAGAAGGAAGACAGAAGATAAGCTAAAATGTGAGTTTCCTGCTTCCTGCAGGGAATCTTTACAGGCTTTGTTCAAACTGAACCTCCTTTGTGTTGTTTCACATAATTGTTGAATCCCTGGTTTACTTATATTTGTGAAATGTGTTCTGCAGTGTTTTTTTACGTTAGGTATGCTGTCTCTCATATTAAAATAACAGCTCATTACTACTCTGAAGGCCTTTCTGCTAATTGCTCTTGCTTGGAGTCAGAGAAGATGGAGTATTAGGAGTACCAAGGGGACTCAGGCTTTCTGCTTTATTTTACATTCAGATTTTAATGCAAAGCTTCCATTTCTGTCCTGAACAAAGTGGTTAAAGTCAAAATCTAGTTGATAGCAGAATTTTAACTATTCTTTTCATCAATGTTTTAGAGGTTTTGATATGCTGCAAAAGTTGAAAAGAAATCAACAGCCACTGTGAAGAGATAGGAAGAGATAGTGTTGTGACTTAAGGTGTTGCAGAAAGCTGCCAGATTTGGTTGGCATTTCCCTTAAAACCTGTCCTCTATGAGGTGATACATTTCACACTCTCTTGTGTAGCTTTGTTTCTGAAACTACTTTGGAGGTAGAGCAGGCTCCACAGTAACACAGAATGAGAGTGGCATTCTAGTCATTTTGAACAGCTGTCATGCAGTCAGAAATCATGCAGTGGAGCTTTCCTTAACAATAATTTTCTCTTATTAACAGAGTTTGATTTTAATTCTTAGTGTGCTCTACAATGCCTCTGAACAGTTGTGCAATTTAAATAAAATTTTTGACGTGCACAGCTTAGCTGGGTTTCCTCCTGTGTGCCACGGTGGTTGGGGCTAGATAGCTGTCTGCCAGGGTAGGACAAGCCCGACGGCGGCTTCAGCGAGTGTCCCTGGCCTGGGGAAGGAGTTAGGGCTCAGGTCCACGGCTGCCTGGATCCTGTATCCCTTGCCGCTGCGCTGTATCTCCCTTAAGGGCAGACACTGTATCTAAAAGCTAGAGAGACAGGAGAGGGGGATCTTTTGCCGAGGAATAAAGAGACACAGTAACTGCGGGTTAACTGCGCTCCAGGTGTCCAGGGTCAAAAGACCCTGAGCTCAGAGAGCATCAGACTTTTATTTGCAACATAATAACCAATCACTGATGAGCACAGGGGAGGAACCCGGGAGGGACAAAGGGATGGGGACCAACTGGGAAGGATAAGGGGAGGAGAAAGGAATACAGACAGGGGTACAAATCAATCAACTACCGAATAACATAGAACTTGCTAGAAACTGGGGATGATAGACAGGGGATGGGCAGGTGGTCAAACAAATGGGGGACAAGGGACCAACCCCTAGGAGACCTATCCCTATTCCAGGACAGACCATGTTCAACTCCACCCCAGGGGTGGCTTGGGCTACTTCAACCACAGGCTCCTAGGGGGCACAAGGGCTTCAGGGGTAGAAACCACCACCACACCTGTGTGCTACTGTTGGTATTCTATTTGCTATGCTTTGTTTCTCACTTTTTTTTTTAGATTTAAGATCAGCCTGTGGTGTTTAATTGTAAACACAATAGATAAATGTAGCTTTTTTTCCTCCTATATCTGAAGCAAGACAAGTATAAAGCCTTGAATCACCTTGAATGTTTTTCAAACAGGAGAAGATTTGAAAGCACAGTTGTAAATAGAAGAGATATTAGGCTTGTGGAAAGGTACAAAATAAAAATTGTCCCTAGTCTATATCAAAATAAACTTTGATTTTTTTTTTAATAATAATTAATATGTGTGGATACCATCCACTGATATTTCTTTTGTCCAGTGATTCCTAATGTTTAAGAGTTGGATGTTACATCTTTTTCTCAGGAGATCCATGAGTCATTCTTTGTCTGGAACTTCCCAGAATCTCTGATCTTCACTTCCAGAGGATGAAGATTTTTGTTTTGATTTGTTACCAAGAAAAAGCCTTGTGTAAATTCTGACAGCACAAATATGTTCATAGCTGTGGTACCTGGAAACAGAAATGTGCATAATTTTTAGCAGTTACCGTAAGAAACTTCCATTTGTATTAAAATAAAGCTCGAAGAATTTAAATTCGAGTAATGCAAGAACTGCGGTGATCTTTAAAATATACTTTCAGAATGATCCTGATAGTATAGCTTGTAGTGTTCCAAGGATGTGTGGTAAAAGCCAAATGACTTAGAAAGACCATCCCATGTTTCAGAAGTGATTTGTAGACCCTTAAAATGCTGTGGAGCTTCTCTCTGTGAGACATTTTCATACTCTTTATTAGGGAGAATATGAGTTTTAAAAGCTTTCATTTTACTGGTACCTTTTGTCAGCTGTAACCAGCAAAGGGAGAATAAATGTAGGGAATGTGAAGAACAGAATAAAGGGAATATACCTATGAAAATCTCATTTTTTAGTGAGTTCTACCTGTAGTGATTTGATCAGACACTTTACAGTGCCCAAGTCCTAATTCTGCCATGTTTTTTCAATGTGCTGTTTGTGCAGACTCCTCCTGTAGGACCAGATGCGTCTCAGGAGCCTGGAACAGGCAGCTGGAGAGGAATGCTGAAACCCTCCAAAGCAGAAGAGGTAGCAGCAGAGGAAAAATCCAAGCTACCTGCAGCCCTACCTGCTAGTCCTCAAAAAGGACATGCTGTAAACCTATTAGATGTGGTGAGTCTTGGAAGACAAATTCCTTTTCTTTGTAGTTCAGGCTCAGGAACAAAAACATCTGAATTGTAACTTTTCTGCTAATATGTGGTATTTTTGTAAATAATTCCTACTTTTTGGAACAGGGGGCTCTAGCCAGTCTCTTCTGATTTGCTCCTTGCCCAATCCCAACCTCCCTGCCTGCTCCAGTTTCAGCCTAAGAATGGGATAATGGGCTTCCTTTCACAAATTCCTGTGCGAGTGAACTCCTTGTCTATATAGGTGTTGGTACAGAAACAAATAGCTCAAATTCCTGCTCTTCTTGTGCTGAATTTGAATGTTTATATTAGAGAAGAATCATTAATGACAAAGCCCACTTAAGTTAAAAACAGATGGAGATATTTAAAGTATTTGGAGAGCTTTAAAAAAATGTAGTGGTGCCCTCTGACCTTTGTTTCACATGTCTGGATTTTGATATGTCTCTGATTTTATATCTGAAGAATTATAGGTTTGTTGCAATACAGGTTACATCTATCAAACTCAGGCTAAAAGAGCAGTAGTTACAGTTTTGAGTTTTATTTACAAATGCAAATGAGCAGAATTGGTAAACAGAGGGTTTTATTTTTTTTTACATAGCCTGTACCTGTTGCACGCAAACTTTCTGCCCGTGAGCAACGAGATTGTGAAGTGATTGAACGACTTATTAAATCGTACTTCCTTATTGTCAGGAAGAACATTCAGGACAGGTAAACCCAAACTTCCTTGAAATATTTAAGCCATGCAAATATTGTGATATTTCAAGAATCATATATATGATCTTGTTATTTTTATCATGTTCTTATGTTTGTAAGAAGAGAGAAAATATATTTATTTTTTGGAAGGGACAGCAGCAGTAAAACTTGACCCTTCACAGAATGAAGCAGTTTGAATAAGCACTTGTTTTCTCTAATGGTTTCAAATTCTGTATAATATTAAGTAAAAGGTTTAATTATTTAGGAGATGCCTGCTTTTCTGGAGGATGCTTCAATTCAGATGGATGATTTGCAGCAAATAACTGGAATAAACTCTAGGTGCTGTGTACCCTGAGAGAATTTAGCTTTGCCATCCTCTTATTTCAAATGGGAAGGTCAAATAGGAACTAGTGTGGCTCAGTTTTCTAGCACTTAGCTATAAGGATGGAAACAGTATAAAAAGTCCTTTCTGCTATGGAAAATGCCTTTTAAGTTTTGCTTTAAAAATGTCATACTTTTTCTTTAATGAGGAATTCTATAAAACTCTTTTGCTTATGTCTTTGTGGAAAGATCGAACGTCATATATTTTATATTTTTATGGATATGGGAAGTTTTTGGAGGAAGTACAGGAATCTGAAAAACAGATTTTAGAGCAGGTTAGCAAGGCTCATAGGTGTTTTTGTCTATCCAGTAGACTAATACCTGCAGTATAATTTTTAGTATTTCATGGCAGGGAAGTGCTTTGTTTACCTTAACTTTACTGCACTGTTTGTACTACATAATATCAGAGATATTAATTCTTTCTTTGCCTCTTTCCTTTCCCATTTACACGATAAATTTGATTTTAGGGTTGACATATTTAAATGTGTGTCATACCTAGCACAGTAGAGACAGGTTGGTTTCTAATGAGCAAAGTAATTTATTTAGTCTTATTTTCTGCTTTATACTATTCATGGTTTTTTACAATGCAGCTATTCTATTTGGAAGAAATTAATTTTATATGAATTAGTTCTATTCCTTTATTGTACATGATGCTGCTTTTATTTGAGAGAGAGTTTTTATTTATGGTAGTGATAGAATTCTGGTTGTTTGAGCCAAGCTTGTGTGTAGCTGCTTGCCCTTATTGTGTATTCTTCAATGTGGAACAGACCTGGTTTTGAATAATTGTTTTAAAGAAACAGTCTTTATGTGCTCACAGTGTGCCAAAGGCAGTGATGCATTTTCTGGTGAACCACGTGAAGGACACTCTCCAGAGTGAGCTGGTGGGCCAGCTGTATAAATCCCTGCTGTTGGATGACCTTCTCACGGAGTCTGAGGACATGGCACAGCGCAGGAAAGAGGCAGCTGACATGCTAAAGGTAAGGAAGAGATCAGGAGCTCATGGCAGCAGTTAACCATATCAATGGGAGACTTCTTGAAGATTTTTCTTCTTTTTTTCTTCACTGCTTTTTAAGAGCATGCCAGTGTATTGCTTTTCTCTGCTAGAGGAATTAGAACCAATACATGACCAGAAAGGATTACATATGAGCTTTTTAATCTGCAGTTTAGCAGGCTAGATAGAAAGTAGGTGCAGTTTCTCTTTCATTTTTAAGCTTTACAGCATTAAAACTATGTATGGTGAAAAAGTCTGCCCTTCTTGAGAATTTTATGGGTTGCCACTCATTTCATAGTTAAACTGATTAGCCTTGATTTGATTTTTAACTTTGTACTTCCCAGACTGCTGCTGTTAAGTCCCTGGGAAACCTCTCCAACATAACTAACTCTGGCTTTTTTGTGTTCCTGTGTGCAGGCCCTGCAGCGAGCTAGCCAGATCATTGCAGAGATCCGTGAGACACATCTTTGGTGAAGACTGTATCAGCCACACTATTTATATGCATTGGAGGTTACATTGGCTTGACAATTGCTAGGCATGGTATACGGAGTAGAATTTTTATTTATGAACTCTTATCTGTGTACTGCGACTGTGTAAATCTGCTCATGTAAAGACAGTTGATTTGATTTGCAAACAGAAAAATATGCTGTATTTTGCAAAAGAAGTCATATTTAATCCATATAATAAATGGCTCTAAATGTTTCCTTACCAGGTTTCTGGTGCAAATTAAAGCAGACCAAGTCTTCTGTCTCACTGACAGTCTCATTTGAACTTGGGGAAAACATTCAAGTTCTAGTGCCTGACTTGCTGAACAGGTTGCCTGTGGTTAAGACGGCCAGTGTAGTCTTGTGGCATAGTTTTCAGCTGCTTTTCCAGTAGAAGTTTCAATACTGTGAAGAAAAGAGAGCACCGAGTATTTTCTTTCATGAATATATTGCATGCAGTGTGACAGATGGAGGTCTCAATTTTATAGCACAGTAGAGATGTCGAGCGTATTACTATGTATGTGTGTTCCCTTTTTTTTCCCTCTTTGTCCCCAAATGTTTCAGTGGCAGACAAAACTTCAGACTTGATTTCATGGAGTATCATGTAGGAAGAATTAGCCCGGAGCTTGCGAACAAGAACGGCCCACTGAAAAGTGGGTGCAGAGTTATTAATGTGCACTGGAGCTTGTGTATGAATGTTGGGGTTTATAATCAGGCACAAGGACACCTTCCCCTTCCTCCTCCCTGGGACCAAGCCCCTGGACCATCTTACAGTAAATTTGCTCTGGCAGAACTGAAAAATAAAAATGGATTTCAAAACTGTCATGGAATAAGAAGCATTTCTTTTAAAACCAGATGAAGTTGGCCAAGTTGGCCAGGGAAACGGGGATGCCCACAACTTCGGCAAATTTTGGAATGTATGACAGTACAAAAGAAAGTCTGTGGAATTGGAATATTTATATCAGAGATTACAGTTGCTTTTGAGGAAATTTTATTGTGCTGTAAGTAGCTTTTTTTTGTTTTGAGGACAATCGTAAAATTATGGAATTTTAGGTTGGAAATTAGGTTGATGAGGTTTCTGTTTTTCTGATTATAATTCATACAGATAACTGTTGATCACACTAGCCTTGAAAAAGTAAACATTACAATTTTTATGAATAAAAATTTATTTAAACTCCAGTCAGTATACTTGCATGTACTTTTTAACCAGATTCATTCTTTTTGTATAAAGTGGAAATGTTTACTATAGTGTTGCTGATATTTTTTCTTTAACACAATCTGCATGAAAAATAGGACACTGCTGTTAACCTCCATGGCTTGATTTTATGGTATTGGGACAAGATTGAGGTTTTTACCATATGCAGTTCCTTCCCCCTGAAATCAGTTAGCAAAAATGGAATTCCTTTTGTAAGCTACTAAAGACTGAAAATTTAAAAATCCAGTTTACAAGAAGCTCTGTTTAACAATGTGTTTTTCTCATGGTAATATTCAGTTTGGCATCAGTATGAGCACAAGGAGTTAAGTCTGACAGATGCAACTTTTGAATACTTCATGTATGATCTGAGGTAATTCATGCAGAACACAGAAATATATATTGTGTATTTTTAAACAGCCTAAAAAGTCATGGTGTACGCATTACGTGTAATGAATACAAAGGGGAGGTACTTTTATCTTGCATTGTATCCAGGGATGGTAGTTCTCAGATTTAAAAAGTGCAAACCACTTTTCAAATCAATTTGGTGATCAGTGAAAGCTTTTAAGTTTTGTCAAAAGCATTAAATTTCTGTTTGGAATTCACCTGACGCCTCTCTCCCTTTTGTTTTCAACATCCAAGAAGTTTTCAACAAGGTAGTGCCATCCAGAAGTGATCTGCTACCTAAGCTTTAACTCCCAAAGTTCAGTCAAGTGTCTCTTTGTGAAGAAATACTCTGACTTGTAAAGTTTTGAAATGCTGCATAAAGCAAATGAATTTCATTTATTGAAGAAATTCTTGCAAGTGATACCTGGCTCTGTAATGTGAAATTTCCAGTGTTAATTTGGTTTCTGAAATGTTACGACTTTTTTTGTTTAAGTTTCACAAAAAGTTTCAATTTGGTTATCTTTGAGTGCCAAGAAATGAACTTGATTTGTAATCCTTAATGCAAGTCTTTGAAAGTCCATGCTGTAACAATCCTGTTACTTAATAAACAGATAATACACAAAATTAATTACGCCAGAAATAGTTTTGGACTAACTTGTAGTTCTGGTGGCAGGACTTACTTGCTCTTGAAATTTAGTAGCATGAGTACCTATATGTATACAGCCTTAGTTATGATTTCACTTGTTCTCACTCAATTCTGCATTCTTACTTCTTGAGTAGTTCCATAACTTATAATGTAGACAGGCTACTCATGCCTCCTGATAGGTTTGAGACAAGCTGTGTTCTGGAACTGAGCTAAAATGTTTCAAATGCCACTATTACTACCAGCATTAAAGGAAAGTTTGGGGAACTAAACACAGTATCCTGATGTGAACAGTTTGTATTTAGTAGTCAGGTTGAAATTTTACTTAGTGAAACATGGGTAAAGGGGGTGGTGGTGTCTGTGTGCTTCAGACCTTACTCTGAAGTAAACAGAGCAGACCTTGTGTAAAACCTGCCTTTATTCAATGCTTTGTGGATGAATGACAGATACCAGACTGGATATGGCAAACTCAGGTCCCTGCTTAATGGACCACAGCAGGGAAAAGAACCAACTTGCCACTTTGTTGTGTCCCTATTGGGAACTTGAATGGAATTATCCTGAATCATTTTTTTCTGCAGTTTTCTGCTTCAGCTGTGAGAGCAATGGGTAGCTGGTGTTTTCTATAATTACTGAAGATCTCCACTGCATCCACTTTTTGCTGCTAATTAAACTGTGCTTTGAGGTGAGAGCTAGAGGTTTGGTTCCTCTAAGTTCAATACCACTTGGATATGGTTTTGTGCTCAATGACAGTGTTTAAACTAGTGAAGCTGCATTCATGCTCCCAATAGTTTTGAGTTTACCTGCTGCATGCCCTTTCACCCTTTGCCTCTTGACTGCCAGCTGCCACAATAAGGTTAAATTCAAGTCTTCCAGGTTTTCCTGTACAAATGTTTTTTGGTGTGGCTTTTTTAGTTTGTTGGTTTTGGGTTTTTTTATAAATATCTTGCCCAAATAATTACTTTTCTTTTTGCAGTTTCAAATCACGCATTTGTAACCATGTTAAATAATATTAATTAGTACTTGTTCACATTGGAACAAATGTCAACAATCTGTGATTACCTTAAATACCTGTATATGAGTATGTCGTGGGTTGACCCCGGCTAGGTGCCAGGTGCCCACTCAGTCACTCTGTCACTCCCTCTCCCACTGGGAAAGAGGAGAGAATAATATAGAAAAACTATCAGGATGAGATGAGGCAGTTTTATTACAGCAGGAAAATAGAGAAAGCAAGCAGAGATCTGCACGCACAAGAGCTGAAGAGAAAAACAATCAGTCTCTACTTCCCATCAGTAGCAATGTCCGGACACTTTCTGGGAAGCAGGGCTTCAGCACACATAGTGGTTGCTCAGGAAGGCAAATATGGACAAGTCCCAAGTGCCTCCTCCTCCTCTCTTCCTTCCCTTATATATCTGGGCTGATGTCATATGGTATGGAATATCCCTTTGGCTGACTGGGGTCAGCTGGCCTGCTTGTGTCCCCTCCCAGGATCTTGCCCACCCCCATCCCCTTCAGTGGGGGAAGGAATGTCAGAGGGACAGCATTGCTTGGCAGTAGCCAAAACACTGCTCTGTTATCAACACCAGCTACCAATAGAAAGCACAGCACTGTAAGGGCTGTGTGCTTTACCCCAATCATACCCAATACAGAGTATATGAGAAGTAAGACTGGCTAAGTGTGGAGGGCTGTGAGCTCTTGGCTCAAGAGACCTCTGCACTCCCTTGGAAAAAAGCCTGAGGGCAAGACGACTCAGAGATAAGAAACCTACCTCTGGTCATGGTGACCAGTGAACCACCCCCAGCATGCCTTGCTCCTCTATGGTAATACCTTGTACCCAGTTGGCTAACTGGTTCTTACCCCACCCCCTGCCTTCCCCATAAAAATACCCCTGTCCCAGCCTCAGTCAGGGAGCAGCTATCCCTGGCTTCCCTTTACAGGAGCTTCTGCACAATAAAGCTACCTTGTGGAACTGCCATACGGCTCCCTTGTCTCTCTGTCCCTGGGTCTGCCTCGGGCGATTTCACAAAGAGCTGAATCACAAGAGCTGATATCACTTGTAGCAGAGAAGCTGCTACACTTGCTGAAATCACCCATCGCTTAGGGGGTTGCTAAGGCCCCTGGAGAAGCCATTCTCTGACAGGACACTTCCTCCAGGCAGGCTGCAACATACTGGGTCTCCCCTGGTACCCCTAGAACGTGACAGCTAAGAAAGAATACTTGATTTTTCCAGTCATCCTTGATCCTTGGCCCAGGTGTTCAAATGCTCAGTTGTGATGGCCCTGTATGGTCATGGCAAGTAGCGGCTGTATCCAGCTGTTTCTCTGGGAAGAGTCAGGGAAGGGTTAGGATTGCTAGGACTTGGTCAAAGGCAAGCATCGACTACATTTCTTGGGGTTTACAGATCTTACTAGAAACCCTGCATGCAAAGAACTGTATTCATTTTTTTGCTATATATTTCTCAAAAATAAATACTTTTATGAATTTATTAGAAGTGGATATATATGTGCACCTGCACCATTTGGAGATGACAGAAAATAGGCAGGAAAGAGATCAGACATGACGCTTTATTTAGTCCTAGTTTTTCCTGAAAGAAACTCTCCAGTGTGTTCTGTTGTATTTCTCTGGGTGAACATGGGTGTGGACTGGAGTATTTTGGTCCCAGGTGCATGCTTCTGATTTGCTCTACACTAATAACTCTAAACACCAAGAACATGCTGAGCTTCTGAAAGTACCATATTTTAGATTTTTTTTTAGCTGGAAGAAACTGTAATCTATAAGGAGCAAGCCACTATTTTTTATTATAATCTTGAGTAATAGTGCAAATGAAATCAAGTTTATCAAGTAGAAAGAAATATTTAAAAAAAGCTAAAAAATAACAAACTCCCTAACCAAGAATAGAATATCTGAATTCTTGAGACCGGTTGCCATTTCTTTGACTTTCCTTATTCTTCTGCTAGGCTGGGTGGTTTTAAACTGGCTGGACTACCCAGACTTATTCTGACAGCAGAAGAGATGGTGCTGAGTTACCACATTGAAGAAACCAAGATTAAGGCTTCCCCCCTTGTGGCTGCTGTTACTGCAAATTTGTATTGTAGATTTCATGGACCAGGAAATGATTCTCCATGGCCTAAGAGTGAGGCCTGACCCTTGAAAGCAACACTGCAGAGCACTTGAGCTACCTTCACATCTTTCCTGGTCCAGAGAGCCTGTGGTGCTGTTCACCCACAACTCTTGGGCAGCTAACATAAAAAAAGCACTTTCATATGCACACTCCAAATCTTCTGGTATAATGTGCTATCTTCCAGCTGACTGCAGAGCCTACAGAACTGCCAGGACATTCCTTCAGCAAAGATGCTGGATAGCATGGATGCATCCCAGTCATTCACAGGACCAAAGAAGTGGAACAAATGTCACTCACCTTGTAAGTCACACTATGCACAAAGAAGGCCTAAAAGGGATTCATTAGGTTGATTAAAGCTTTGAATGGCTCTGTACTTTCAGATTTCAAAAGTGAATTTACTGTGTATTCCCACATGAAAGCTGGAAAACATGCAGTGTGTCCCCATACATAACCAAGAAGCAACTTAACATTAGTGCTTGATCATTTAGTCCTTTATTATGAATTTTCTGCAGTTTCCTTCAAAGCAAACCTGTTGAGAGAAATATGACCATAGGTTGGTTGTCTTTGCCCCCAGCAAGATTTCTTGGTTGCATGAGCACATATTGGCTGTAAGAAGGACTGAGTTTGAGTTTGCTTTGGCTCATTTTGTTGTGGGTTATCCTGTGGAGTAACTGGCCACTGTTCTCCTACAACACAGAAGGCTGTTAAAGGAGGAGAAGCACATCTCCATCACTGGACTTTGAAATTAATCTTTTCATTTTCTTCTTGTGCACATCCTTATGAATGGTGCTTTGAATAAGGCAGAGTATCTACAATCTCTTCAGAGGTATAACTCAGCACCTTTATTTGAATTCTGTTGAACTCTGTTTCTTTTGAAAAGGAAACTGGTATTGGGCAGTCTGTGAGCTGTGTAGTAATGCACAGTACGGAAACATCTTCAAGTACATCTTCAAGCAGCAGAGTTAAAATGTCCTGTCATTTTAGGGAGATACTCTGTTGTCACAACTGCAGCCATCGTATAATATAGTAATTTTTCTTTCCAACCCTAAGTAATGATACTCCATTCTTCAGAATATGCTGTCCAAGAATAAGAACAGTCTCAGGATTAGTTACACGATTCCCATTTATTGAAACTCCTCCATCTGTAATTTTCTGGTACCTTAAAACAAAACAGAAACAACTGTTAATTGCAAGAGAAAGCTATTTATTAAGAATTCAAAGTTTACTTAAGGTTTTGGGGTTTTTTTGTTGGATTAATAATTTAATACATTTTAATTCTCCTGCACTTCACTTTCAGTCCAGGTCAACAGTGACTGAAATTAACCTTAGCTTTTACTACTCCAGCTCTTTCTGAGAAGGGTAAATAATGTTTTGAGTATTGCCCACAAGCACAGGTGAGAACTTACCCACTAGGTCCGTCTGGAATGGCATTTGCTTTGTGGCACAGGTCAAGAACAGTCATGCTAGCTTCAAGCATCAGTTCAGCAGAAGTAGCTTGTCTGAAAAGTTCCTGTAACTCTTGGTCAGACATTTCTTCCAGTGCCTTCACACTGCTGTAATAAAGGGCCTTAGTGCACCTGTGAAAACAAAGAGCATTCAAAATATAGAGCTAGTCATTTCTTCACACAAAGTGCTACTCAACTCATCAGATTCCCCTCTCCAGTTTCTTTTGAGAGTCCAAAACCTAACAGAAATACTTAAAATACACCCCCATTTTTTTATTGCACCCCACTGCCTGACAAGTTTTTTTAATATTGTCACTGTATTTTTAAGTCTACAGGATTATTACATTTTTCTCTTTTAAAATCTGAGCAACAACTTAATAGATTAAAATAGTCCCTGAAAACTTCTATGGATAATTACCATAGAATAAATCTGAAACAAAACTGCTCAATAAATCAAACTTCACCTCTTAGCAGATTCCAGCCCCTCTCTACCATGGAGAAGTTTGGTTACTTCAGCAGCCAGTCGTTTCTGAGGGCCCCATTTTTCAGGTTCTTTAGCATGCATTTCCATGATGTGGGCAATCTCCTCATGTCCTGGTTTGAAGGACAGGTGTCTGTTAAGGAAGGCAGGAGCCTCCCTTGGAATGGGAAACTGTAACCCCTCTCCCTCCGAACTATTATAAATTTGAAATTAAGAGGCTCTCAGGCGAAGATATGGAAATAGGAATAACAGTTCTTTACTAATATCTAAAACAAAGATGACAAATAGCAACAACTATAACGTTAACCAACAAACAGAACCAGAAACCCAGTGGCAGCCTGCTCGGCTTCCAGGCACCTTTTCCTTTTGGTACAGTTCCAGTCACAGCCTGCAGGGGCGCTCTGGGTGTGGTGATTTCCCGGTGGCTGCAGGGGCGCTCTGGGTGTGATGATTCCCCGGTGCCTGCAGGGGGCGCTCCGGCGTGAGCTCAGGTAGCACACGGCAAATGGCGGCTGCCCAAGGCAGGGAAGGATGGAGGAGAGCCCTTGCTCCACAGACCCTCGGGGGGGCAGCTGGTGTCGGCGCCACAG
Organism: Eopsaltria australis; assembly: GCA_034509425.1. Taxonomy (NCBI): domain Eukaryota; kingdom Metazoa; phylum Chordata; class Aves; order Passeriformes; family Petroicidae; genus Eopsaltria; species Eopsaltria australis. The sequence goes on from JAVTVJ010001770.1 coordinate 35,225, forward strand.
CAGGATCCCCGGACACAGGGAGCTGGGACGGCAAGAGGTCTCGACGTGCAGGGAGGAAACCCCGCCACAATGTAGCGAGGAAACTCGGAGCGGCAAGGAGGAGCAGGGGGAGAGACAGGCTGGTGGCAGGCAGCTCCCGATGGGCAGAGAGGAAAAAAACTCACAGCAGACAGACCGGCAGCTCCGCGCTGGCTTCCCAGGGGGCCGTGGGTTCAGCAGACAGCAGCTCCGACCGTCCAGCTCCGAGGGTCCCGAGCAAGAGAGCGTGACCTCCCCCCTGCCCTTGCTTTTCAGTCTCTCCAAATCTCGAGTTGTCAGGCTCTGCTTCCATGAGGGGCAATTCTACCCCACTCTGCCAAGGAGAAAGGCTCTAGCCTTGTGCTTTGTTTCTCTTAAGTACCCAGTCATTTGTGTCTTAGCAACCCATGGGAGAAAAATTCCTGAGGAAAAGAACTAAATCCAGCCTTCAACACCTCAAGAGGAAGGAAGGTGAATAGTTTCAGGTACCTATGAGGAGGGAAAAAATATTTTGTCTGTATAGCCATCATTACAGATTTCCTGCCTTTGTTATTCAAACTTCAGTAACAGCACTAAAATTATTCTTAGTCAATTTAAGAAATACATATTAAGATGCTCTGTCCTTGCAATCAAACCTTTAAAGCTCACATTTTACTTAATATTCTGCCTAGGGTCAAGTCTTCAGGCATAAGATAGTGTCAGACACTTTTATGAAGTTTGTATTCCAATCAACATTTAGTTTTCTCTTGAAACTTTTACATGATTTATTTGAATCTTGTGTCAACTAACAAGGTTTCGTATTTCTCTTAGTAGATATCCCACCGCCAGTCTGTCGTGATCATGGGACAGAAGCATACTTAACTAAGTATTGGCAAGTATCTCAGCAGGAAGATTATTTAGGATAACCAAGAATTTAAAGATGCATCCCTAAGGCTACTCTTTACAACAAAGTCCATTTTAATGAGCTTTCAGTCCCATGCATGTATTAAAGGTACCTTTACTGGAAGGGTACCTTTACTTTTGTCTGAATGCCCAAAATAGTTTAATTTAGTGTTAAGTACCCGCATACCCTTTTTTCAGCCTGAAAGATGTTGGGGATCAGAATATGGATTTGAATTATCAGGGGATAAACCTTTGAGAGAGGTAAGTTACAAGACAGGTCACAATATGACAGGGAAGTAGCTCAGATTTAACAGTGCTATTGAAGTTTAAAGTAAACAGATTTAGAAAAGAACATAGAGCAGCTTATTAAAATCAATGTAGTAATGTAGTGTACTGAAAAAACCTGTGATGCTACAGTATTGAAACTAATATGCCATGTAAGAGAGTCAACCCACTGGCAGAACAAAATGTATTATGCTTCTTTGACTCCTTTGTCATCCACCTTCTAATTTTCTGATGCATATTTCAGCATATGGAAGTTTCACTATCCTGTATATTTTCTACATATCCTGTCATACCTGTTTATTTCACGAACAGTTGTAATTAACATATACTTCTACATGGAGCTTGTGCTGCACATATTTAAATGAAGCAGTTACAGTGAACAGTTAGAATCGGGTTTTATAAACAATGACAAACAGCAAGATGGAGAAAAACTTACTTTTCAACTACGTTATCTTGCTGTCTGACAAAAAACTGATACAGCTCAAATGGAGAAGTCTTATCCCTGTTTAGCCAAGCTGCATTTCCAGCAGTCTTCCCCAGTTTATCACCAGTAGTACTGGTAATAAAAGGTACAGTAATTCCAAACACATCTGTTCCTGTCATCCTGAGAAAGAAGAGCCACTGCATGTTAAAAAAAAAAAAAAATCCTATCTTGGTAAAATACAAGCAGCCTGCAAGATTCTATCCTTGATATAAAGCTGGGGGTGATGGGCAAAAAGATGCCAGAACACTGTTCTGTGAAGAGGGCTTTAGGAAAAAAACAACCACCTAGATTTTTAAGTTCTTTTGTGCATATCATAGACATTTACCTACTTTAAGTAGTTTATATGTTATATACCACAGCTGCCTCTACTTCGGTGTGATTACACCAGGATGTGTGTGCTCGCAGACTTGTCTCGGTTTTGTCCCACACTTCAGGGTGTTTGATTTTGGTTCTTGGATTCACTAATACAAGAACCTATAATTTTTCTTAAAAATTCATACAAACCTGGTCAAAATGTACATAGTGATGCCTTTTTCTGGTCTTAGGAAATAAAGGCTCAGACACGGTGAAAGGGTTGGGGGTTGTTTACCTCGGTATTTTAATAGGATCCCATTCGATGGCTTCCGCCGTCCAGGTAGAACACGCTGCAAAAAGCCCCGTCCCCCCAATCAAGTATACAATTAAAGACTCTACACATTAGCATATCTACCAGGAGGGCCCAATAAGGGGCCTGGGTGGCCTAACTTCTAGTTTACAAAATCTGTCCTACTAGGAGACCTTGAGGGCCTATGAAAACAGAGTGTTTGATCTTCTAACTCTACGTGGTTTCAGGGGTGTTTAGTCTACCGGCCTACTAAACACCATGAAACCAGGCTAAACTATCACCTAAAGCATCACAAGTATGCATGCTAATACTTGTGAATATAGGGAACAGTGTAAGAAGTATTCAGGAGAAAAGCAGAAAAATCCTTCAGGCATCATAGTATCAAGCTTATGGGCAGGCCAATTAATTTCTCCTCTCAAATCACAGAGATTTGTGTATGGCCAAATCTCTTGAGGGGTGACTTCTGCTCCTGGTGCTTTAAGGACTGTCAGCACCAAGTCGCACAGCATTCTATCACGGAATCACAGAATCTATGTTGGAAAAGACCTCTGAGACCATCGAGTCCAACCTGTGACCGAACATCACTATGCCAGCTAGAGCATGGCACTAAGTGCCATGTGCAGTCTTTCCTTACACACCAGCAGGGACAGCGACTCCACTTCCCTGGGCAGCCCATTCATTCCATCGCTTCCCTTCGGAATTGCTCCAGCACCTCAATGTTCTAAACTGAGGGACCCAGTATTAGACACAGCACTCGAGGTGCGGCATCACCAGTGCCCATTACAGGGGGACAATGACATCCCATGTCCTGCTGGCCACCCTGCTGACACAGGTCGCCCGAAGCCCAGACCCCGCGCATCACCTCCCGCCCCGCGCTCCCGCCGTACTTGGTGACGAGCTCGTATCCGGACATGATATTTCCCATCTGGTCGTGGGCGCCCAGCTGGATGCGGCAGCCGTGGTGCTGGTGGAGGTGCAGGAAGTCGTAGGCCTGGAGCGCCGGGTACAGGAATTCGACCAGGCTCATGCCCTCGGCGCTGCGCAGCCGCGCCTGGCAGCTCTGCCGGCTCAGCAGCGTGCCCATGCGGAGGCGCCCACCCGCGCCACCCAGGAAGCGCAGCAGCGACTCCCGGCCGAGCCATTGGGCGTTGTCCAGCAGCACGGCCCGGCCGAGCCGCCCGACCCCCGGCTCCCATAACAGCTCCCGGTGGTTCCCGAGCAGCCGCTCCAGCCCTGCGCGCAGCGCCCGCGCGCGCACCCGCGCCGCCGGCAGCGCGTCCCGCGCGCGCTCCCGCCCGCTGGGGTCGCCGAGCCGCGCCGTGGTCCCGCCCACCATGGTGATGACGTCCTGTCCCGCGCGCTGGAAGTGTAGCAGCGCCATGACGGGCAGCAGGTGTCCCACGTGCAGCGAGTCCGCCGTGGGGTCGAACCCGCAGTAGGCGCACGACGGCGGCCAGCCCGGCGCCAGCAGCGCCGCCAGCTGCTATCCCGCGTTCTGCGCCGGGAACACCTGGAACAGCCCGCGCTCGCTCGGCACCGCCAGCAGCCTCACCGCGCCCGCCGCGCCTGCTCGTGGGCCCACCGGCAGGGCGGCGGCGGGACTGGGACGCGGAGCGGGACCCGGCGCAAGCCCCGCCGCCCGCCCGCAGCCCCAGCACAGCGCGGGTGCTGCCATCGCGCGCGGGGCACGCCGGGAGCCGCCGGGGCGGGGCGGGGCTGCGGTCCGGTAGCCGGCTGGGATTAGCAGGGTGATCCGCTTGGGAGGGGTCGTGGGGTGGTGAGAACGGCTTGAGCGGCAAGAATGTGGTCATGCTTTGGCTGGCTGGTGGTTCTCCTTCGCGATGTTAGAAATAAAGGGGGGAAATTCGTGCCCGGAAATGTTATATCAAAATGAAATAAATAAAAGGGATTTTTTAGTGGTGACCAGCTGGAGAGCACACAGGAAAAGGGTGGTGGCACTCGCCCGGGAACCAATCTACATCTCAAAAATAGTACTACAGAGGACAACGGCACGCCAAGAGTTTCCTGGCAAGGATGATAACCAAATTGATCAACCATCTCCGGAGGATCTCCTCCCACCCCGTCCAGGTGCTAACGACCAGACCGGACTGAGATAAGGACCATCACGAACCATCAGATAACACCTCCGGATGATGAAAATTCCATCAACCACAGGATGCGTTTTTGTCCACCTCAGCTTCATGAATAGCATGCTTCATGAATATGCTGAGTGACAGAAATAATGTCCTAAATCCGGACTTCTCGGTCAGAACTGTATATAAACCGGCCGTTGGAAGCTGTCAGTGTGAACGGAGGGAGGTCTGATGCGATAGAGGTCAGATCTACGTTCACCCAGTTCCAATCCCGGGCTTGGTACTGTCTCCTTTTCGATCGTGGCTTTGCGTGTCCGAACCCTCGGACGCGAAATAAAATTCTATCTTTGCCTAACCTTAAATTGGGTGGGTTTTTATTTTTTTCTTTCCTAACAATTTGGTGACCCCGACGTGATACGACCCTGGGACTGCTGGCTCCCCCGTCCCCGCTCAGGAGGTGGCTCTGCTGAATTTAGCGGCCTGACGGAGCGGGGAGTCCTGCTGACCAATCGTATCAACGAACACAATTCTCGAGATTTTTGCCACGTATCGAAAAGGAGGATAAAAAGAGCTCTCAGGGAACTCAGGGGAGATCGGGGAGATCTCCGGAACCGCAGCTAATTTATTCGCTCATAAAAATCTACGTGCACGAAGAGCCCACGCAAGAAAAAGAACCGTAAGTATTGCGTGGTTGGGCGAGGTGTGATCGAGCGTGTGTGTGTGTGTGAGACGTGAAATCTTCACGAAGCGAGTGCGGACCCCAAGATCGCAGTTCCTCTCCCGCGAGGGAAGAGGTCAGTCGCGGGGGAAGCGAAAGATACGAAAAAGGGGGGGGGCTGCGCAGAAACCCCGGTTACACACACGTCAAGCCCGATTTTCCGAGGAATTCGGGGGATCGATCACAGAAGGCCAGAGGGGAGGGTACGTTCTTTTAGAGTTCAGGAACTGGTAAACCTTCTCGTCTCAGACTAGGTAAATCCAGGATAAAACATCAGGAAAGAGAGCTGTTACCAGCGGAAAACCCCCGAAACGGTTCTCCGCGGGGCCAATAAACTAGTAAGATATCATAGTAGAATTGTAAACGGTACCGATCCCAGCTGAAGAAGAAAAAAGGTAAGACAAGCTAGCTAAGACTAAAACATGGGGCAGAGAAAGAGCAAGCCTCAGAGAAAATCCCGGGAAAAACCCCCGAGAGGGAGCAAGCAGAGCATACCCGAAATTCCCCTGGACAGCCCCTTGGGGTGGTTGTTAGAACACTGGGGGGATTATTCGAGCCTTAACACAAAATCCAAAGAAAAAATGGTGTATTACTGCATTGAGGTTTGGGGAGGCAAGGAAATTACAGAGCATGTAATGTGGCCCATTTTCGGCACCTTTGAAAAATGGGTCTGCCGTGCCCTAAATAGCTATGTGGGCTCAGGCAGCGAAGAGGAGAATGAATATGCTAAAGTCTGGGAGGACGCTAGGGTGGGACTTCTCCTGGTCAGAACCCATAAGCCCCCCGTGACCAAAAACGAGACTTGGGACCCCCTGGACCATCTCCCTCCCCCCTATACAATTCCTCGGCACCAGCCTGTAATACCTGATGCACCCGCTATGGATGGTGCGGTGGCTGCAGCAGCAGCAGTCGCAGCAGCGGAGCCAGCTCCGGTGCCACGGGCTTACCCTCAGCTCCCGACCAATCCCCCTCCGACACACATTAAAGACAAAAACCAGATGGCTCCCACTGAAGTGACTGACTCCCCTTTGGCTAACAGGACACGACTACAGACTAAAAAACTAAATGACAAACTCAGTAAAGACGATGAGGAAAGCCCCAAACTCTTCCCACTGAGACAAGTACCAACAGCCCCGGGGGTTATTGGATATATAAATATACCCATTAACACCGGAGATGTGAGAGCATTTAAAAAGGAAATGGGAAAGCTAATGGATGATCCCTTGGGCGTGGCAGATAGGCTAGATGAATTTCTGGCAACCAGCATATATTCATTTGAGGATATAAACGCGATTCTAAGGTCCTTGTTTAGTCATGAGGAACGGGAAATGATTAAACAAGCTGGGCTACAGGATTGGGAACAGAGAAACCCCCAAGGGACCCCAGGAAGCCTAAAATGGCCTAATCAGGATCCGGGCTGGGACCCACAAACAGAGGAGGGGAGGTGAAATATGATTGATCTCAAGAATATTGTTATACAAGGGGTTAGGGATGCAGTACCCAGGGGACAGAATATGAGCAAGGTTTTTGGGGAATGCCAAGGAAAAGATGAGACACCCACCGAGTGGTTAGAAAGATTAAAGCGAAATTTACAAATGTATTCAGGGACAGACCCGACCTCACCAGTAGGGGAAATATTACTTAAAACCCAGTTTGTGGCAAAATCCTGGGAAGACATTCGGAAGAAATTAGAAAAGATAGATAATTGGCAGGAGAAAGGGCTGCAGGACCTCCTCAGAGAAGCCCAGCGCATATGCATGCGAAGGGACGAGGAGAAGCAAAAAGCCCAGGCGAGAGTATTAGTAGCAGCAGTTCAAGAAGCCCAGAAGCAGGAGCGATTCCAAACCCCGGTAAGTTTGACACAAAACGCGGGACAGTGGAAGAAACCTCCCATCCACCAGAGGCAATACCCCGATAACCAGAAGAATACCCCAGTGTTTTTACTGCAAAATGAAGGGACATCTTAAGAGGGATTGCAAAAAGAGGCTAAGGGATGAAAAGGTTTTTCAAGCAGACTAGAGGTGTCAGGGGCTCCTTACTTTAGGGTCCATAACAACAAGAGAGCCCTTGATAAAACTGAAATTGGGACCCTTAAAACAAGAACTAATGTTTTTAGTGGATTCTAGAGCTGAGTGGAGTACGGTTCAGAAATTACCCTCAGGGTGTGTTAAAAGTAAAGAAACTGTGGTGGTGATAGAGGCTAAGGGGAAACCCTTTAAAGTCCCTGTTATTAAAGATGTTGAAATAGAGTCAGAAACTAAGATATGCCTAGGTAACATGCTATTAGTAGAAGAGGCAGATTATAATTTATTAAGAAGAGACTTAATGGTGATACTGGAAGTCAGTTTGATTGTGCAGGAGGCACGACTGGTAGTAAGTTTGTATAAATTGACTGAAGAAGATGAGAGCAAAATAGATCCAAGGGTTTGGTATGCCCAGGGGGAGGCCAGCAGAATAGAAATGACACCTATCCATGTGGAGATTGAGAGACCAGAAGAACCTATTAGAATTAAACAATATCCCATCCTGATAGAAGGTCGAAGGGGACTGAAGCCGATAATAGATAATCTTATAATACAAGGAATCCTGGAGCCGTGCATGTCAAGACACAACACTCCCATTCTAGCAGTATTAAAATCTGATGAGAGTTATCAGCTGGTGCAGGACTTGAGAGCAGTCAATGCGAGAACCAAAACCCTATTCCCAATGGTTCCAAACCCCTACACTTTATTAAATAATGTTTCCCCCAAGGATGTATGGTACAGTGTAATAGATTTAAAAGATGCATTTTGGGCCTGTCCCCTGGCAAAAGAAAGCCGAGATTTCTTTGCTTTTCAGTGGGAGGATCCAGAGACGAACAGAAAACAACAGTTGAGGTGGACTTCTTTACCCCAAGGTTTTGTAGACGCTCCAAATTTATTTGGACAAGCTTTAGAACAAGTACTAAGTCACTTTGAACCGGTAAATGGAACCAAGCTGCTCCAGTATGTAGATGATCTTTTGCTAGCCGGTCAGTCTGAGGAGGAAGTGAGACAAACCACTATAAGATTGTTGAACTTCTTAGGAGATAGGGGGTTAAAGGTCTCAAAATCCAAATTACAGTTCACAGAACCTGAGGTAAAGTACCTTGGGCATTGGCTAACAAAAGGGAAGAAGAAGCTAGATCCCGAAAGGGTGACAGGTATCATAACTCTACCCCCTCCCAGCACTAAAAAGGAAGTCAGACAGGTATTGGGACTTGTTGGATATTGCCGGCAATGGACTGAAAATTACAGTGAGAAGGTAAAGTTTTTGTATGAAAAATTAACAGCAGATCGGATTAAATGGACAGATCAAGATGAGGAAAAGTTCCAAGAACTAAAAGAGGCACTCGTAACTGCCCCAGTCCTAAGTCTCCCGGACATAAAAAGGCAGTTCCAGCTGTTTGTGGATGTAAATAACCACACTGCTTATGGAATCTTGACCCAAGACTGGGCTGGCACAAAGAAACCCGTAAGCTATGTATCAAAGCTTTTAGACCCTGTGAGCAGGGGATGGCCCACGTGTCTGCAAGCTATAGTAGCAGTAGCCTTGCTAGTAGAAGAAGCTAAGAAGGTAACCTTTGGGGCACCGTTAGTAGTTTTTACCCCCCATAGTGTGAGAAACCTGTTGCAGCAGAAAGCAGAAAAATAGCTCACTGATGCCCGGCTACTGAAATATGAAGCCATGCTAGTTCATTCAGAAGAGCTGGAGTTACGGACAACCAGTGCACAAAACCCCGCCCACTTTTTATTTGGAAGTGTTTCAGAGGTCCCAGTCCACAATTGTGCTGAAATTGTTACATTACAGACTAAGATCCGACCAGACTTGGAGGCAGAGGAATTAGACGAAGGTAAGAAATGGTTTGTAGACAGTTCAGCAAGAGTAATAGATGGGAAAAGAAAGTCAAGCTATGCAATAGTGGATGGTAAGACAAGACAGACAGTGGAGTCAGGCCCACTGGATCCTAGTTGGTCAGCTCAAGCATGTGAATTATATGCAGTTTTACGAGCATTACAGAGATTAAAAGAAAAGAAAGGAACAATTTTTACAGACTCAAAATATGCTTTTGGTGTGGTACATACATTTGGAAAGATTTAAGAAGAAAGAGGACTTATCAACACCCGAGGGAGAGGTCTAATTCATAGAGAGATAATCAAAAGAATCTTAGAGGCAATTAGAGAACCAGAAGCAATAGCGATAGTCCATGTAAAGAGACACCAATCGGGGCTACAATTCCGGACCAGAGGGAACAACTTAGCCGATAAAGAAGCCAAGAATGCAACTTTAATGAAAGTAAGTACCCTCAAGATCAGAGAATCTGAGACACAGGATTACCCTACCCATCCCTCTGCAAAAGAAATAGAGTTCTTTCAGAGACTGGGGGCTAAATTAGAAGAAAGTAAGTGGAAACTTCCAGATAGGAGAGAACTAATATCTAAAGAATATGGTAGAAAAATTTTGAAAAGGTTACATCAACAGACACACTGGGGAACAAAAGCATTAGCAGAACAATTCTTGAAATTTTTTGGATGCAAAGGGATCTATCAATTAGCAAATCAAGAGGTACGGGGATGCATGATATGTCAAAAGGTGAACCGAACGACCTCCCGGAAAACTGCATTGGGAAGTTGGCCCGTAGCACACCGTCCTTTTGAAAGGATTCAAATAGACTTCACAGATCTGCCAAAGGTAGGAAGATTTAAGAATCTCTTAGTGTTAGTTGACAAACTAACTCATTGGGTAGGAGCTTACCCCACTGCAAGGGCGACTGCCCGAACAGTATCCAAAATATTGTTAAAAGAAATCATCCCCCAGTATGGTATAGTAAATTGTATCGATTCGAATCAGGGAACACATTCTACCTCAAAAATTGTTAAACAATTAGCAGAAGCCCTGGGAATCAGATGAGAATATCATACTCCCTGGCACCCCCAGAGTTCGGGCCAGGTTGAGAGAATGAACCAAACACTAAAAGCACAACTTTCAAAATTGATGTTAGAAACTCGAATGACATGGGTAAAATGTCTTCCCCTCGCTCTATTGAATATTAGAACTATGCCTCATTCAGAATCCGGGCTTTCACCCTTCGAATTATTGTATGGGATGCCCTATGAACACGGGATGCCCGTAGGACATCCTGGGATAGAGGATGCACAAATAGGGCCATACCTCACAGTGTTAAATCAAAATTTACAAGGATTAAGGAAATGTGGTTTGATTTCGCAGAGTTCACCCTTGGATTTTGCCATTCATAAGATACAGCCAGGAGATAATGTACTAATAAAATTGTGGAAAGACACCCCGCTAACACCCCGCTGGGAGGGCCCCTTTCTCGTCCTCCTCACCACAGACACCGCAATCCGCACCGCCGAGAAGGGCTGGACACACGCATCTCGCGTAAAAAAAATCAAAACTCAGCGTGAACCACCTAGGTGGAGAGTGGCCTCTTCCCCAGAAGATTTGAAGCTAAAACTACACCGCCACAATAAATGACCCAGAGAGAGCAGATAAGTTGTATAAACGCCAATTGTACTTGTTATCCCTTTGTATCTTTTAAGTGTAAATATTGCCAAAAGATTTGAGTAGTCCACTGTCGCAGGGGATATCCTCCTAAGGCATTGTGTACTAAATGTATTGAAGAGGAACAAGAGCTGACTAGCCTTGTATTACATCTTGCTACCCGTTTGGGACTAATTGAACTAGATTCAATATTGTGGTTTCGGATTTTCACAAAGGGGGTGAGGGGAGAATTAGACTCACAAGCTCAAATTTTAACTATCGAGTGCCGACGGTCAAATAGAGTGCCCTGCAGCACTGACGCGGTCAAATTCTCTCAGTGGGAGACATATAAAAGGCAGTATGCTACTCGGATCTATGCCAGGGGCCTGGAAGAATACGCCTGCTGCCGTGAAGATGGCTTACCCCGCCGCTGGTGGCAACCCAGTGGGCGGAGGCGTCGGCAGAGGAGTACACCTATGGAGGCCCCTGATGATCCTGAGCCTGCTCATATACCAGACAATCAGTTTGCAAACTGAGTCAGGCCCAAACGAGAGAGCAAAACTTAACCACAGAATGTAGGTTGTGTAAAATGCCCCCTCGGGAAGGCCAAAGCCTGTCCCCAGACCACACTAATTGGACCCTAAGACATTGTGAAAATGGAAAGCTGAGAGGGCCCTGCAAGATTAACGGCACTCGATATGAGATTTGCAAATTGAACAACGAAGTAAATTGCTTCCTCTGGAATGCAAGATCCAAATACAGGCACTCAAAGCTCCTGGTCCGAAGTAATATAAACCATAAAAGACAAAAAAGAAATGTAGAACTTGAGCATATATCAGAATGTAAACTGTGTAATCAGACAGTATGGGTTGATAGACGAATGAAATCAGTGTTTTTAAGATATTTTCAAGTGAACCATAAATGCTATGATAACTCTAAATTAAGTATATGTGTAATGGAAAGCAAAAGTTACTGGGTAGGACAGAATGTGAAGTATACAAAGGATAATCAGGCATGCTTGTCATATAGAAAGACATTTTGCTTTTTGAGAAACAAAGAGAGAATGGACCCAGAACATAGTATTAAACAAGTAGCATTGGAAATAAAAAGACAGGAATCAGAGATAAAGAAAAAAAGGTTAGAACAAGAGAAGTTACAGGTGTTAAGCAACCAATATGACCAAATAGAAAAACAATATGATGAATGGAGATTGCCGGCTCCCAGCCAAAATTTATTTATTGATTTAATGCAAGAAATTGCTACTGAACTAGGATTGTCTAATTGCTGGATTTGCAGGGGATTAAAATCAGCAGAAAAATGGCCTTAGAAAGGAGAAGGGTTAACCCCAGAGCAGCTTCTAAAATGGAATCAAGAACAAACCCCTAGATCTATTCAAAGATCCGAAGGTTGGATTTTAGATCAAAGAGTGATCGAAATAATTTGTGTCAGCCGCGAAAGTAAAGAATACACTGAAGTAGTGGGATATACTCCCTGTATCTCCACTCTCACAGTCAACTCAAATGACCAAAGTAAAATTTGGCAGCCTGAAAAACCGGATAGATATTAGAGTCAGGAAAAAAATACAAGCTGTGAATGGGATAGTAACATTAACCTGTGTTAGTATAAAAGCCCTGGAGCTAACCCTTTCCATTCCCTGGAAAATCTGAAAAAATATTGGCAGGAACCAGAAAACCAGAAAGTAAATTGGAAAGCCCCCAATGGCATATACTGGATATGCGGCAGGAAGGCATACAGTGAACTACCCCGTAAATGGAAAGGTTCATGTACTTTAGGCATGATTCGGCCCTCATTTTTTACACTCCCGAAATCAGGGAGCAGCCTCCTAGGGGCACCCCTGTATGAAACCTTGAACCGGAAAAAAAGGGAAATCAACAAAGAACTACCTATGGCTAGAGGTAATCAAAAGTGGAAAGAAGAAGACTGGCCTGCAGAAAGAATCATATAATACTATAGTCCTGCCACATGGGCCCAGGATGGGAGCTACGGGTATCGGACCCCGATATATCTACTTAACAGGTTAATTAGGCTCCAAGCTGTAGTAGAGGTAGTATCAAATCACACCTCAGATGCACTAGAGCTCCTAGCAACACAGCACTCTCAAATGCAGGCATTTGTATATCAAAACAGGATTGCCCTAGACTATCTATTAGCAGAGGAAGGGGAAGTCTGTGGGAAATTCAATGAATCTGAATGCTGCATTGAAATAAATGACTATGGTGAGACTATTAGAGACCTTGCAGCAGAAATCAAAAAAGTAGCCCATGTCCCAGTCCAAAAATGGAATTCTATTCTACAAACAACATAGTGGGACAATTTATTCGGAGGAGCATGGTAGAAGAAAATTGTGTTCTTCATACTATGCTCAGTAGCAGGAATAATTTTTATGCCATGTCTGATTCCGTGTTTTATTCGACTAATCCATTCTGTAGTACAAAGCATGCAGGTAGCAGCAATGCCAATAGATCCAGAACTGGACCCAAGAAAAATGGGACATCCCACCAGTATCTCAAAAATTATAGAATTGAGGGAAGAAAAAGAAAATAGTATAGCAATAGAAGCTCTAATAAAATTCGAAGAACAAATAAAAACCAATAGGGAAACGGAGTATAGATATTTGTAGGAATTTCTTTATTTTGGGCACGAATTAATGCTACCAATTAGAAAGAGGGGGGAGTTGTTAGAAATAAAGGGGGGAAATTCGTGCCCGAAAATGTTATATCAAAATGAAATAAATAAAAGCAGCTGGAGAGCACACAGGAAAAGGGTGGTGGCACTCGCCCGGGAACCAATCTACATCTCAAAAATAGTACTACAGAGGACAACGGCACGCCAAGAGTTTCCTGGCAAGGATGATAACCAAATTGATCAACCATCTCCGGAGGATCTCCTCCCACCCCGTCCAGGTGCTAACGACCAGACTGGACTGAGATAAGGACCATCACGAACCATCAGATAACACCTCCGGATGATGAAAATTCCATCAACCACAGGATGCGTTTTTGTCCACCTCAGCTTCATGAATAGCATGCTTCATGAATATGCTGAGTGACAGAAATAATGTCCTAAATCCGGACTTCTCGGTCAGAACTGTATATAAACCGGCCGTTGGAAGCTGTCAGTGTGAACGGAGGGAGGTCTGATGCGATAGAGGTCAGATCTACGTTCACCCAGTTCCAATCCCGGGCTTGGTACTGTCTCCTTTTCGATCGTGGCTTTGCGTGTCCGAACCCTCGGACGTGAAATAAAATTCTATCTTTGCCTAACCTTAAATTGGGTGGGTTTTTATTTTTTTCTTTCCTAACAGCGACATTAAAGAAGCAGCGTATGTTGGCTCCTCCTCCGCTGCTTTTTTTTCCCCAGCCCGAAATAGCGGGATTTCAAGTGCTGTCAGGCGTTGGAAATCGGCCCCTCAGCTGAGAGTCAGGCGCCTGGCAGAGCAGGCACCACGTGCCTGAATTAGTCACTTTCGAGTTCACAGACTCTAGAATTTATTCGCTATGTTACCAGAATTTATTAGCTATGCTATGATGCCTGAAGGATTTTTTTCTGCCTTTCTTCTGAATATTTCTTACACTGTTCCCTATATTCACAAGTATTAGCATGCATACTTGTGATGCTTTAGGTGATAGTTTAGCCTGGTTTCATGGTGTTTAGCCAGCCGGTAGACTAAACACCCCTGAAGCCACGTAGAGTTAGAAGACCAAACACCCTGTTTTCGTGAGCCCTCAAGGTCTCCTAGTAGGATAGATTTTGTAAACTAGAAGTTAGGCCACCCAGGCCCCTTATTGGGCCCTCCTGGTAGATATGCTAATGTGTAGAGTCTTTAATTGTATACTCAGTTGGGGGGAGGGGGCTTTTGCGATGTGTTCTACCTGGACGGCGGAAGCCATCGAATGGGATCCTATTAAAATACCGAGGTAAACAACCCCCAACCCTTTCACCGTGTCTGAGCCTTTTTTTCCTAAGACCAGAAAAAGGCATCAGTTACTAGAATGTATTAGCTATATTACTAGAAAATTTTAGCTATGTTACATATCCTAAATGCTTGGGAAGAGGTGACTCAAACTATAGATAGAGGTGTTCAGCTGTAGGCACGTGGGTGATAAAAGGAAGACTGAGGAAACGTGGGCCCTTTGCAAGGGAATGGAACACCTGGGACATGGAGAACACTGAGGTATGCAGTGATTTTTTTGCCTCAGTCTTCAGTGGCAAGTGTTCCAAGCACCCCGGCAGAGTTGTAGAAGAGAAGGTAAGGATGAGGAGAATGAATGACCTGCTGTAGGAGAAGATGAGGTTTGAGCCCAACTAAGGAACCTGAAGGTGCACAACTCCATAGGACATGATGAGGTACATCCACGGGACCTGAGAGGACTGACGGATGAAGTGCCTAAGCCACTGTCCATCATATTTTAGGAGCTGTGGCAGTCTGGTGAAATTCCCACTGATTGGAAAAGGGACTCAGTTGGTCAGAGCATGGTGCTGAAAACCTTGTTACCTTTGAGACGATGGCAAGGACTTTTTAAATGCTGTTAAAATTTCTGCCATTCTGTGTTAGAAGTAATATGTAAAGGTGATAATATAATGAGATCAATAAATGGAAATGTTGCGCAGACTTAGAAGTGTGTAGATTACTAACTCTCCAAATAATAGTGACAAGAGAGTATCTAGTTCTGACACACTAGATCCCAAAAAATAGGCATTATCTTGTAAAGGGCCTGGTAATGTTCTCCATGCACCACTTTCACACTCAGCTGAAATTGCTGTTCTCTAGCACATTTAAGTGCTAGCAAAAGCTATGACTATGGGAAGCTTTTACTTGCTGTAGGTTCAGGTAAATGCCTGAACAGTTGGAGCAAATGGTTAGATCCCTTTGTGCTTGGCAGAGTCCACTGCCTTCAGATAATCCCTTGCTCTTTCTTTTCTTGTTGGCTCACAACAACCCCCTGCAATGCTACAGGCTGGGAGAAGAGTGACTGGGAAGCTGCCTGGGGAAAATCAGCCTGCGGCTGCTGGTTGAGAATGGCTGAACATGAGCCAGCTGTGCCAGGTGGCCAAGAAGGCCAAGGGCATCCTAGCCTGTGTCAGCAATAGTGTGGCCAGCAGGACCAGGGCAGTGATGGTCCCTCTACTCAGCGCTGTTGAAGCCACACCTCAGATCCTGTGTGCAGTTTTGGGTCCCTCACTACAAGAAAGACGTTGAGATGCTGGAGCATGTCCAGAGAAGGGCATTGGAACTGGGGAAGGACCAGTTTACTTCTTTGAAATCTCTGAGATGCTGTGTTGTGTTAGCATCCCTCCCTTTGCAATGAACCAGTTAATTCTATTACAGAGCTAATTTTTGTTCCTAATTAATGTCTTCTGTACTTCTGTTTTCATTTCACAAGGACAGTCTGTGGCTGCTGGGATGGTGAACCAGCATCAAGCTCCACAACATCAACATGAGCTTTAGAATCCAACACCCCCATCCCCTCCCCAGTAAATTCCCTGATGCTGGGATAATCACCTTGTGATGGCAGATGCTCTGATTATGCCCACTCCCTTCCAGAAGCACACCTCATACCAATACACCTCATTCCTTATTACTGCTTATGCTGTACTCTAAGGGTTTTGTTTCTTTATGAGGCTTGAGGGTGGGAAAAGCACTTCCTTTCAATGTTCGTCTAAGGGGTAGTCATGCCTAACTCTCTGGTGGCTGTAGGCAAGAGGGCAGTGGATATTTTCTGTAGTCCTTAATCCCTCTGCAGCTTTTATCTCTTGGATTAGTCAGAGCATTTGAACTAGTAGTTTTCCTTTTCCTTTGATGTGGTTTGTCACCCTCCCTCACATTTATTTTGTTTAATTTGATCTTCTTATTTTTCAGTGTATCTATTTCTTTTATCTTGTCATCTTTTTCAGCTGAAAAGTAACTTGTTCCCTGTTTCCTCATCTCTCTCCACCCAGGGTGTCTTGGTTTGAAAGACAGGTGTCTATTAAGGAAGGCAGGAGTCTCCCTTGGAATGGAAAATGTAACTCCTTTCCCTCCGAATTATTATAAATTTGAAATCAAGAGGCTCTTAGGCAAAGATACGGGAATAGGAATAACAGTTCTTTACTAATATCTAAAACAAAGGTAACAAATAACAACAACTATGGCGTTAACCAACAAACAGAACCAGAAACCCAGTGGCAGCCTGCTTGGCATCAGGCACCTTTCCCTTTTGGTGCAGTTCCAGTCACAGTCGACAGGGGGCGCCAGTGGATCCTGGTGGGCAGGGCGGGTGTGATGGTTCCTTCACGGCTGCAGGGGGCGCTCCGGCGCGAGCTCAGGTACCACACGGCAATGGCGGCTGGGGACCGACGCAGAGAGGAATGGAGGAGAGGCTTTGTTTCACAAACCCTCGGGGGCAGCTGATGTCGGTGCCGCAGCAGGACCCTCGGAAACAGCGAGCTGGGACAGCAGGAGGTCTCGGTGGGCAGGGGGTGCGAGGCTACAGCGTAGCAAAAACTCGGAGCGGTGCCGGAGGAGCGGGGAGAGACAGGCCGGTGGCAGCTCGGCTCCCCGGCAGGGCAGGGAGGGAGAGAAACTCACTGCAGAAAGAGAAGCAGCTCCGTGCTGGTTTCTCAGTGGCCGTGGATTCCCTTCAGCAAACAGCAGCTCCAGCCGTCCGGCTCCGAGAGTCCCGAGCGAGAGAGGGCGAGCAGTTGCTCAGCTCCCGCTTTTACCAGCCCAAATTCTCGTGGTTTCTCTGGCCCCTGAGAGAAACTCCCCCTGCCATGTGAAGGAGAAGGCTTTGGCAACCCTCTTTTGTTTCTCTTAAGTACCTAGCTATCACAGTTCCTTAGCAACTTATGGGGGAAAAATTCCTTAAGAAAAAACAAAAGACAGAAATCCGGACGACACAGGGGTATTTGGTGCTTGTGTGTTCCTTTCTTCGCCTCTCTTTCTCTGCTGTAATCTGTTGTTTAATTTTGTTTCTTTTTTCATGGACCTCTTAATATGTCCTCTGATAGGTGCATAGCTGTTTTTAATTGGTCTTTGTGCCTCATTGGTCTTATTTTAGATTTAAATTTAGTGTGCATCCTTCAAAAACTAGACCAATTAATATGGAATATGCCTTCATATTTTTCCATGCTTAATAATTTTGCTGATTTTACAATGACCCAGGGGTTTGCAGACTATGGTTTTGACCGCTGCTTTTGTCCTTGACTTTAGACTCCATCAAATTCAGTTTCAATACTGGGGTTTTTCTAAGACAACCCCAAACCCAAAATCAACTATGAAAATCCTCTTTGTTTTTAAAATACTATTGTGATAATGCTATTATTTTTGGCTTGTTATCTTTCACCAATTATTCTTTTTACACAGCTTTTTTAGACATGGCACTATCCTAGTTCCAAAATCTTCCCATTCTCCACAAACAGTCATGCAGAGATTTAATTTTCAAATAAAAGTCTTGGGAAGAAAGTTGTGCATTTCCCATAAAATTTAAATAATCACACAATGTGTATAGGCACATGGTATATTTTCCTCAAAGCTTACGGGTTGGTATCACTCACTAACAAAATATTTGCTTGTGGCACAACTGAGAAAACTTCCATGACTATTTCACCACCCTGCCATACTGTAATGGTCAAATTATTTGTTCTGAGAACCATTCACTTAAGATTAAGGCAAAGCCAAGGGTGATCTCTCTTGGCTCTATAATGGGATACCAGCAATGTAACCAGGGAAAGTAGGAAGTGCTTGGGACTAAATCCTATTAGAAGACAGGCTAAGCCTAAGTAGAAGAAATGTGGATGCAGTTAGAGATTATTAAAGTGCTTAGTCTTTCCATTATAAATAATCAATCTTTATGTGTGATTGTTTTCCTATAAATGATAAAGCAATTTATCTTAGCCTTGTAAGCAAATGATTTTTGCAGGCATTTTGAAAGCATTTGCACACAAAAAATCCAGAACTGATAGTAAAGGTTTAGCTTCCATTATGATAAATAGAATAGTCATGAAAGTGTGAGAAAAATAATCCACGAACACCAGAGGTTTATGTCCAAAAAGGAGACAGAGGAGTCCTGTAACTTTATTCGAATAAAGGGAGAGGCCATGGGGCATTTCCCCTGGGGTCTCTCAAACTGTGGACGACTCAGCCTCCTTTTTATCCTAATTTCCCGATCCGAAGGCCCTTCTCTCTTTCCCCATTGGCTGAGGTATTCGAGAGGTACAGACTTCCCAGAATGCCTAATGCCTAAGACCCCCCTTTTCCAATGTATAATCCCCCTCCCCCTTTGTCTTTCCCTTATGGAATTTTATGGTGCTTCTCATGGTTTCTTTCATATTCCAGTATTCACTTTTATTTATCAGTAGACCTGTGGTTTGTTTGTAAATGTAAATCTCTGGTTCCATTCATCAATCAATGGAATTCTTCCCATTGTTTCTTTTATCTCTGGGTGCCAGTCTTATCTCTCAGACACTGTGAAGACAAGTTTCTTCATTCCTTTCAAAAGGATCATTATTTTCATGGCAATGTACTTGGAAAAATAACACAGATTAGAACAAGAACTAAGAAGAGATAATAATGAGAATAAGAATGTTTCTTTTTGTAATTCACTTGTTAATGATGAACTCCTTATCCTGGCTGCCTGACTTAGTATTCTGGATGATGCTGATAAAGAGGAGAAAACCATTCTGCTTTTAGAATAGAAAAGTAAATATGAAGGCTGAAACTCCCTCTGCTTGCCAGTGCAGGTGTATAAACTTCCTGGTGGTTTGAAGGAAAAGGAAATTACTTGGAGAGTTCAGGGAACTGCTATGTGAAATTAAAGTAAATATAAAATGCTGGTATGAAAGACCTGGGTGGAGCCTGCTGAACACCCCCCCCCTCCCCTGTCAGTTCTCTGGGCAGTAATTGATGTCATTTCTAGTAGCAGGCACCCTTCCACTTGTATTTTCCTCCTTGTTCTTCACTGGGCCCATGGCTCCTTTGCCCTTCATTATTCTCAAGTAGATGCGGACATAATCAAATTCAACCCTTACAGTATTGTGGGATGTAATCCTCAAAGAAAGGTAACATTTCCTATTAACCACAACTCTGTCAATTGAATATCAAATCACCCAGGGGCCTTGGAAACTTACAAGAATTTCCCAGACAGATTACTTAGCTAGAATAATTTTGAAGTCACTTATTAGTGGCACCGTTGCCTTTTGTGTCCCACCAGGAAGAGTGCCGGGCTGAGGGATGACTGCAGAGCTGACACATCATGGGTGAGGTGTTTGCTTAAGTTTCCACTTCGTGCCTGAGTTTTCACCTAGTATTTGATTCATATTCTTCCTTCAGAGAAGATCCTTATTCCATTGCAAAATATTATTAAATGCAACTCAGTTTAAAACTCTGCTTAGATTTATGCCAGTATTTATTCCCTTCTTATGCAATACAAGGAATTCCTGACACACTCTCCTCCCGGTAAAGCCAAGTTATACGTGCAGCAGCCACGAGGTGGCAATACAAGAGCTTGAGATGTTGAATTTTGGTGGTGTTCGTAGCATTCACACCGAGTAAGATTTGGGGTATCAGCTAAGTAAATATATTCACAGTGTTTCTGCAGAGTTTGGCTTTCTCTACTGGTGTGTAATATGTGCTCCACATCTGCATAATTGACTTCATGCAAAAGCCAAGGGAGACTAAGATGATTTTCTGGATCAATGATTGAAACCTTTTATGTGGCTAATAATTGATATCTGTATTTAAGTGGCTTGGTAGTAGATGAGAGATGTTATGCGAGGAACTCAGCTGCTGCTAAAAGCAAAATATCTTAGGAAAGGGGATGCACTGGTGACATACAGCTGTCCCACAGTGAGTTTTTTCCTGGCTTTAACTTCTGACCTTCCTGAAGGCCAAAGAAACCTGAACACCTCACATGTGTGGAATTCCCAGACGTGATTGCTTCACAACATTAAAGTCTGCCTTTTTCATCCAGGTTTTTGATTCACTTCTCAGCACGGCTGATGCTTGTTTTTCTGCTTTATGAGAACATTCAACACTGGTGTCAGGTGGAAATAGTTAATTTCCAGTCTTTTTCATCCTTTCTTGTAATTTTCAGGCATTAGGGAAAGTAAAAATATCTCTATACTTTCAAGGACTAGTTTTCCACCCACTGTAATGGAGAAAGCATATCAAGACATTTTCTATTTTGACATTAGCTCTTTCAGTAGCAGTCAGTGCTACAGTTTTTCAGAAGGTGGAGTTCTCTGTTTTCTCATTCAGATAAGACAGACTAAAAAGCTTCTAACATAAGAAATGGATTGTGGACTTGGCAGATGTCTCATGTCACTATATGCACCACAGTGTTTATTTGAACATGGAGAAGTTACCGATGTGCATTTTGTTATTTCACATGAAAGTGCCAACAGCCTGCTTCTGTCTTTTCCTAACATGGAAACAGTTTTCCTCTGAGTACTTTATGGGAAATCTTACTTTCAGTCAGACAACACATTGAGAAGTCTGTTAGCAAATATGTCTTTCAAGTACATGCAAGTTTGTGGTTTAGTAAATAAATAGCAATTGTCTTGGTTTGAAAGACAGGTGTCTGTTAAGGAAGGCAGGAGCCTCCCTTGGAATGGGAAACCGTAACCCCTCTCCCTCCGAATTATTATAAATTTGAAATCAAGAGGCTCTTAGGCAAAGATATGGGAATAGGAATAACAGTTCCTTACTAATATCTAAAACAAAGCTAACAAATAACAACAACTATGGCATTAACCAACAAACAGAACCAGAAACCCAGTGGCAGCCTGCTTGGCTTCAGGCACCTTTTCCCTTTGGTGCAGTTCCAGTCACAGCCTGCAGGGGGCGCTCCGGGTGCGATGGTTCCTTCACAGCTGCAGGGGGTGCTCTGGATGTGATGATTCCACGGTGGCTTCAGGGGGCGCTCTGGTGTGAGCTCAGGTAGCACAACAGCAATGGCGGCTGCCCGAGGCAGAGAGGGATGGAGGAGAGCCTTTGTTTCACAGACCCTCAGGGGGCGGCTGGTGTCAGTGCCGCAGCAGGATCCCCAGACACAGGGAGCTGGGACAACAGGAGGCCCCAGCGTGCACGAGGAGCCCAGTTACAGTGTAGCAAAAAACTCAGAGCGGTGCCGAGGAGCGGGGGAGAGACAGGCTGGTGGCACGCAGGTTGGCTCCGGATGGGGGGCAGAGGGAAAAAACTCACAGCAGAAAAACGGGCAGCTCCATGCTGGCTTCTCAGTGGCCATGGGTTCAGCAGACAGCAGCTCCAACCGTCCGGCTCTCAGGGTCCCAAGCAAGAGACTGCCCTCCTCCCGCCCTTGCTTTTTCAGTCCCCAAAATCTCGAGTTGTCCCTGCTTCCATGAGAGGGATTCTGCCCTGCCCTGCCGAGGAGAAAGGCCCTAGCCATGTGCTTTGTTCTCTTAAGTACCCAGCCATTGGCCCAGTCATTAGTCCCTCAGCAACCCATGGGAGAAAAATTCCTGAGGAAAAAAAAACAAACTAAGAAACACTAAATCCAAACTCCAACCGCAGTGTAAGGAGAGGAACATGGTAGAGCCTTGAAAAAGTAAATAACTTTTGCGAAGGGAACTGTTGCCTTTTCCCCCAGCCTGGAAAAGAATCTCGAGATCATTTTAGCAAGGAGGTAATATAAAAGGGGATCTTTATTTTCAAGTTCTTCAGGAGCAGTTATGGAAAGGTGTCCATAAAAGCCCACCCCCTCCAGGGGTGAGGACATATTTATAGCTTTTAGGAAATTAGCATAATTGATTAAAAGCACCAATAAGGAGAACAAGTGGTGATTCAATTCCCCCCAGGTCCAGTCCCTTCTTTGGAGCCCTCCCTCTTAGCACTGGCTCTACTTTGTTTATGAAAATGTACCTCAGAGTTGTTCTTGGCCTTGGTTCCCAGGAAGAACAGAGATAGGACAGGGCCTTGCACCCCCCTGGGGCTTGGAGCTCTGGAATTTGTTTTGTCTTTCTGCTTAGGGAAAGACCATGGAAAAGTACTGGAAAAACCAGCTATTAATACAGTAGGCTACAGAGCAACAAATATGTGTGCAAAGAGTACAGAGAACATGTAAAAGAAAAAAGGCAGAAACCAAACAGCATCAGAACTTCCCTAAGAAATACCTGAGATAAATTCTGCCTGTGAGTTGGGTGTTCAGGCAGTCAGATGTGCTGTGGGCACAGGTGCTGGGACTGCCTTGTATTTCAAATATCACAAAGCTCTTCTGCATGGGCAGTGATGGCCCCTCTCTGAATGCTTTGCTGAACCAGGGCACTGTCACATGTGTGCCCTTGTCCCCTCAGAATTCAAGATTCACAGCTATTGAAGCTTGAAGGAAACTGATTTGGCTGATTGCCTCTGCACAATGCTGACCATGGGATTTAAGAGTTGACAGAAATTGCAGAAATGGAGTGTTGTGGTGTATCTGCTCCTGTATTTGGCAGGAGCAGATACACCACAGCCAAGGTGCCTTTCAAAAGGATCTCTAACCCTATCTGTTAACATAAAGCAGCCTACTTAGACAGCTGATTGTCCTGGGTTAGGCCAGAGGAGTCAAAATCTAGGAAGTGATATGTGCTGCAGGAAGGAATACAACTTCCTTCCTGCGAGACAGAGCCAATAATCAGGTAGTTTTAAGGATTGATAGGTAGGTAAACCAATTAAAAAGTTGATCCGCCTTTGAGGAAAAAACCATATATAAGCAGAGACTCTCTGAAGCTCTTCCTCTTTGGACCTGCTGCTGCTGTGTAGAGAGGAGCAGCTCCTGCTTCTCTCGCTGGTAAGGGCCCCCCCCCCACCTCCTTCCGAAGGAGGGATGGGGGGGGGGGGAAGGGAGGTTTTACGGCAGCCGTGCCGCTGCAGCCGGGCAGGCATGGGGGAGGAAACGATTGGAATTTTCAGCAGATCCAGCTCAGCCGGTGTGTTAGCTACACAAGAGGGAGAGCCGGGCCAGGCAAGGTCCGGGCCGGACTCCATCCAGCTCGGGCCAGGCCCTGCCCTGTCACTCCGGGCCCAGATGGCCCTACCAGGCCGAGACAGCTTGGCAGAGCCAGGCAGAGACACTTGAGAGTGTCTGGCATCCAGCTCGGACCTGTTCAAACAGCCCAGCAAAGAGCACGTGATCTTTACACTGCTGGAGAGAGAGAGAGACAGAGATTAACTCTCTCCATGCCTGGACTAAACTCACAGACACCCATCCTTCCTCGCAAAGAGAGGAACGAGTGAGGACATCTACATAGTGCAGCGCAGAGACTTTACAGCCAGTGAGGAAAGCAGAAATGATACTTACAAAGAGGTGTATGGGAAGTTGCTTCAAGAGTGAAGCTGAAAACTCTTTTGGAGAACCATGGTTGGGGACTGAGCTAATAAATTCTCTGTAATATATGAAGATATAGTCCAAAGGGAGATGTGAGGTTCTTATTGCAGCCAATGAACTGAATTACCTAAGTACAGACAAGTAAGTGTTGAAAAAGTACAGCCTGATGAGAAACTAGAACCAAGAGAGAGGAGAAGCTGTGACCCAGAGCCCTGGTCCCAGGAAGAATGCTAGAGAACCAGAGTTGTCAGGAGAACCTGTGTTGCTAAGCACAGAAGAGGGGATTTTCTTTGTTGCTGCAATTGAACTGGGCATCTTTAAAACAGGTACCCTGTGGACTGTTCATAACCCACCATAGTGGCTGTGGGAAGGCTACTGGTGTGGGAGAGATCCACCAATAAGCTGGACTTTGCTCCGGGCGGCAGTTAATGGTGAGGCAGAAGACCCATAAAAACTGTATTTTTCTTACAGAAGATCCATGGTGTAAGCAAAAGAAACTTCTCTCCCTAAATGAACTGGAACAAAAGCTGTTTCTGAGGTGGTAAACTGACTAAAAGTCGAAGTGTTGTCTTTTGTACGTTGTCAGGGAGAATGAAATGGAGAGGTGGGGAAGGAGGGGTAGTCTGGGGAGTTTGTTCTGGTTTTTCTTGGTTTTTTTTTTTCTTTTTTTTCCCTTTGTCTTAGTTATATTAATAAAACTTCTTTGTACTTTATAAAGTTTGAGCCTGCTTTGCCTACTCCTAATCCTTATCTCACAACAAGCAATCAAGTAAATTTAAGTAAGTGTGCTGGCATTTAGCCACAAACCTGAATAGGCGAACCGAAACCACTACATTCAATGGTGTTTCTGCCTGGTTTTTGAACCAAATAATGGGCAAATTGATGAGAGTTTGAGATAAGGATTGATTAGGAGAGATAACAGGCAAAGCATGTATTAGATTATAAGATAAAGTAAATGGTAGTAGAAACTGTGTATTGTAGTAGTCATATAAAGTTTAGAGGTGGAGGTTTGTGTAAGAAGCTTTCTGTTTAGTTTAGCAGTTTTTCTTATTCTAAGTAAAGATTGTATGATTAATGTAATTTTGATAATAAGTCTTATATATGGTTTTCCCCGAAGGCGAGAGGTGGAATGTCCTGGGTTAGGCCAGAGGAGTCAAAATCTAGGAAGTGATCTGTGCTGCCGGAAGGAATACAACTTCCTTCCTGCGAGACAGAGCCAATAATCAGGTAGTTTTAAGGATTGATAGGTAGGTAAACCAATTAAAAAGTTGATCCGCCTTTGAGGAAAAAAACCATATATAAGCAGAGACTCTCTGAAGCTCTTCCTCTTTGGACCTGCTGCTGCTGTGTAGAGAGGAGCAGCTCCTGCTTCTCTCGCTGGTAAGGCCCCCCCCCACCTCCTTCCGAAGGAGGGATGGGGGGGGGGAAGGGAGGTTTTACGGCAGCCGTGCCGCTGCAGCCGGGCAGGCATGGGGGAGGAAACGATTGGAATTTTCAGCAGATCCAGCTCAGCTGGTGTGTCAGCTACACAAGCGGGAGAGCCAGGCCAGGCAAGGACCGGGCCGGACTCCATCCAGCTCGGGCCAGGCCCTGCCCTGTCACTCCGGGCCCAGATGGCCCTACCAGGCCGAGACAGCTTGGCAGAGCCAGGCAGAGACACTTGAGAGCGTCTGGCATCCAGCTCAGACCTGTTCAAACAGCCCGGCAAAGAGCACGTGATCTTTACACTGCCGGAGAGAGAGAGAGACAGAGATTAACTCTCTCCATGCCTGGACTAAACTCACAGACACCCATCCTTCCTCGCAAAGAGAGGAACGAGTGAGGACATCTACATAGTGCAGCGCAGAGACTTTACAGTCAGTGAGGAAAGCAGAACTGATACTTACAAAGAGGTGTATGGGAAGTTGCTTCAAGAGTGAAGCTGAAAACTCTTTTAGAGAACCATGGTTGGGGACTGAGCTAATAAATTCTCTGTAATATATGAAGATATAGTCCAAAGGGGGATGTGAGGTTCTTATTGCAGCCAATGAACTGAATTACCTAAGTACAGACAAGTAAGTGTTGAAAAAGTACAGCCTGATGAGAAACTAGAACCAAGAGAGAGGAGAGGCTGTGACCCAGAGCCCTGGTCCCAGGAAGAATGCTAGAGAACCAGAGTTGTCAGGAGAACCTGTGTTGCTAAGCACAGAAGAAGGGATTTTCTTTGTTGCTGCAATTGAACTGGGCATCTTTAAAACAGGTACCCTGTGGACTGTTCATAACCCACCATAGTGGCTGTGGGAAGGCTACTGGTGTGGGAGAGATCCACCATTAAGCTGGACTTTGCTCCGGGCAGCGGTTAATGGTGTGGTAGATAGGGACAGGCGGACAGAAGATCTCGCGATGTGACGGAAAGCAAAGAGCAGCATGGAATCTCCCTCCCTTCATTCCTGCATGATAAGAGATCACCCGAAGTATGCAACCCCTCCTAAACCCCAGTAGTTTTCCACTCCTTACTAACCCTAGCTATCCCACCGTCCCCTTTCTGACGTAGTGAAGCCCCCTAGACTATTTAACCTCATGAGATAAGATAATAAACGCCATTTGACCATCCACCATATTGGTGTCTGTGCGTCGTGGACCGAGTAGCTCGGGTGAGGCCGGGCTGCCGTGCTGTTGTTCTTGAACCAGGTCGCCTGCCTTCATAGCAGAAGGCAACATGGTGGTGCCGAAACCCGGGAAGAAGAAAGAGCTCGGGCACAGGATTCACCTGGACAAGAGGCAGCGGCAGGAGCAGCGAAGCTGACTTCAGGCGGGGGAGACGTCCCCAAAGGACCCACGGTCACCATGGAGACCGTTGCAAAGGTCGTGAGTCTACTTTATAAGCAGTGGGGTATTAAGTGTACGCTCAAGGACTTTTATATTGCTATTGCAAAACTCCTGGAGCTTGGGGCGATTGAGCGTCCAGCAGAAATATTACACCCAGAGGTGTGGGGGAAATGTACCAATGTTTTAGCTGAGGACACAAAGTCCTCGGGGAGCGGCAGAAGTCTCAAAGCGTGGGGGAAAGTAGAAACGGCTTTACGCCAAGCGCTGGAACAACAAGAGACTTGGAAAGCTGCACGTGCATGTTTATTAGCTACTCCTAAGCTGGGGGTAGGAGCAATGACACAGACCGACCCCGAGAGCGGTCTATCTGAGAGCGGGGGTTCGCGGGGACCGGGCGCGCTTCCCTCCTCCCCGGACCCGAATCCAAACGCCCCAGAGCCCCCAGAAAACCTCCCGACCCTTCCGCCGAGCCCGCCGGATCCACCCCCTGCCGCGGAAACTTCCCAAACATCCGCGGTTTCCCCATCCGTCCCTCCGCCGCCGGTTAACTATCCAACGCTGGAAGCGCGGCAATACGCGCGATCTTTTTGGGAGGGATTGGCAACCAAAGCCAGGGAAACCGAGAGGGCATCTAGAGAGGGAGCGCGGGTGAACCCCTCTCCCCCGCCCTATGCAGTTCAAAATGGCGCGGGCGGCCAAGGAGATGGGCGGGGCCAGGGTTTCAGCGGCGGGAACGAACAGAACGAACAACGATTGCGAGTGTTCGCTGCTGCGCATGCGCGGGAAAAGAGAGCTGCAAACGTGCGAGCACGGGAGAGCGGCAGAGAGCGCATGCCCAGTCAAGAGCCGTGCTCAATGCCATTATCAGTTAAAGGAGAGCCCTCTCCTTGCGGGAGGCAGGGCAAGCCCAGGGGCGGGACCGGCACCACCCCCGGGGGGAGGAGCGGAGCCAGAGTCACAAGAAAAGGCACGGAATCCCGGAAGTGCTCTGGCAGTCGACTTCCGGCTCTGAGTCCGACAACAGCTCCACTAGCTCTGCTGAGTTATCGGAAACTGACGGGGACACAGAGTCGGAAGAAGCAGAGCTATCACAATTTGAAACGAAAACGAATAAAGTTTTAAATCACGCCGGAAAGCAATCACAATACAAATTCACCGACTGGGGAAAGATAAAAATAGCTTGTGCAGAATGGGTGCCCTCAGCTGCAATCCATGCTTTCCCAATGAGAGTCACTGGGCAAAACGGAAACCAACAACAGGTTTATGACCCGATAAACCCCAAAGATATACAAACGATTGTCAAAGCAATCTCAGAAAAAGGGATGGATTCTCTCATTGTTTCTACTCTCATAGACGGTCTTTTTTGCAATGATAACCTGCTCCCCTTTGACATTATACAAATAGGTCGCATGATTTTTGATGGGGCAGGAATGATTGTTTTTAAACAGGAATGGAGAGACAATTGTACGAACCTATTAGCCCAGTCTTCTGGGGCAGGGCAACCACTGCATGGCTCGAGCTTGTCCAGGCTGACAGGGAAACATGATGAGATGATTACACCTCAGCAGCAAGCTGCACAATTGCGAGCTGAGGAAGTCAGGGCCACAACCCGAGCTGCCAGAGAAGCCATTCGTGCTGCATCTCGTGTGGTAGCTAAGCCTTCACCGTGGTCCACCATAAAGCAAACAGAGAGTGAAAGCTTCACAAAGTTTGTAGAACGCCTACAGGCAGCAGTAGACGCCTCTACCCTACCTGCGGCGGCAAAAGGACCCGTTGTAGCAGACTGCTTGCGGCAACAAAGTAACACTATTACCAAAGAAATCTTGCGCTCCGTTCCAATCGGAGCCAGCCTGGCTGATATGATCAAACATGTAGTTAGGGAAGAACAGCTAACCCCTTTTCAGGCTGCCGTACGTGATCTAACTAGTGCAATGGCATGCTTCAAATGTGGACAGGCGGGCCACATCGCAACGGACTGTCCCCATAAATCCCAGCCTCCCCCGGCGGGGCCTCCATCTCAAGCACGCGTGAGAGGGCTCTGTTGGGGCTGTGGGAAGAAGGGACACCTCGCTAAGGAATGCAGATCCCGACCCCGGGAAACGGGAGGGGGAGGGGGCATGTGGGCCGCACCCAGCCTCCTCCCGTTGCGAATGCAAGGCGGCCCATCTATGCCAACCCCCAGTGGGGCGGGGGGCCCTCATTCCCTATGCCCCCGCAGGAGACAGCCAGTCCTGCACCCACACAAACGGTGCAAATGCAGAGTTTCACAGCACCGCCAGCAGCACCATTGCACCCACCACAGCCACAAGCCGCACTTGTGCCACAGGGTCAGCAGGGGGCACCCCAGAGCGGAACCCCTGGGTGGCCCTGGCCATGAAAGTAGGGAAAGAGCCCCTGATAGTGTGGGGGACATGCCGCCTCTATGGCAGTCAGGATCCCCACGTCATAGGGCTTCAGTTTTGGGCAGACACGGGTTCAGACTGTACAATTATTCCCCAAGCACATTGGCCACAACAGTGGCAATTTACAGAAGTCCCCCCAGTGAATGGTGTGGGAGGGCCATCCCGGGCGTGGAAAAGCACCCAGTTGGTAGCTATAACACTTCACACAAAAAAGGGACCAGAACAGACAGTGGCAATCTACCCCTACATTCTACAGAACTCTCCACCTTTGATAGGAAGAGACATCCTTGCTCTGTTAGGAGTCAGGATGACAAATTTACCATGGGGGCCACTGCAGTTCATCCACCGCTGCCAATTAAATTGACTTGGAAATCATCAGAAATTGTATACGTGGAGCAGTGGCCCCTGTCAGAGCCTCGAATGGCAGCTTTGCTGGAACTGGTTGACCGTGAACTACAAAAGGGTCATATAGAACCCTCCATCAGCCCGTGGAACACCCCTGTATTTGTAACCCCCAAAAAGTCTGGATACTGGTACTCACAGGGCGAGGGTACACAGCTGTCAAAAAGGAAGGCAAAATCAAGTGGTGCCCACTGAGGTCAGTAAAGCCAGACCTTCAAAATGAGCAGAATGAGACTAATGAGAACTGTGAGTTTCTGTTTGCAGGACATGCTCGTGGGACACCCCCGTAAAGCGTACACCCCTGTTCCAGAGGAAAATGACAGACCTCCAAGCCGTCCAGCAGCACCCAAGAGTTCTGTACCGGTGAAACCCAGACGTCAACAGTGTTTTTGTGTGATTTTGCTGTTGGGGCTTGTTACCAGAGGACAAGCCAGTCCAAACCATTACTCTCATCAGCCATTCAGGTGGGTCATGCAACACCTGTCAAATGACAAGGTGCTCAAAGAAACCACCACACCGAATGCCCCAATGCCCCATCCTTTGTGATCCGCATTTCCGATCTATTCCCTGGAAAACCAAAAATAAACCCCTATTCCCCTCATGTTACAAGTATGCATCTATCCTATTGGTGCCCAGCCTCAAACCCAGGGAAGAAGTACTGCAATTATCCGGGGTGGGGATATTGTGGGTACTGGGGCTGTGAAACCATTGTTACAAATGCTGGATCATCAAGACCCGGGTGGGAACCTCAAAAGCCCGATGAATTTTTACAGTTCACCTGGGCTCCAACTGGTTGTAAACAACCTGTCGTCCTTCAGGAAAAATACTATCGAAACTATCATAAAAATCCCTAAATCTCGGAGGTGCACTGACTATAACATGACCGTTTTGCAGCCAAATCACCCTAGTTGGGCCACAGGCAGGACGTGGACAGTAGTCATTCAAGGGTCAAAAGAGTGGGTGAATGTGCGAATTATCAAGCTCCAACCCCCCGCATCCCGGGCGGTTGGGCCAAACAAAGTTATTAAAGATGTACTAAAAAGGAAAAACACAACCCACTCCAAAGCCTTGCCCACAAAAGTCACTGATACCCTTATCGGTCATGCAGATGCCTCCCAGATAAGTAGTTTAGACGAGTCTGACCCTGACCCAATCTTTCGTATGTTAGAAGCTACCTTTCTTTCCCTGAACGAATCCAACCCGAACCTAACTGATTCCTGCTGGCTTTGCTATGATGTCAAACCCCCCTTCTACGAAGGAGTTGCTTTAAATATCCCC
>JAVTVJ010001771.1:0-31775 GCA_034509425.1 Eopsaltria australis
AAAGGTCTCTAATATTTTGATGTTCTCTTGCATACCAACCCAGGAAGCACTCAACAACACGAGGTCATCTGCAAAGGCCATGGCCATAATTTTCAACCTGCTGTGTTGGAAACCCTTCCCCATTTGTTCTAACTTACATAGAAGGGATCGAGAGCAAGGTTGAATAACAAAGGTGACATGGGATCGCCCTGTTTGACACTGTAAGGATCTTAAAGGGGTCCGTCCCTCCCCTTTTGGTGTTCATGCACGTCACGATGTTTTCGTACATTTCACGGATTAGATGGATCAGATGGGGATCGAGCCCCCGTTGCTCAAGACCCTTAATAATATGCCAATGGCATATCGTGTCAAATGCCTTGGCAATGTCTACAAGCACAACCCTGAGATCTTTATGCTCTGCTTTTGCATATTTGACCACAAGCTGTAACAGCTTGAGGTTTTTGGAACACCCTGATGCACGAATAAACCCCCTCTGTCTGGGGCTAATGGGACATGCCCAGTCCAGCCTTGCCGTCAAAACCCTGGAGAATAACCTAAGCACTACAGAGGCTGTAGTGATAGGCCTCCAGTTATTGACATCACAAAGTCTCTCCAGATCGGAGGACTTGGGAATCAAGACTGTCCGGCATCTCCGTAGTGCATCCGGGATTGTTCCTGTTGCAAGCCAGAGGCTGAAGCTGTCACTCAACAGGGAATACTTTGGGTCCCATTTAGGAAGCTGACCCACCGTAAACCCATCCGGCCCTGGAGCCAAGGTCCTCTTTACTTCCTTCAAGTTCTTTTCAACCTCTCTTTCGGTAATCAGAGCCCAAAAGTTGGTGTTATCAGCTTCCTCATATGAAAGGAAGGATTCAAGGCCTTTAAACTCAACTGATGTCTCCCACCTTGCTCTAAAATTAGAGTAGATAAGGTCAGGTGGACTATGGCATTGCAAGGTGTCCGAGTTATCCAAAATAATCCTTGCCAATCTCTCCCTATGCAAGTCAAACAGTCTCTGAAAAGGCAGATATTTTCCCTGCTTTTTCACTCTTTGATGGGTAGGCTGCCTTAGGCTAACAATTACCAATCCACCCTCAAGCAGAGACCTCAGCAGGAATTGACACTATTCCTATATGAAAGCTGTGACGTTGGTATATTTAAACTGATTTCTTGTGTGTTTTTATTTCAATAGGAGAAAGCTACACTCCTGCTACCTGGTAGAAATAGATCACAAGTTGCCAAACAGATTGTTTACCATTTGCTGTGATCAAATTAAAGTCTTAGAGATGGACAAGAACTACTTGATTCTTTATCATCTTCCTATTGTTTTAAAGCAGGGTGTGAGACTTGTCCTGTGGATGCAGGAATATGGAGTCAATCTGCAGGTGGGCAATAAAGCCTGAGCCAGCCCCCGCTAGCCTGTGTCAGGCTGTGTCATTGGGGTGGGTGGGGGAAATTTGGGAGGCATGAGGTGAATGGGGGTGGCTGGGGTTTTTCTGGTGAGTTTGGGGGGCTGTAGCCTCTTGGCTGAGATGGCGTGTAGGTTGGGATTGTAGCAGCACAATACCTGAGATGTCCTGGAGGAGAGATTCAATATTCTGCTGGTTTTTGTGTGCGTTGGTTGATGCGGAGCTTGCTCCCTCCACTCCATGTGCACTCCCTGTCTTGCAGTGCCTGTAGGAAAGGGGCACCCGACATTGGGCATTTCTTCCTCAGTTACAGACATCCAGAGGGGCAAAGTGTCTGGGACTTGGCTTTTGGCCTCAAAGGCCCCAAAGCCAGGCTTTGCAGAGAGCTGCTGGCTGGCGCAGCCCTGACTGTTCCTGGGAGCACTGACTTCACACAAAGTGTTGCTCCCAGCTGGCACAGGGAGCTGCAGCGGGTGGGGAGTGAATCCTTGCTGGCCTGCGGCCCCAGGGGCTCCGCCAGGGACCAATTCTGCCCTCACCTGTGACAGCCGTGTCACCTGCACATGGCAGGGCTTGGGGGGTTTATCCCCAGGTATGTGG
The DNA here is from genome assembly GCA_034509425.1 of Eopsaltria australis. Classification (NCBI taxonomy): domain Eukaryota; kingdom Metazoa; phylum Chordata; class Aves; order Passeriformes; family Petroicidae; genus Eopsaltria; species Eopsaltria australis. Next base: position 1,989 of record JAVTVJ010001771.1, read on the forward strand.
CAGGGACAAGGACGGGGACAGGGACATGGGTGGGGCTGGGCTGGGTGTGGGCACAGAAGGGGCCGTGGCACTGTCTGCACGCTGCACCTGCTGCCTCTCCTCCGGCTGGGGACAGGGCAGGAGCTCCCAGCCACCCGCTCCTGCAGCCAAGGGGCCACTGGGACACTGCAGGGGCTCCTGGAAGCCAGGGGCCATTGGGACTCTCCAGAACCTCATGCGACTGAGGGCCCCTTGTGACACAGTGGCGCCTCTGGGAACCAAGGAGACCATTGGGGTAAGATGGAAGCTCCTGGAAGCAAGGAGCCATTGTGACACAGCGAGGCCTCGTGGGACCAAGGAGAGCATTGTGACACTGAGGAGCCTCGTGGAAGCGAGCGGCCACAGTGACTGTCATGTGAAAAGGAGAGGCTCCCTTGACCCTTAGTGTGGGCAGATTTACTCAAGCCTTAGTTTGGAATACGTCTGTCTGTGCCCCAGGAAAGCAAAGAGCCTTGTGCCCAACCAGTCTGTCAGCGTCCCCTTAGGGGGACCCTTCACTGAACAGTCCTGCTGCTTTGGGGGGTGTTTGACTGACTTAGGGAAACACCAGGAGCACAAAGGAGAGCCCAGAGCAGCTCTTGCCCTTTATTAGAGTGTGTTCCCTGCTGCCAGCCACTGCCAGCACCCGGAAAGGACTCACATGGACAGTTGATGGAATAACAGCCGCTATTGATAGAAAATTGTGACACATTAAGGTTCAAGGATTGTCAGTGATAGGATCTGACTGGAAAATTGTACTCAAAGGACTACAGAGACAAGCTCCAATCCCCAAGAAAAGAATCAGTGGGCATCAAGTATGATTCTTACCCAAGAGGCATCCCTAGAGGGAAGAAGACAGCTTCAGCCCCTCGACTGATCCCAGCAGTTATGATGAAGCCTTCCCTGTCTTTTCTGCCATTCTTGATTTGAGTTTGATCCTATTTCTTTGTGTTTTGGTGGAGCTTGACTGACTCAAGTCAGACATACCTTTGTTACTGATGGGTGGAACATCCTCTCACTTTGCTTTTAAAGATACAGTCCAAACCAATGTAGAGCTGATGCCCAGGGAGGGCTGGTTGTACCTTGCGGGTGGGTAACTTTGGGATGGAGGTGTGCATGAATATTACTGTTGTAGGCTTTCATGAAGCAAGCTGACCTGAGGAGAGAGATTTCAGCTGAGTTGCTGCCTCAGCATCAGCACATCTTGCCCCATCTCCCCTGGCTGACAGGTGCTGTGTGGTTCATCAGCTGCAAAGTAGCAACAAGTTCCCTTCCCTGCAAGGATTCCCACAGAGCCTGGCCGTGGTGTCTCCACTGCGCTGCAGCCTCCATTCCATCCCCCTCAGCAGGTGTCAGGGGGGGAATCATTGTGGCATAGGTTTCAAGTCCTGCCAACCGCATTCCATCCAGGGAGCAGCAACTGGGATTTACTGTCTAATTTCCCACTTTTATAACTCCTAAAAGAATGCCAAGAGAAGTGCTCAGTCTCCTCTCATTGTAGCCCAGTTACCTGTGCACAGGGTCCCCAGTCCTTTTCCCACAGCCCCTTTCCTCAATGGGATGTTTTCAGAGCGAGTGAAGAGCAGCAGAGCTCTCGGTGCAGCATTTGGTTAAGGAGCAGTGAAGTGCCAGGCCAGAGCCCCTTTGCAACACGCTCTTTGTGTCTCTGTGCTGTCCTGCAGCCCCATGGGCACCAGGAGCCCCCTGAGTGCCGGCACTGGGGCAGCGCTGCTGACGCGGAGCCGCTCCCAGCTCCAGGCCCGGCGTGGACGCGCTGGGAGGGCGAGAGGGAGCGGGGCCACTGCAGCCACAGGGGCTGCGCTGTCCCACCCAGAGTGGAAATGGAACCTGGGAACTGCCACAGCAACAGCCTGGGAACCACCTGGGAACCGCGTGGGAAGCCACCCTGGGAAAGCACCCCAGGAACCTCCCTAGCACCGCCCAGGAACCACCCAGGAACCACCCGGGAACCTCCCCCAGGAGCTGCCTTAAAACTGCCTGGGAACCCAGGCCAGGAACAGTCCTGGAACCCCATGGGAATGCATCCAGGGAACCACCACAGGAACCCACCCCATGAACCTGCCTAAAACCTCCCAGGAAACACCCAGGAATTTGCCCAGGAACCTCCTGCTGGGAACTGCCTGGGAACCCATCCTGGCATCTGCCCGGGAAGCAGCCAGAAACGCACCCCAGGAACCTCCCTAGAACTGCCCAGGAAGCACACAGGGACCTGCCTGGGAAACCTCCAGCAGGAACCACCTGGCAACCTACCAAGGAACCAATCCCAGGAGCTGCCCTAAAACCACCGAGGAACCACCACAGGAGCCCCTCTGGGAACCACCCCAGAAACTGCCCAGGAAGGCCCCTGGGAATGACCTGGGCACTGCTCAGGAACCGTCTGGAAACGCCTGGAAGTTCCCCCAGGAACTTCTCTCCAACTGCCTGGGAACCACTCTAGGAATGGCATGGGAACCACCCAGAAACCCTGGAAGCATGAAGAAACTCCATGGTTGGCAAATTTACTAGTTTGTATTTACTGTGCAAATGGAGTCTCTGGAGCAGAAAGAGGCACCACAGCACATCTCTGTCACGCTGGAGTCACAGTGATCGTGAGGTGGTTCAGAAAGCTGTGGGATCTACTGGAAGAAGATTGTGCAATGGCTGCTCATCTACCATGTGCCTCCCTAAGTTTACTGCGTGCTGGAGCTGCTCTTGGCCGTCTGGTGCCTCTTGTCACAGGGATGTGTGCACAAGACAGCGAGACACGAGGCTGGGCTTTTCAGGGGAGAAGCTGTTCCATTCTTTGCAGAAATGTCCCACGCCACCTCTGTCCCCTCAGTGCCGCCCGTGCGCAGCTCCCTTTGCCCGGAGCTGTGCTTGGCACTGCCTGAGGCTGCCAGGAGAGCTGCGCATTTGCTGCGGGCTCTGCAGGAGTCACTTCTGTCCTGCAGCACCTGGCAACGGCAGCACGGGGGGATTTCGGGTGAAATGTGCTCCCGACAGAACAAAGCTTTTCATCACTCTGGCTCCCAATCCCTCCACGAGCGCAGAGATCCCGAGGCTTTGTGTTGTTCCTTTGGTTGGAGCTCCCCAGCACAGCAGAGGGCTGCTTTAAGGCACATTTGGCTGCCATTGCTGCTGTCCTGGCACTGCAATACCGTGCAGAGGGCACACAGGTGTCTTGTGCGTGGGGCTCCCAGGTAACACGGAGATGCTGTGGGGGAGCTGTGCCCTGCCTGAGGGCAGACTCAGCCCAGCAGCACCCCCGGGCAAAGGGAGCAATGTCCCAAAGAGGGGATGGTGTGCTCAGGGCCAGCCCCACAGCCCAGAAATTTGGGAGAAATTGGAGGGAAAATTGGGGAAAATTGGGGGGAAAAAATTGGGAAAAAATTGGGGGAAAATGGGGAAAAATTGGGAAAACCTTGGGAGAAATTAGAGGAAAAAAATTGGGAAAAAATGTGGAAAAATTGGGGGGAAAAAATTGGGGGGAAAAAATTGAACAAATTGGGAAAAATGGGGAAAAATTGGGAAAAAATTGGGAGAAATTTGAGGAAAAAATTAGGAAAAATTGGGAAAAAATTGCGAGAAATTTGAGGAAAAATCAGGAAAAAAATGGGAAAAATGGGGAAGAATTGGGAAAAAATTGGGAGAAATTTGAGGAAAAAATTAGGAAAAATTGGGAAAAAATTGCGAGAAATTTGAGGAAAAATCAGGAAAAAATGGGGAAAAATGGGGAAGACTTGGGAAAAATTGGGAGAAATTTGAGGAAAAAAATGGGAAAATTGGGGAAAAATTGGGAGAAATTTGAGGAAAAATTGGGGAAAAATTAAGAGAAATTTGGGTGAAAATTGGGAAAAAATTGGGAAAAATTAGGAGAAATTTGAGGAAAAATTGGGGGAAAATTGGGAGAAAATTGGGAAAAATTGGGGAGAAAAAATTGGGGGAAAATTGGGAAAAACTTGGGAGAAATTTGAGGAAAAAATTGGGAAAATTGGGAAAAACTTGGGAGAAATTTGAGGAAAAATTGGGGGAAAATTGGGAGAAATTGGGAAAAAATTGGGGGGGAAAAAGTGAAAAAATTGGGGGAAAATTGGCTGAAATTTTATTTATAAACAATTACAAGTTATAAAAAGTTGTAGAAAACGTTCAAAACAAATCCAAGAGCATCAATTGATTGGTGTCTGTTAACTCTGAGAATTGCACACGCACCAGAGAATTCCCTTCTAAAACCAGGATACAGGGCCCACTGAAAAATGCAGAGTCTCTTGCACGTGTGACATTTGCAACACTGAGTTTAGGGTGAAGAAGGGGGATGTGAAAATTCTGGACTCATTGGGAATGAAGTTAAGAATTCCATCATTTGTTCGTTAATAATGCAGAGTAAAGCACAGGAGAACTCACATGGTTCAGGAGGCAAAGGAAAAAACTCCAGAGAGAAGCTGTTGGAATGCAATTTCAAAAGTGGCCAAAATGTCCCATAGCTCCAATTTAAACTGGGAAATTCCAAGAGGAAATGATGCTGAATATTCCAGTTGAGGAGGGTTTAGGTGGGCTCTTGGCAAGGAATTGCTCCCTGTGAGCTTGGTCAGGCCCTGGCACAGGTTGCCCAGAGAAGCCGTGGCTGCCCCTGGATCCCTGGAAGAGTCCAAGGCCCAGCTGGGTGGGGCTTGAAGCAACCTAGGCTAGTGGAAGGTGTCCTTGACCATGGCAGGGGGTGGCACTGCTTGGGCTTTAAGGTCCCTCCCAACACAAGGCATTCCACCATTCTCTGGTTCTGCAAACCACTGGGAAACCTTTCACATCAGGGAGGAGTCAATTCCATCCTGCTCAGAGATCCTAAGGATAACATTTGATGTGTTTGTGTATGGTAAAATTTAGTCCTGGCCGTGGAACAGGAGGAGATTCCTCTAAAATGAAATATTTGCACCTTAAAATCCTTAAATGTAAAGATTTAATATGTGGCATCTAGAAATGCTGGCTGTGGATGAGGCTGCATGTCACACTCTCCAGTATTATTTGCCCCTCCTGGGGGCCGTGTTCCCCAGCTGCTCCTCTTCATCTTCTGACTCATCACTCCTCTCTGGCTCTTTTCCCATGCCCACGGCCGGTCTCTTGTGTAACAGTCTCCTTTTGTCACTTATTTGCTTGGCTGTTTTTGAAGGAATGTGCTCTGCAATTAATTGATTGATGGTTTTGTTTCCCCCAAACTGTACCTCCAGTTGAATCAGAAGCTGTTCCTCCTCTTTTGTCCACACTCTTTTGTGGGCTCCTCGGGCGGAGTTCTCTTTGGGGCGGGATGCAGCAATCCTCTCCTGCCTCCTGACCACAGGATGAGCATGTCTTTTGTGTTGGCCCAGGCCGATCTTTGTCAGGAAATCCCTTCCACACACGTCACAGATCCACTCCCCAGCCGGAGCCCTTCCTGTTGTTCCCCTGCATTTGGGATAGTGACAAGCGATCCTGTGATGGTTCAAACTCTCCTTACCGCAGCCAGCACACTGAACACGGATCTTGCTTTTCCCGTGGGCTCTCTTCAGGTGCTCAATCAAGTCCAACACACCCTCTGTTGGGGTCCCACAGCACGGACAGGGTGGATTTTTGTTGGGAATCGTCACCGTTCGGATCTCCTCTGGGGCTGAATCTGCGTTGTTTGCCTGTCGGGGTGGGGATGTTCCCGCTGTGCCACCCTTCCATTTCTGGCCGCTTCTTCTGCCGCTGTTCTCTCTGATCACCGGGAGGCAGCTGCTCCTTCCCATGTTGTCTTTAGGTGTGAGATCTTCCAATACCTCCAGCAGCCCGGCCAAACCGTCCCACTGCGTGCTAAAATGAAGATTCTCATTAGTCAAGCAAAACAACCCGAATTATAAAATTCTGATCTCACCAGTTCTGTTTCATTTCCCACCAAATCGTGAGGGGCAGATTGCGATATTTTGGAAATCAGGTCTACCAATTTATCAGTCAGGGGTCTATGCCCACTTTTTTAGACACTGGGGACACAAAGTCCAAAGGGCTGGTCTGGGTGCCACTCCATACCAGGAATAAACAAAACAACTGCCCCATTTTATGGATCCAGAACATTGTAGAGAGGATTAAATCGGCAGTGGATGCCCCGACCGCTTCCCGATCTTGCCCACAACAAAGCAGTGGGCTCTCTTTAGGATAAAAAGCTACGCAGGTCTTCCCTTCAATTTGCTTCCCTGTTTGAATTATATTGTTGGCTGCTGAATCCAAAGGTATTTCCCTGCCCCCGCCCTGTGCCCGCACAGGCAGCAGCGGCATCTCTCGAAGGCCGGGGCCCGGCTCTCCAAAGCCGCCGTGCCCCTGCCCCGCCTCCCGCCTTCATTGCTGCCTCACTCCCTCGCCCCGCTGCGCTCCTGCTCGGCCCCGCCGCGGGCTGAAGAAGAAGCGGCGCCGGCGTGCGACAAACGCCAGCAAGGCAAAAGACTCCAAGCGACGCACCCAGAAATGTCCTTGGCAAAGAGACCCCGCGCGTGGCCCGGCAGCGCCCGCAGCCCGTGGCCAGCCTCAGCCGTGCCCGGCTCCCCCTGCTCGCCGAACGCGCTCGCTGCCCCCGCGCAGCCTCCTCCTCTCCCGGCCCCGCCGCCGCCACCCGCGCCTGGGGACCCCAATCCAAAAGACAAATGCAAAAGAAAAAGCGGCCTTTTCTGGGGGGTGCTGCCAAAGGGAAACAAACACCTCCCACACTCCCCTCCAAGAGCCCTGCCCATGGCCGCACCTCCGCCTGCCGCGCTGAACAATCAAACAGCCCGCAACATCCAAGCCCAATTCCCTCTTGGCACCTGGCAGCAGCAAAGCCCAAAGCCGGCCAAGGGCGCCCGGCCCCGCGCTCTCGCGGCGGCCGGGGCAGCTCGGGCCGGGCTGTGCCGCTCGCTTCGGGCCGGGCTGTGCCGCTCGCTTCGGGCCGGCCTCTGCCGCTCGCTTCGGGCCGGCCTCTGCCGTTCAGCTTCGGGCCGGCCTCTGCCGCTCGCTTCGGGCCGGCCTCTGCCGCTCGCTTCCGGCCGGCCTCTGCCGCCTCGCCACGATCCCACAGCCGGGCTGTGTGTGCGGCTCTGCGGGCTCTCAGGCCAGCGGGGCCGGGCCGGCGCAGGCGGAGCCAAGGGAGGCGGCTCGCCGGGAGCCTGGGGCGGTGCTCTGCGTGCGACAGGGAAAAAAAACCACCTTCATCAAAAAGTACTCGGCTGGGACGTGATGGTGAAAAAGAAAGGAGTGCGATTTAGGGGACTGGGAGCTCTCCGGGGCACAGGAGCCCTGGAGCTTGCAGCCCGAGGCGGCTGCTGCCGCTTGCCAGTGCCATCACATCTCTTGAGCAGCGTGGAACCCGCTGGGATGGCAGCACTGAGGCCCTGGCAGTGCCTGTGACATCAGGGCTTCTGAGCAGCCTGGAGACACGTGGCATGGCAGCACTGAGAGCCTGTTGTGGCCTGTGAGCTCGGTGCGCTTCACAAACGGGACACTCCTGCCTTGTTCCCATAGAGCCCCTGGGCTTCTTTGTGCCCTCACTGTTCTTTAGGAGCACGGAGAGCACAGGCATGTCCTCATGGAAGCACAGGAGTGCCTGTGACACAGCGCTGCAGGAGCTCACTAAAGTCCTCTGGGATGTAGGCACGGAATGACTGTGAGCGCCTCTGAGCACACGGCTCTTCATCACGCCCACAGAGCTCTGGGGTAGCCCCATGGGAGCCCTGGGAGTGGAGCTGAGATCAGACATCTCTGGACACCTGGAACCACCTGGGATGTGAGGATGGAAGCCCTGGGAGTGCTTTTGCCCATGCTGCTCTTTAGCAATCCAGAGAGCCCTGGGAGGTTGTAGCAGGACACTTTGGGCTGGCTGCTTTCCCTTGGAATGTGGTCAAGGCACTTGGACAGTGACCTGCTTACAAAGCTCTCAGTGTGGATTGAGAGGGAGCAGCATGTGGTGTTGAATGCTGCTGAAATTCCTTCTGGCTCCTGAGCCTGATTGAAGGTGCTGAGAGTGAGGCAAAGATTGAGCAGAGGAGCTGCTCAAGGGCCCTGGCCACAGCTGCGTGTCAGTCAATGCCATTCCTGTGTAAATGTCAGCAGCCTGGAGACAGCAGTGATGTCCCAAGTGCCATCCTGCTGCAGCCCATGAGCTCGCTGTGCTTTGGCAGATGGGAGAGGCCTGGAATGTCCCCGGGGAGCCCCTGGGCTTGGCGGTGAGCTCAGTGTTGTGTAGGAGCACAGAGACGGCTGGGAGGTGTTTGTGGAAGGCCAGGGAGTGCCTGAGGCAGCGGGACTGTGTGGCACCTGGAGAGCCCTGTGTTGTCCCCACGCAGCCCCTGGGAGTGGGCGTGAGGTGGGAAGTGTTTGAAGGATTTGGAGGCCTGGGATGGCATGGGATGTCAGCATGGAGGGCCTGTGCTCAGGTGTGATCTGGTGCCTTGTGGTGGTGCATTGGCCGTGGGTGCCCTTTTTCAGCGCCAGCAGGATGGGAGAAATGCTGCTCAGGGCTGGGCCTTGAGGAGCTGCAGCCTGGCTGAGCTCTTGTGGAGTTGATCACAAACACTGTGTGCTCCCAGCCAGGGCTGCTGCTGTGTGCCATGCTGCTGCTTTTCTGCTTTTTCTAGCCTTGGCAACATGGTTTTGGCCTGAATGGGGAAGTGGTGTCTGCTTTGTGTAAAAGGTGGAATACGTGCTCTTTGTCACAAGAGGGAAACACGGAGTGCAACTCTTACTAGAGACGACTGGCAGGCAATTAGAGCAGAGACTGAGAACGCAGATATTTGAGCAGTGGTGTGTGGAAAGAAGCATCTGACTGCACGTTTGACAAGAATAGTGTGGAAGGAAGACTGGGGAAAACAAAATTAAAGGGAAATGAGTCTAAAGGGGATGTAACACATTCCCTTCTCCGGTGCCTGTATTTTAGGAGTATAGCTCCAGATTCTAGCACTCTGTGGAGGTGTCAAAATTTGGGGATTTTAGTACATGAACATTGTATCCCGAGAAATTAGACAGTGCCTGAAGAAAATTGAAAGGAGACTGTAGAATTTTGTGAGAAAACATTTGGTAAAATAAATAGAAAAGAAAAGTGGAAAAATAAAAAGGGCAGGGAGGGTATATAAAGAGTGGTTAATATTCTACACAGGTGACCAGAAGTAGATAAAAGGCACTTAAGGTAAAGATGGGGACTTGTGAGAACAAGGACATGCCTAGAGCCAGTCCCCTAAAATGTGTTTTAGTATATTAGAAAGAAATGGTAGGAATTGGAGGCTCTGAAAAGAAGGGAACTGGAGTTAAATACTGTAACCAATGGTGGCCTTTGTATAAACTGGAAGACGGAGCAAAGTGGCCACTTAATGAGACTTTAGATTATAATACTCTGTTGTAGCTAATGTTGTTTTTGAGAAGAGAAGGAAAATAGGGAGAGGTTTCTTATGCCAATCTATTGTTTTATCTCGGAAACCACCCCAAATGGCAAAGAGATTGTGGGATCGGGCCTCCCTCTGACCCCATGGTGTTAGCCCTTGAAAAAGAAACTAGAAATGACAAGAGAAGAATGAAACGGTGTTCTTTGGTGTGCAGTATAGGCCAGAGATGTACAAAACCTGACAAAGTTTATCAAACAGCAGCACAGGAACAAGAATGAAGGGATTGTTTGCTCAAGCCTCCCCCTAGGAGAAGACAGGAGAAGGAGGGTGACTCAGAAGGAAGACGGTCTCCAACTCCAGCTCCCTCTCCTTCAGACACTCCCATCTCATCCCGCACCAGAAAACATGTGTTCCAGGCACCTTTACGGGAGGCAGTGGGACTAGAGGGAGAAAGGAAGTTAGTTCAAGTCTACATTTGACCTGGAGGCGTGGGAAAAAGTTGCTAAAAATTATCAGAGTGATCGGATGGGCACTGCTCAATGCCTACAGTTTATAATAAAACAACATAACCCAGAGTGGAGTGATATGCAGTTGTTGTTAGATGCTATGACGGAATCTAAAAAGCAATTGATTTGAACAACAGCAGGGAATTTAGCAGATGATGATTATCCAAAGTGGCAGAGAGAAGAGCAGAAATGCAGAAATGCAAAGACTATCAAGAATGGATTGCAAGCGGGATGGAGAGAGCCATTGACAAAAGCATAAATTGGTCAAAGTTGTCTGAAGTGAAGCAGGGTCCTTCTGAGTCACCATCTGAATTCCTGGATGGTCTGAGGGAGGCTCTGCGCTGATATACATGGCTAGACCCTGGGACTGAGGTAGGAATGCAACAGTTAGTATCCCTCATTTTAGGGGCATCCACTAAAACTATTGCACACAAACTTCAGAAGCCTTGGGGAGCAAATGCAAGAAATGTAGCAACCTTATTAGCTGAAGCATGGAGAGTATATAGCAATGGAGAAGAGAGGTACAAGAAAAGAAGGGGGAGACTGGTAGTAGTGGGAACAGAAGAGGGGAAAGGAAATCATAGCCAAGGACTATTTAAACAAGGAATAGCCAGACAAGGAGCACCTAGACAAGGAGCACCCAGTCCAAGTCTGCCCTGGTTAGATCAAAGATCAGTGTGCAGTTTGCAAACTATTGGTCATTAGAAAAATGAATGCCCAGAAAGGAAACAAGACAAGCAGCAAGGAAGAAGAGGCCGGGAGAGAGTGATCGCACATGCCAAAGAAGACTGAAGAGGACTGGGGGAAAACCCTCCCGAGCAGACCCTCAGGTTATAATGAAGCTAGGGGAAAATGAAAAAGGAGTAGAATTTTTGGTTGACACGGGAACTACATATTTGGTTTTAAAGAAAGCCTTAATGACTGTGGGGGATAATTCTATCATGGTAAAAGGGGCAACTGGCCAATCTGAAAAAGCATACTTTTGCAAATTGCTAAAGCATAAACTTGGGAAACAAGAGGGCATTCACAAATATTTGTAAATACACAATTGTCCAAAGCCAGTTTTAGGATCACTTTTAAAAATGGGGAAATGGCTCTGGAGGTGAATGATCAACAGTATTTAGGAATATTAAGTTTAATATTAACAGCCATTGAGACTGGAGAATAGATTAGTGGAGAAATAATATATGAAGTGTTTCCTGGAATATGGGCCACTGATGTGCCAGGGAGAGCAAAGAATGCAACCCCTATACAAATTAAAATTAAGGAAGGGAAACAAGCAGTCAGGATGAAGCAATACCCCCTGAAACAGGAAGAGAGGGGATCAGACCAGTCATTGAAAACTTTTTACAATAGGGACTGTTAAAAAAAAGGTTAATCTGATTATAACACTCTTCTCCTACCTGTCTGTAAACCTGATGGGTCATACCGCGTGGTACAAGATTGATGAGCCATTAATAAAATAACAGAAGATCTCTATCCTGTAGTGGCAAATCTATCTACCTTGTTAACATGTCTAACCCCTAAAGGCTAAAGGATGGCCTGGGTGCCTCAGAGCTGTCACAGCAGTTGTGCTGAACATGCAGGATGCACACAAATTCACCTGAGGCCAGAAAATGACTGTGCTAGTGTCCCATACAGTGTGCACGGTGTTAGAAATGAAAGGTGGGCACTGGCTTTCCCCACAAGTATTCCTGAAGGATCAAGGCATCATGATAGAACAAGATAATATAGAAATAGTGGTAACTACCATTGCCAATCCAGCATCTTTCCTCAGCAGAAATAAAGGGGAGCCGGTACACCACAATTGCCTGGAGACCATTGAAGCCACGTACTCCAGTCGCCCGGATTTAAAAACCACCCCTTTAGACGACACAGAAGTCTGGTTCACTGAGGGAAGCACCTACATCATCAGTGGAAAACGACACGCTGGGTATGCAGTTCCCACTTGCAGAGAGGTAACAGAATCTGGACCTTTGCCAACAAACACCTCAGCATTAAAAGCTGAAATAATTACTTTTAACTCACTGTGGTAGTTTGAAAGGAAATCAGTGAGAGACTCAAAGTCAGAACTACAATTGAACAGAAAAATGAATATAAATGCATTATTACAAAACCACTGAGAGAGTCAGAATCCAACCTGACACCCTGTTGGTCAGGGTGTTGGTAGCAGTCCAATTAGATGGTCGCTGCAGCTCTAGGAGTGATAGATGTGGTTCTGTTGAAGCAGTGATCCTGTGGAAAGGTGTAGTTGTCCTCTGAAGGTCCAGTGGTGGTGTAGAAGGCTCTGGTCTTCCTCTGGGAATCCAGTGGAAAAGCTGCCTTGTGGTGTTTCAAATCCCAGATCCTATCCAGATGGGGATGCTTGGTTCCTCCCCCTGGGCAGAGCATCTCACAATGGGATGATGGAGTTTTATCAGTGGCACTCAATGGCCCATTAACTGGAGGCATCAGGGACCAGCAAAGCAAAGTGCCCCAGCTGGCTCCAACAGCTGGCCCATGAGAAGACATGGCCTGGGGCCATCAGGGATGAGACAGGAACACTGCCCCACCCGGCCCCTACATCTCATGGTGATAGAATCCATACCATTGTAACCTAAGACACAGACACCACAGAAGCTTGTCAAAATAGAATGTAGTAACTTTATAGAAAAGGGGGGACTGCTACAAGGGTTTTGGACTTTTAAGGATTAGTCAATGATTGTGAGGATTGCCAAATTTTGCAGCTGCTTACTGGACAATACATGCTGTTTTCTCATGCCTGCCAAGCAGAGAAGAAAGATGTAAGGGAGGTGAAGGCCATTGATGAGAGGAAGAAGACCATGACCAAAGATGCTGCTTTTGGATCCTGAAACTGGTTTTGGCCAGCTCTGAAGTTGGGAGTCAGGCCAGGATCTCAGAGTATGTGCAAGGAGACAAGGTGACCCAAGGAAGACTGGTTACTTCATCCCAGAGACCCCAGCCCACGACCACCAGGAGGCACAGAGCAGGCAGGAGCATATGGGAATGACTTTTGAACTCCTTATAATATGAAGTGGAGCTAGGTAGTGAATATGTATAAATGTATTGTGTAATCTAATGCATATGTAACCTGTAACCTGATCTATACCAAGCTGAGAGTCACTGACAGTGCCCAAGGTTTGGAGGAGCCATCCCCCTTGTGCCCGGCACTGTGTTCAAACACACCTGCCCTATAACTGCTGAGCTGTGGGGTCTTATCCACGCCTCACCAGCACAGAGTGCTTTTCTTTCTGCTGTGAGTTTCTCTTTCTCTCTGCCCTGCCAGGGAGCCCAGCTGCCACTGGCCCACCTCTCCCCGCTCCCCCACTCCTCCCGCACTACTCTGAGTTTTTGCTACACTGCAGCTTCACAGCCCCTGCCTTCCCAGACGTCCTGCTGTCCCAGCTCGCTGTTCCCCAGGGTCCTGCTGCGGCACCGACATTGGCTGCCCTGAGGGTTTGTGAAGCAAAGCCTCTCCTCCATCCCTCCCCGCCCCGGGCACAGCTGCTGTTACCGTGTACTACCTGGGCTGGGTTTGTGGTTCTGTTTGTTGGTTAATGCCAGTGTTGGTATTTGCTATCTTTGTTTTAGATCCTAGTAAAGAACTGTTATTGCTATTCTCATCTCTTTGCCTGAGAGCCCCTTGATTTCAAATTTATAAAAATTCAGAGGGGAAGTGATTACATTTTCCATTCCAAGGGAGGCTCCTGCCCTACTTAGTAGACACCTGTCTTTCAAACCAAGACAGACAGAAATGAATAATTCTGAATGCTTTATTTATTATCACAATACATCCCCCACACCCCACCCCAGCCAATCACAATCCACCCCTTCCAAATTAGGATCCCACTTCTCCCAGTCTCCTTCCAGCAACATCTAAACCTGGAGGCTACAGAATCCCGTAAATTTGGAGTGGAATTGAGTTTTTCTGAGGTAGAAACAGGCCATTTTGGTATGGAATTGAGCCATTTTGGGCAAGGATTGAGTTATTTTCAGTGGGATAGGGTCATTTGAGATGACAAATGGATCCCTCTTGACATTTGGAATGCAAAAAGATGGAGAACACTGCCAAAAATTCCCCAAGAACCCACAAATCATCCAGAATATGTCCCCCAACCCTAAATTCTCCCTCAAATACTTGTGAAATGGTGGGACATTGGGCATATTTGATCAATGTCTTTATTTAAAAACCTGTTTTGTGTGTTTATAAGGGATGAAGATGAATCAAAAGAAAATTAGGGCCAAAATAAAAGGACCAGCAGCCAGGTGTCTTCCCAATGTGGATAACCAGGAAGGTGTCTGCCCAGTGCAGGCCCTGCCATGGAGGATGGAGCTGGATCTGTGGACAAAGCTGTTCCCACAGTCGGGGCACTCACAGGGATCGCTTTACAAATGCTTCCGTTGGTGATACCTCAAGTGAGAGCTGCTGGAGAAGCTCTTTCCACACTGGGGACACTTGTAGGGCCTCTCCCCGGTGTGGATGCGCCGATGGATGACGAGGCTGCTCTTGTGCTTGAAGCCCTTCCCGCAGTCGTGGCAGCGGAAGGGCCTCTCCTCTGTGTGAATCCGCTGGTGCAGGTGGAGATTTGAGCTGGTCTGAAACCTCTTCCCACACTCAGGACACTTGTAGGGCCTCTCCCCTGTGTGGATGCGCTGGTGGACGATCAGCTTGGAGGTCCGGCTGAAGCTCTTCCCACATTCCACGCACTCGTAGGGCCGTTCCCCAGTGTGGACGCGCTGGTGAACAAGCAGGTCAGACCTGTCTCTGCAGCCCTTCCCACATTCCCCACACTCATAGGGCCATTCGCTAGTGTGGATCCGCTGGTGACGGATCAGGGTAGATCTCCAGCTGAAGCTCTTTTCACACTGCAAGCACTTGTAGGGCTTCTCCCTAGTGTGAAGCTGTTCATGGACCACCAGCTCTGAGCACTGGCTCGATATCCAGTCACCTTCCTGGCACAAGGTGGGTGTTTCCACCTTGGAGCACCCTGGGCTGGGGTTGGAGCCCCTCCTCCTGTGGAATCTCTGGGACTTTTCCTCCAGGCTGGATTCCTGCATTGTGAAGCTGCTCAAAACGGCCTCTTCCATGAGGTTCTGCTGTGGGGATATGTTCTCCCTGGTCTCCATCCTCAGCTCAGTGTCTGGGGGAGGAACAACAAGGAGAGGATGGGATTTTCCTCCATGCCAGAGGGAAGCGGAAGGAGATGCCCCCAGTCTGTCCCCGGCAGGACGGCATCGGCAGTGGAGTTGTCCTGCAGCCAGGGGCAATGCTGGGCTGGGAGATGGAGCAGGAGAGAGGGGGAAAGGGGCACTGACTTCCTCCTTACCTGCCTGGATGTCCTGAAACATCTTCCTCTTCCTCACAGCCTCCTTCTCCATCTGGACAAGATTTGGGAATGAGAAATCCTGGTTTGGGAGGAGAACAAGGGATGAGCACGAAGAGTTTGAAAGTCCCTCTGTCCAAGTCCCTCTCTAAAAGTCACCAGGCATCTGGGGTTCTGTACTAGTTTGAAAGCAAACCAGTGAGATATTCCAAGCCAGAACAAAAGCCTAATAGGAAAATTAAAATAAAGGCAGAAAGCTCTGGTTTAAACTGGCAGAGTTAGGGTATGACCTGACACGCTGTTGGTCAGGGTGGTGGTAGCAGTCCAATGGTGGCTGCAGTCCTCTTGGAGTAACAAATGTGATTCTATCACAGTGGTGATCCTGTAGTGAATTCTGGTCCTGTTCTGGAGATCCAGTGGTGATTATGGAGCTCTTGTCCTCTGGGAATCCAGTGGATAGTGCTGCCCATGGTGTTGCAAACCTCACCTTATATCCAGGTAGCAATGCTTGGTTCCTCCCCCTGGCTGGAGCATCTCACAATGGGATGATGTCATTTAATGAGTCATGCAGTGAGGTTTGATGGGCCATTAGCAGAAGATTGCCCCTGCAGGGAGTTATCAGGGATGACTCATGGAAGAGATAAAGAACACTGCCCCACCTGTTTCTAACAACTTCTAAAGATGGTGATGGAATACATACTTTTGGTAACCTAAGACTGTGGGGTAACCCCTGCTCAGGAGGAGTGAACACCACCCCCCTTACCCAGACTGGCTCAGGTGTGAAACCCCCACCCCGTGAAGGCCAGACACACACAGGGGACAGTGTCACATCTGCCCCTCCCCAGGAGAGGTCTCTGTCCTTGTCACTCTCTTGCTCTCCCCCTCTTTTCTCTTTCTTTCCATCTCTCTCTCTACCTCACATTTACTGATCAATCAAATCCACACCAATTACTTTGGATTTGGTCTTGTTAGCACCTTAATTGTGGCAGAGATGTCCCTCTAATAATTTTAATAACCAGACTGTGACAATATTTTGGCACAGTGGGTGCAGGGCTCTGTTCCCTGAATCCAAGTACCTTTGACAGCACTGTTCCTCCCCTGGGGAGGTTGTGCTTCTTTCTGGAGGAGCCCTTGGAAACTTGGACACAGCTTCCTCTGAGAAGGGTGTGAGAGAACTTGTGGGGGAAATGGCTGTCGTGGGTGGGCAGTTTAAAGAAAATATTTTCTTGTCCCTCCTTGAAAATTTTGTAAAAATCACTGGAGTAAAGAGAGCAAATGTTACCAGTGGGACTGACAAGGGTCATTCATTGCCCCAGGGTGAGGAGCACAAGGCTGCTGAACATCCTCCAAGAAGCCCAGCACAAGGAGCTAAAGCACTCCCAAATTCACAGCCTGGAAGTCTTTGCCAGATGTGAGAATCATTTATCTCTTTGTGCCTATCACCTTTGTGACAGCTACACACAGTTTTTCCTTCCTTTTAATAATTGGATTCTGGAAAATTTTTGTTTTTCCATTATTGGAACCTGCCAGCAGCTGAGCTGGAGCTGTGCGGGAACTGATGAAACTGTGAATTGCCACCATAATTGCTTGTATTGTCAGTTTAATGCTTGTATTAATGTCTGGGATTTGTCTGTGTTTTCATCACAAGTGACTTGTGGGAAGAGCAAATATTGCTCAAAGCTTTTTATGTCGAGTTAGATTTGATTTCTGCCAAGTTTATTTTGTCTGCTGCCCAAGGGATGCCTGGGGGGTCTCTCCCCTGGAGGAGGCTTGGGAGGTGCTTTGGAGGGGTTGTCCCTGTCCCTCTCACCCCAGGCCATTCCCTGGGAGGTCTCCATCCTTCTCACCCCAGGGGATGCTTGGGAGTATCTGTCCCTCCCACCCCAGGGGATGCTCAGGGGAGTCTCTGTCCCCCTCGCCCTGGGGGATACTCGGGGGGTCTCTGCCCCTCTCACCCTTCATGTTTCCCCACCCAAACATCATCAGGGTGAGAGGGACAGAGACACCCCCAAACCCCCAGAAGGGCTAAATGTGGGGTTTGGGTTTGGACTGAGGATTTAGGAAAGGCTTGGAATTGGGGCTGGGGTTGGAGTTAAGGCTGAGATTTGCATTCGAGCTGGGATTGAGGTTAAGGCTAATCATAGAATTGGCTTTAGGGCTGGGGTTGGGATTGGGTCTGGGGCCAGACAAGTCTGGGGCTGGCATGAGATTAAATATGGGACTGTGTGTCTAAATGTAGAGTGAGATTGAGATCAGGATCAGGGTTAGCTTTGGCACTGAGCGCATGCAGGGTGGGACAGCTGAGATGTCACTGCAGGATGTCCCTGGCATGGTCCCAGCCCTCCTCAGGCACCTCCAAACATGGGGGGCAGCTGGGTGCTCCAAGATCCAGGGGCTCCCACACTGCCCCTCAATACCAGGTGAGCATTCCGTGAAGGCAGCCCTGACTGTGACCATTCCTTGCTGGGAACTGGGATTCCAGAGCCTTGGAGTGTGTGCCATGGATCCCAGAGGGGCATTCCTGAGGCTGGTCCTGCCGTGCCTCCCAAGGGAGCTGTGCAGGGCCAGGGCACAAGGTCCAGCAGCCGTGGGGGCTCCCAGAGCAGAGTGCAAAGGTGGCTTTGCTGGACATTTTCCAGCACATTCCCAGCTGGAAGCAGAGGGAAGAAGGAAAGAGAAGCGAGTCCCTGACAGAATCATGAAATGATTGGGGTGGGAGGAGACTCTGCCCATGGGTGACTTGGCTGAAAGCCAAGTGCAGCAAGCTCTTACAATGACATTTCCCTGCCAGCCTGTGCTGGTGACAGCAGCAGGGCGCCAGTTTAGCACTCTGTGGGTGTAACCCAGCTGTGCATTCTACTCCCCTTATCTCATTTCTGATGAGCTGTTCATGATGGGTCGTTTGCAGGAGCTGCCCAGCTCTCCCCAGACCCCTCAGGCTACAGCTGAGTGTTAAAAGAGATAAGGAAGGAGAGGCAAACCCTGGGAGGCAGGGCAGTGTTTCTTTTCCTTCACATCAATGACTCAGCTCTGATAACTCTCTCCAGGGAAGCACCAGCACAGTCCCACCCAGCCTGGGGGGATCATCTCTGCTAATGGGCCAGCATGGGCTCAATGGCACCAGCACAATGGGCAGCTGCAAGGACTGAGACCATCAAGGACTCCCAAAATATCCCACCAGTTAAAACCAGCACAGTGTTTAAGAGCTTTTTGCAGTCATCATACACTTGGTGACTTCTGAAGATGGATTTGTGCAGAAGGAACCCTCAAACACAACATAAAGTGGGGTAAGGAAGCCCTTGGACCAACTCCAATAGTTTGACCCAGGAGTGGGTTACTGCTGTTATAAATGCATATTACAGTGTTGGGTTTTCACAAATAATGAATGCTGTGTGTATGATGTTGGTCCTTGTGGAGGTGGCTTTTGTTATAGAAATATAATCACTTTTAAATGCTTTAATGCCTTTTTGTTCTAGCTTAGATGTAGTGGCTAATGTAGCTGTGTTAGAATGTACCTAGCTTAAAAGAATTAAAGCACCTGCTTAGTTGGATAAGCATGGGTGTAACAGGCTCCTGCCCCAGGACATCTCTATCGACAATAACCATCTGCTGGACATCTCTATCGACAATAACCATCTGCTGGACACCGATGGACAAAAGAAGATCTTGGAGTCTCCAAAGAAACTCCGCATGCTCTAAAAAGGCGGACCCAAGGAGGAGCTATGCTAACGAGCACTTGGGAAATGTAAAATAGTTTGGAGGAAAGTTTGAATATGCATACTTGTCTATGAATATGGAACAGGCTGATGCAATAAGAAAAGTATAGAAAGAGAGTCTCTCACCATGTCAGGCGTGCTCTTGCCTCCGTGCCAAGGGTTCCCGGCGTCACCTGGACGTTGTAACCTTTTACCCTATACCTTGTCCCTTCTTGTCCTTTTATTAACCCTTTAAATTTTACCAGGAGCCCGGAGCTCGTGTTTAACATTCAGCATTTCTTGTTTGGCCTCAGTTTTGCCCTCGCTGCCCGCGCCGCCTTTCAGGGCCCGCGCGCGGCCGAGGCCGCCCCGCCCTCCCCGCTCGGGCCCGGCGGTGGCGCGGAGCATCACGGGAAAGACTTTTCCCGCCGCCGCCCGGGGCCCTCAGGCGCGGGTGGCGGCGGCGGGGCCGGGAGAGGAGGAGGCTGCGCGGGGGCAGCGAGCGCGTTCGGCGAGCAGGGGGAGCCGGGCACGGCTGAGGCTGGCCACGGGCTGCGGGCGCTGCCGGGCCACGCGCGGGGTCTCTTTGCCAAGGACATTTCTGGGTGCGTCGCTTGGAGTCTTTTGCCTTGCTGCCGTTTGTCGCACGCCGGCGCCGCTTCTTCTTCAGCCCGCGGCGGGGCCGAGCAGGAGCGCAGCGGGGCGAGGGAGTGAGGCAGCAATGAAGGCGGGAGGCGGGGCAGGGGCACGGCGGCTTTGGAGAGCCGGGCCCCGGCCTTCGAGAGATGCCGCTGCTGCCTGTGCGGGCACAGGGCGGGGGGCAGGAAGTGCGGCGGCTCCCAGAGACTCCCTCCTTCCCTCCCCGGGAGCCGTGGGGCGCGGTGAGGCGCAGGGGAGGGGCAGTGGCGGTGGCGAGGGTGAGGGAGAGAGGAGGATGATTAAAGAGGCTTGAGATGTCACCGTGTGACTGCTCCTGACCTGTCTTTGGCAGCCCAGAGTCTTCTAGGATGTGAGCATGGAGCGCCTGTCACTGTCAGTGACCTCCTGGCTCCTTGGAAGCCCCGGAGAGCCCTGCGATGTCACCATGGAAGGCGTGTGAGGCTCATGCAGGTGAGCTTGGGGCTCTTGAAAAACCTGACTCTCTCTGGGATGTGAGGGTGGGATCCTTGGGAGGGTCTGTGACCTGAGTGCTGTTGAGCAGTTTAGAGAAAGCTGGCATGTCCCCATGGAACTGTTGTCCCTGCTGGTGCCGTCAGAGTTCTTGAGCAGCCTAGAGACACATGGCATGTCAGCCCAGAGCTGCTGCCATTGCCTGGGATCTCCCTGATCTTTAGGAGCACAGCAGCCGCTGGCATGTCACAGTGGAAGCCCTGGGAGTGCCTGTGACAAAGCCCTTCTTTAGCAGCCTGGAGAGCCCTGGCATGTCCCTGTGGAGTCCCTGTAACAGCGTGGGACCTCATGGTTCTTTTGCAGCCTTCAACAGCCTGGCAATGTCACCACAGAGCTGCTGGGAGTGCCTGTGACAAGACAACTTTTTCCCATCATGGAGACTTCTAGGATGTCAGCGTGGAAGCCGTGTGAGTGCCTGTGACATGGCAGCTGCTTAGCAGCCTAGAGACACTTGTGATGTTGCCATTGAGAGCCTGTGACAGCCTGTGAGGTCAGTGTGGTTTGGCAAATGGGAGACTCCTGGGATGTCCCCATGGAGCCCCTGGGATTGCCCATGACCTCAGTGTTGTTTAGGATCATGGAGAGCACTGGGATGTCACCCTAGAAGCTGAGTGAGTGCCTGTGCCAAATGGGCTCCTTAAGATGTAGAGAGCCCTGTGTTGTCCTCATGGACACTGGTGACTGCGTGTGACCTGCCAAGTCGTTGGAAGATGCAAGAGCTCTGGAATGTCCCAGTGGATGGCCTGTGCCTGTGTGTGAGCTGGACTTTTGAGCAGGCTGGAGACAAGTCTGATGTCAGCATGGACTGGAGTGGGGGGTGGTGGTTCAGGGAGGTAAGGCTGGGGGAGGAACGTGTGGCAGGGCTGGCTTGGAGCCGCTCAGGCACTGGGTGGGCAGGGACAGCACCAGAACCCAGGCCTGGGAAACACTCGTGTCCCCCACTGGCCAAGTCCGGTCACGGGCAGCAGGTGTGCCCTCCATTGGGATGGGAGGTCACGTCACCCCAGTGGGACAGGGGACCAGGTGTACCCCCTGTCCCCAGCATGCCAAATCTGGTCAGGGAAGGCCAGGTCTACTCCCTGGGGTCTCAGCCATGGTCTGCCTGCTGCTGCCAGGGGAGGCCTTCCCTCCTCTCCCGGTCAGGCCAGGTCTGCTCACCAAAACAATGGCAGTAGTGGTATTTCAGCGATGGCCTGGATTCCAACAGGGGATCACCCCACAGTGGCTGCTGACTGTACACCAGGCTCTACAGGGTCTTCTTTCCCCACTGAGTCCACCAAGCCTGTTCCCTGAGCTGTGGTTTCACTGGATAGTAGGTAGGGACAGTGGGAATCTCATCCATCCATTCATGTGCATGATTAATGAGATGATGAGGCATTTGGCTATTTAATAGATATTTTTACATCTATATTTACATATATATCCATTTCTGGGTTAAGTGTAGGTGGCCCATGCACCTTGGTCAGATCGGGTACAATTTGGTCCTGATTAAGGGTTGAACATAGGTGGCCTGTCCTGGCTGCTTTGCTCACTTCTGTCTGTAAATGCTATTCCTCCTTGAGGCAGGTCTAGTTGTTAGATCCTCATCCAGCTCGGGCTATCTGGCCAAACCTTCCCACTGGGTGTAAAGATGGAAACTCTCATCAGTCTGTACCCAAGAGTTACAAAACTCCAACCTCACTAAATCAGCCTTCTCTTGCAGCAGTGTAGAGGGTGCAGGTGTAAAATGTATGGCCAGGACTTCCTTCAAATCTGAAGGATCAGTTGATGTGGCCGTTCATACATGGAATAATCGTATGGACTGCACCATTGTGCACATTTGTGGGTTTAGTCAGTCCAGTTGAGGGTGGTCTAAGTCAGCAGCAGACGCTCAGCTACTGTTGAGCTGTGTTGATCTAATGCCCATGGAGCAGGCTCTGGGTAGTGAGGTCCTTAAAGGTGCTACCAAAACATTGATTTCACCTTTTTGTGAAGCTGTTGCTGGGTGGCGAGTCCAAATGATGGGAAGGAGTGTCGCAGTAGAGACGGACACACGACACGCTCATAATCCAAGGACAGAAAAGTTTTTTATTATTCTCTGTTAGTAGTTTTCTAGCTTTTTCTCAGCTACTGTGGTTTGTTCTGATTGGCTGCTTAGCAAACAATGACAGGGCTGTCTGCAACACAAGGACCATTGAAACAGCAATCCAATTAGCTATAGAAGCAATTAGTTCCATATTGTAATCAAGTTCCTTCTGGTACACTCTTGATGTTCCACAGCAGAAACATCTCCTTGTGTGAAGAACATCTACTTTGATTCTCTTCTTGGCTGTCAAGGTGGCTTTCATTGTGGCTGCAGGTTGTCACGGAGTTTTCTCACGGGTAGATTTTGACTGTTTTTAAGTCAACCTCTGTGAGGCTTTCAGACCAAGTGTCAGCCTCATCAAAGCCCATCAAGGGGTATCTGTTCCCACCTCTCTCACACTGGGGCAGAAGTCAACTCAGTGAGTGCGAGGGTGTCTGCTGGGAGCAGTGCAACTTCCATGGCAAGGCCCCATTAGTAACTATGCTCCCATAGTTTGCTGGATAGTAGGTAGGGACAGAGGGAATCTCTTTCATCCATTTGTCAGCATCACTAATTAGATGACGAGGCATTTGTCTATTTTTTGAACACATCTAAGTACTGTATGTTCCTTTTCCAGGTTAAGTATAGGTGAGGTGGGGGTTCAGCTCTGGGCTCTTCCCCCTTTGCTTCCTGTTCCTGAGGGAATCCTCATTAGCTCCTTTCCCTCCCGTGACTGATATGCTCAAATCCAGGGGGTCACCACATCTGAGCTGAGGTCACAAGCCCAAATCTGTGCTGCCCCGTGCAGGTGTTTCAGTTCCTTTGGAGTTTTTCAATTTCGTGGCTTCCTGTTCCTCTGCATACACAGGTGAGCAGCTGGCATCTAACCAAGGGGAGAGAAGGGAGGGCTGCAGAGGCTCTGGTGACAGGGGAGAGCAGGGGAAGATCTGCCCTCTGCCCAGCCCTGTGCTCGTTCCCCTGGCACAGCCTTCCCATGCAGCTCGTGGCTGGAGGGTGCCCAGCAGAGGAGCTGCCGTGCTGGAGCACGGCGTGGAGGGGAAAGCCCCAGTGCCCCGGGCTGAGGAAGGTGCTGGCAGATGGACAGGAAAGGTGCAGCATCCACTGTCACCGAAACCCGGGAAATAAACTGTCCAAATAGTTGGAGAGGCTAGAGAGCTGACATTCCTTTATTAGCAGTGCTGGATGCATGGGGACTTCTCCTCAAAGCGTGCATGCTGAGACCAAGGTTTATATTCCTGAAACTAATACTTAGTCATCACTCTTTTGAATCCATGCATCTGTGCTAATTATTTCCATGGCCTTGTTTGGATATGGTTCCAGATCTTCTTCTGATGAGTCTTTTCTCCTTGAGAGTATCTCAAATATCAAGTATTGATGTACTTCTCTTACCATTCTTTCTTCTGACAGCCAGCCCTTCTCCTCAAATCTAAGACAGCAGCTCATACATATGAATCACTGATGCAAGGAACCAAGGACATCTTAGGTGGAACGCGACTTCTTAGTGACAGACGTAGGGAGTTAGCACAAGGCCACACTGATCTCTGGCATTTGTACTGAGCCCTGTAGGTACAAAACCAACAGGGCCCCTCACTCACCCGTCTGCAGGGGCTGCAGCGTGGGCACCTATGGGGGCTCTGCTGGGGAGATGCTTTCCTGGGGAGCCCTGTGCTCCTCCCAGGCCACCTGGCTGTCGCATCTTCCATGAATGCCTTCTCCTCTTTAACAAAGATTAAATCCAGTTTAAATGGTTCATTGTCCTCATCCCTAAGGTGTGGTTCCTGGGAAACAGTCCAATTCTCCTTCTTAGCCTCACAGCTAAGGGTGTCCCAGATGGAATTGTGTCATTTCATCCTGGCATCCTGAGTAATTGGGCAGTTGGAGCCATGATTGCACAAACCTGTCAGAGACTCCCAGGCAAAAGCAAAAGCCAAAGTCCTTTGAAAAACCTGCAGTCCCTGGGAGCCCCCCAGGGCCATTCCTGACCAAGGCTCCCCAGGGACTCCTTGCAGCAGATCCTTGAGGCCACTGGGGTGTGGGGGGGATGCTGAGGGCAGGACAAGGGGGTGACAGTGGCCAGCCTTGCTGGGGCTGTGCCAGGAGGCCCCAGGGCCTCAGGACAAGGTGTCTCCTCACAGCCCTTGGTGGCACAGATGCTGCTGTGCCCCAGGGCACCAAGCCTTGGCTTCTCTTTGTCCCCACCTGTCATCACTGCCTCCAATTTCCTGCTCTCCCTGGGGCCTGGGGACACTTTCTCAGTCCTGTCCCTCACTGGGATCCATTAACGGTATCAGGAACTTTGGAGTTTCACTGTGACTTGGAGTTCTGGACAGGTTTCTCCAGCTCCCTCTCAGGGACTGATGTTCAGGGCTCAGCAGAGAGCCCCAGAGGGTCATTGCAGTGCTTGTGCTGTGTCTGTGCTGCTGAGCTGGGCCGGGCTCCTGGCACAGAGGCAGCTCCTGGCAAGGGCAGCGCTGCAGAGAGACAGTTCTGGCCAGGAGCAGCTCCTGTGCACAGCCCAGCAGGGCTGGGGCACTGCCTGCAGCCAGCCCGGGCACAGCACAGAGGCACCGAGGGCTTAAACTCAGCCTGGCCTGGGAGCACAGAGCAGAGCTCACTCAGGGCTCAGCAGAGCAGAAATCATCCCAGTGCTGGAAACAGTCATTGTCTGGCTGTGGGAAGAGAAGCTGCAGTTGCTGCAGGCATCTCCTGAAGCTGCCACATGCCACAGCTTTCAGGAGCTTCCAGGAGCAGTCTCAGAGCTGCTGCAGTTTGGGGGATGTGGCCCTAGGGCAGAGCTGGCTTTCCTGCTGCAGCATGCCAGGCACAGCCCAAGGCAGCTCCCTGTGCCAGGCTCTGCTGCAGGGCTGAGCAGCCGGGGCTGCAGCCAGGGCTGCCCAGGGCTGTCCTGCAGAGCAGGCTCCTGCAGCCCAGGCCGCTGTGCTGGGCCAGGGACTCTGCTGCCTGCCAGGGGCAGCTCTCAGCCGGCCCGGGGAGCTGCTGCCAGCGCTGGCGGAGAAGCTCTGGGGGGAAGGAGCCACCCTGAGCAGGGCACCTGCTGCTGCTGCTGCTGCTGCTGAGAGGGGCTGTGTGGGGCAGGGCTGCTCCCTGCTCCACACCAGCCTGGGCACAGCTCTGCAGGACACTTCCCAAAAGAAGGGAAGCCAGGGATTGCTGTCAAGATCAGCAGCTTTCCTGAGACTCTTTTCAATTTCCTACTTGGAGCAAGGTTGGAAGGTTGGGGGATGACAAAAAGAGTTTTTCTTTTTATACATTTTTCATACATTCCTAGCTCAGTAAATTACTACGATATAGTTCTATAACTATAATCCTTCATTAACTCTAGTACATTCCCAACCCTTTCTCTTCAATTTTAGAACAATGAAATGACCATCTCAACACTTTCCTGAAATATTGTATAGTCTCATTGTCAGGAAGAGGACCTCCAAGAAGAACATTTTGTTTTGCAAGCAGAATCTGAGCAGTCATAACATAAAGTGGGGTAAAGAAGCCCTTGGACCAAGTCCAATAGTTTGAGCCAGGAGTGGGTTCCTGGGGCAACTGAATCTGCTATTGGATTTTCCTGTTAGATATCCTAATTAATCAACCTTATTCAATGGTTGAAATCAGGGGCTGGGTGTTCCCCATCACCATCAGGACACCTGGAAGCTTCCAATAAAGGTTTGTGTTTTACTTTACTCTTCTCTCACTGTTGCAAGAGGTTTTTTTCTCTTTTGATTAGAGGCAAGAGGGGAATGAGAGAAGCAGAACAGGAGTTGCAATCAGATCCTCACAGAACACTGTGAGTTGAAAGGGACACACCAGGATCATCAAAGTCATGTTGGAACATTTGCTCCAACTCCAGATCTGCACCTTTGGGTGGTCAGTCTCTCTGCTGGGAGCCTCCTAAAGCTCCTTCAGCCCCTCCTCAGCCCATGCACAGCAGCAGCAGCACCTCTGCAGGCCCAGCAGGGCTCTCCTGAGCTGCCCTTGCCCACCTGCACACAGAGCCTGCCCCAGCCAGGGCCCTGCACACAGGCAGGTTTCTGTAGGGCCGGGCCGAGGGCACACAGGGTGGGATGGGCTCTGTGAGCGCTGGCAGGGACAAGGCAGCTGTCAGGAGGAAATGTCCAGGCCCAGGGAGATGCTGAGGGAAGGAGAGGGAGCTGAAGAGAGCAGTGCTGGGGGCACGAGGGCACTGTTGGTGTGTGGGAGGTGCCGTGCACAGCTGGGCACAGGAACAGTGTCCTGAGTGCCCGGCTGTCCCTGCCCTGCCCTCTCAGGCAGGCACAGCACCACAACATCTTCTCTTCTTTCTGCACTCCCCTGATATTGTCACTGTGATCTGGGGCTCCCAGGGAGGCTCTGGCATTTGCAGCAGCTGAGTCAGGCAGTGGCCTTGGGATTCCTGCCAGGCAGGGCTGTCCATGGCAATGGGGTGTCCAAGCTTCCCTGGCACCTGTGGGGCTGTGGGCAAAGCAGTCCATGGCAAAGGGGAATGAGCTGAGCCTCCCTCCCTGAGATCCCATCATGGGCACCCCCAGGGATCTCCTTGCTGTGTCCTCCCAAGCTCTGAGCTGCCCTCCTGCCTGCAAATCTGTGCCACAGCCTCTCGCAGTTCCCTGAATGTCCCACGGGGAAGGGCAGAGATGCCTCAGCTGAGGAAATGCTGTTGGGTTTGCCAAGGGAGCCGTGAGTGTCCTTGGCAGAAGGGGGTGCTGAGACCTTGCTCAGACACCTTCAGAGAGGGGGAGACATTCAGGGCTCCCTCTGCTCTGGGCAGGCTCTGCTTTATCCCAGGGTGACCTGGGAGTGTGACTGTGCTCTGATTGCAGCCAAAGGTGCAAACCCAGGGCACTTGGCAACAAGCCCATGCAGCCCCTCACCTTCCCTCAGCCACAGGGAATCCTTTGCCTCTCCCCTCTCTCAGTCAAACTCGGAGTGCAGCAGAAATGCTGGGGATTTCTGACCTCAGAGAACCAGGAATGATGTGTGGGTAGGGAAAATATTCCCTCCATCTCCTCCCTGCTCTCCATGTCCTTTAGACCTGGGAGTGCAGCTGCTCAAATGCCTTTCTGCATTAGGAGCCATTCCACTGACAAATCCTGAAGATGCAGCCTTGTCCCACTGCCACACGGCCACAAACCCAGGACAGTGGGGCAGGGATGGCTCCTGGAGAGCCCCCACGCACAGGCCTGGCTGCTCCTGGCACACTCAGACAGCACAGCTGGAGCTCAGGCAGGGCCCTGGCTGAAGGTTTTCCCAGAGCAGGAGCAAGGGTGGGTGAGTCCCAGCGGGACAGTCTGCAGGGAATGGCCCAGCTTTGGCTCAGAGCAGCCTCTCCTGACTTGTCCCTGTCCTTTATCCATCAACAGGTGCCCATGGCCAGAGACAGCAAATGTCCAACAGCAGCTCCATCAGCCACTTCCTCCTGCTGCCCTTGGCAGGCACGCGGCAGCTGCAGCTCCTGCACTTCTGCCTCTTCCTGGGCATCTCCCTGGCTGCCCTCCTGGGCAACGGCCTCAGCAGCAGCGCCGGAGCCTGCGGCCACCACCTGCACACCCCCATCTTCTTCTTCCTGCTCAGCCTGGCCCTCAGCCACCTGGGCTCCATCTGCACCACTGTCCCCAAAGCCATGCACAATTCCCTCTGGGCCACCAGGCACATCTCCTACTCAGCATGTGCTGCACAGCTCTTGTTCTTTCTGTTCTTCATTGGAGCCGAGTATTCTCTCCTGACCATCGTGTGCTACCACTGCTCCGTGTCCATCTGCAAAGCCCTGCACTACGGGACCCTCGTGGGCAGCAGAGCTTGTGCCCACATGGCAGCAGCTGCCTGGGCCAGTGCCTTTCTCACTGCTCTGCTGCACACGGCCAGTACATTTTCCCTGCCCTTGTGCCAGGGCAATGCCCTGGGCCAGTTCTTCTCTGAATTACCCCAGATCCTCAAGCTCTCCTGCTCTCACTCCAACCTCAGGCATCTTGGGCTTCTCACTGTTCCTGCCTGTTTAGGTTTTTGTTGTTTTGTGTTCATTGTTTTCTCCTACGTGCAAATCTTCATGGCTGTGCTGAGGATCCCCTCTGAGCAGGGATGGCACAAAGCCTTTTCCACGTCTCCCTCACCTGGCTGTGGTCTCCCTGTTTATCAGCACTGTCACATTTGCCTGCCTGAAGCCTCCCTCCATCTCCTCCCCATCCCTGGATCTGGCACTGTCAGTTCTGTACTCGGTGGTGCCCCCAGCCCTGAACCCCCTCATCTACAGCCTCAGGAACCAGAAGCTCAAGGCTGCAGTGTTGAGATTAATGACTGCATGGTTTCAGAAACATTAAACTGCTGGCCCGTTTCTGCAAATCACTTGTAATAAAAGTAATCTTTGATAGTTCTTGTTGATTTGGTTGTGGGAGTTTTTTCTTTGTTTTAGTTTTTTCATGTTGTCCACAAAGAAAAGCCATGTTTGTGCCATTTCTCCTTTTGTTTCTCTCCATCTTCACAGTAGCCACAGACTGTGTCAATGAGGAGCCATGCTCTCAGTGGCTTTCAAGGAACTAAAGGATCTCCCTGGAAAGTTTTCACCAGAGTTTCCCTCTTTTTTTCCCTTCTCTGGAGCTGCAGCAGCCATGTCTGTGTGCAGAGGTGGGGGCAGATCAGGGCTGGCACAGCAGCTCTGCTCCTGCTGGCCACACTATCCTGATCCAGGCCAGGTGCCATTGGCCTTCTTGGCCACCAGGGCACACTGCTGGCTCATGTCCAGCCTGCTGTCCATCAGTGCCCCCAGGTCCCTTTCTGCCTGGCGCTGTCCAGCCCCTCTGTCCCCAGCCTGTAGCGCTGCAGGGGTTGTTGTGGCCAAAGTGCAGGACCTGGCACTTGGATTTGTTAAACCTCACATTGTTGGATTCAGTCCCTGCATCAACCTGTCCAGGTCCCTCTGCAGAGCCCTCCTACCCTCCAGCAGATCCACACTCCAACCCCCCCCACCCCAGTTTGGTGTCTACTGCAAAGATGTCCTTGGTTCCATGGGGTCCCTCAGTGTCACAATGACCCCTTGGTTCCATGAGACCCCACAGTGTAACAGTGATCTCCATGGTTCTACAAGGCCCCACAGAGTAACAATGGACTCCTTGGTTCCCTGGGGCTTCACAGTGTCACAATGCTCTCCTTGGTTCCACAGTGTAACAGTGGCCCCTTGGTTCCAAGGGGCCCCAAAATGTGACAATGGGCCTTTGGTTCCATGGGGCTTCACAGAGTCACAATGGCCCCATGGTTCCATCAGGTCCCGCACTGTCACAATGGTCTCTGTGGTTCCACAAGCCCCCACAGTGTCACAATGGACTCCTTGTTTCCACAAGGCCACTCAGTGTCACAACGGTCTCCTAGATTCCTTGAGATCCCACAGTGTCACAGTGTCCCCTTGGTCACATGAGGCCACTGTGTGGCACAGAGTGCCATAATGCTCTCCTTGGTTGCACCGTGTCACAATGGAGGCCTGGCTGCACAAGATCCTGCGGTGTCACAGTGCACCTTTGGTTCCACGAGGCCCCTGGTATCCCAAAGGCCCCTTGGTTCTCTGGGGCACCACAGTGTCACAATGTCCCCTTGATTCCATGGGGCACCACAGTGTCACAATTGTTCCCTTAGGTCCATCAGTCCCTGCAGTGTCACAATGTC
>JAVTVJ010001772.1:0-21414 GCA_034509425.1 Eopsaltria australis
AGTGGATATATCATATCCTTTATCATGCACCAGCTACCGGGAAAGTTGAATGGTGCAACGGACGACTTAAAACCACCCTGAAGGCACTTGGCAGGGGGACCTTCAAAAATTGGGAAATGAACTTAGCAAAGGCCACCTGGATAGCCAACACACGAGGCTCCATCAATCGAGCTGGTCCTGCCCAGTCTGAACCCTTGCACACAGTGGACGGAGATAGAGTCCCTGTGGTACACATGAGAGGTATTTTAGGAAAGACTGTTTGGATTAGTCCCACCTCAGACAAAGGCAAACCTATCCGCGGGGTTGTTTTTGCTCAAGGACCTGGTTACACTTGGTGGGTAATGCAGGAAGATGGGGAAACCCATTGTGTACCACAAGGAAACTTAATTTTAAGTGAGAACTGTGTGTAAAGTTTCATTATATATGTATAAAGGGGGGTACTGGTGTGGGTATCACATAGATGGTGATAGAATAAGGGGTGGATAATGTCTTAGGTTACAATGGTATGTATTCTATCACCATCTTCGTGGGATGTTGGGGGCTGGGCGTGGCAGTGTTCCTGATGGCTGCAGAATGGTGTGCTAATGGGCCCGTCGTTAGGGCCAGATGGGCATTTCACTCACCCCAAACATAGTGCAGATAGTGACTCATCATCCCATTGTGAGATGTCCAGCCCAAGGGGAGGAGCCAATGTATCCCGGTCTGCATATAAACTCAGATCTGAAGCACCATAGGCAGCTTTTTCCACGGGATTCCCTGAGGAAGACCAGACCCTTCTACACCACCACTGGACCTTCAGAGGAGAACTACACCTTTCACAGGATCATTGCTTCAACAGAAGCGCATCTATCACTCCCAGAGGACTGCAACCACCTTCTAAGTGGACTACTACCAACATCCTGACCGACAGGGTGTCAGGTTGTATTCTGACTCTGTCAGTGGTTTCTTTTTTTTTTTGGTATTACTACATTTTTTTCCTATTAAATTGTAGTTCTGACTTTGAGCCTCTCACTGA
This sequence comes from Eopsaltria australis, assembly GCA_034509425.1. NCBI lineage: Eukaryota > Metazoa > Chordata > Aves > Passeriformes > Petroicidae > Eopsaltria > Eopsaltria australis. The sequence continues at coordinate 1,016 of JAVTVJ010001772.1, forward strand.
TTTGTTTTTCAAACTACCACACAGCCTTATTCAAGTTCTTCATCAATTACCTGGAAAAAGGATAGAGAAATGGCAGAGATAGCTATTTCATGTGGAAGTTGGCACATAATTATTCACTTACAGGTGAACAACCTCATTTTTACCTCTATATAAGCCCCTGGTAAACCCACATCTCAAGTACTGCAAAAAGTCTTCATCTAAAAAGTGTAGAACTGGCTAACTAAAAGAATGAAGAGAAAAGGAGTAAGTACTGTATGAGTAAATACTACAAGGCTGGAAGTTTTGATTTTGGAGGTGTGGTGAGGGGAATGTTATAATATTCACAAAATCACAAAGGTAGATAAGATTAATACAAATCTAAGATTAATGCACAATGCTAACACAAGAAGGCACTTTGTGAATTTATAAGGGGATTACTTTCAGGGAGAGAAAACACTTTTTATTCCATGTGCTACATTCATCTGCCCAGATTGATTTTCAATATGCTATTATTCCCCGTAAGGTAAACACTAGACTCCTAGCTATGATGTAGATGTGTTTACTAGAAAGCCCTGCAATGCAAACACACAGCTATCTTCGGTATGAAGTAATCTGTTGCCAAATTAGGTGAGCGGTGTAGCTGGATATACTGTCTATTTTCCCTGAAGCATGTAAAATCTAAACATTCAGCTACTCAGGAGCTTAACTTCAGCACAGAAAAATCCAATAAAAATTAAGGCAAGAATCATTTCTACATTTTCAAGGCAAGAGGATGGCAGACCAGTTGTTCTTCCCTCAGGCTAGAAGGCTATAGATCTAAAATACCCAAAAGCCATATCTGTGTTAGTATTACTGTGTTATACTTTTACTTTGCAGTTAAAACACACAGAGATGCACAAATGACTAATGGGAACTGAGTGCCAGAACTTAAGCTATTTACATCCAATACATGTTGGATTGAGCTTCCTCATTCAGGTAACAGATCAACTTCCCTGCACAAGCAGGGCCATCCCAGAGCACACAGCACAGGATTGTGTCCAGATGGTTCTTGAATATCTCCAGTGAGGGAGACTCCACAGCCTCTCTGGGTAACCTGTTCCAGTGCATGGTCACCTGCACAGTAAAGCAGCTCTTTCTCATATTCAGCTGGAACTTCCTGTGCAACAGGTTCTGCCCATTGCCTCTTCTATTACTGCTTGGCACCACTCAGCAGAGCCTGGCTCCATCCCCTTGGCACCCTCCCTTCAGATACTGATAGACAGTGATGAGGTCCGCTCTCAGTCATCTCTTCTGGAAGCTGCAAAGTTCCCTGTTTGTCCTCATAAGAAATGCTCCAGTCCCCCTATTTCTATTAAGCATAACTGTTTTGAAGATGGGGCCATCCATTATAACCAGAACTTTAGCCTGAAAACAGTAATCTTCTATTTTTGCTACCTGGGTCAGCTATTCCTCTAATCCAAAAAATACCTCTTACTCTCCATGCCAAGGAATCAAGAGAAACAACCAGTTCCTCTGGGGGCTTTTTTCCAATATATGCTGCAGCAGCCTCTCACAGTGCTCCTCATGATTCTATATAATGCTCACTGATCTAAGGACACATAAAATGAAAAGTCACTAAACTTATACAGCTCCTCATGTAATCTAGTGTCAGTAGAGTAGATTGTACCTTACAGGCTGCAGCATTTTCACTCTTGGCACTTCTAATTACTAAATTTAATGCAGTCAGATACAAGGACCCACTTATCCACCATCCTTCTTCTGTGAACCATTTCACAAAACCTAATACCTCAAGGACAGGAATTAGTTCCTTCATACAACTTCTTTTATAATAGAGAAAAAAACTCCCTTTTATAGACTGAAAACTAATGCAGGGATATTTTTTTCAAAAATAGAAAGCAAGTAGTATAAAACATAATATTCAGTAATGGTCTTTTAAGTTGCGATTCAATGGTTTATCCACTACATTATCTTCCCATTCTAAAATATGCTTGCCTCTTCTGCCAAAAAAAATTTTGAAAAAAAGGCACTCAAGGCTTCTGATAGCCAGGGACAAAGTTAAGAGGGGCATCCACAAAAGTACAGGACACGAAAGGTGATCCTACTCTTTTGCCCAAGTCAGTAAATTCAGTCTGTCAGGAGGTATAACACAAGTCAGACCTCTGTCAAAAGACTCTACATCACAGGTGAAACATCTAATATCTGCAATCTTTCCTGAGACATAAATGAAAACATTCTTCCATTCTTAACAAACCAAAGATATTCTTCAACATATGTGATGCAGTGATGAGATTTTTAACTAAGCAGCTGATTAAGCAATTACATAAATTTTGTTCAACTATACACCTTGAACTAGAACATAAGAAAAGGCAGCAAAAACTAGCAGTTAAGTGTGCTCTCTGGTAATTTATGGTTAGATATAAATAAACAGAAAGAAACTTTAACAGAAAGACATTCCAACAAGATATTCAACTTAGTTTTTACATTTTTAATTTTAAAAACATGAAATAAGAACTAGCAAAACCACTTAGTATCTAAACAGTTCTAATATATTAGACTAAAAACCCACTTACCCAGGCATCCTGTCTCCAAAAGCAGCCAATAAGGGATGCCTTGAAATCAGCGCTAGAACAAAACAAGCCCATAATGATACTTCCCAGAAATACTCTCCCAACCTCCAGCAATTTTCAGCTTGTTCACCTTCTGAGCCAGAAATTGTCGATTTGTATGTAGCAGCCCTCAGCTGACATATCTGTTGTGAACCTGCCCTGTCTTTTTGAATCTTTATGTAATTTTAGCATCCACAACATTCCACAGCACAACGACACATTTTGTGTAGAATCACCACCTTTGCTGTCAGTTACTTTTGTCTGATGCCTTCTCATTTTTAAGTATGAAACTGTCCACAACCAACCAGAAGAGACACACAAACTGAAAAAGTGCTTTTTAGGATGAAAGAGAACACCATCATTTTTCTGGTCTTGTTTATGAATAATTTTATGCTCACTGAGGCTTCCCCCACCCCCCCCCCCAACTTTATCTGGCAAATTCTGAAACTGGAATGACTACTTTTTTCCAGTACTTTAATGTCATCTTCAACTTGTTCACTATGAATAAGCAACGCCAAATCCATTCACACAGGATAATTATAAGAGGGTGCTTGGCAGCCACTGAAGATGCTACCACATCTTCTCCCCATACAAATCTCTCAATCAGCACTTAAGGTGCTGCAACATAGCCTACCCTAACTGGACCAAAATACATAATTTAAACATCTGAAATATTCTCAAGCATAGTTGTAAAAATGTCTTTAAGATTTGAATAGATAAGGCATATGCTGAAATAAAACTACCCTTCCTCCTAAACACTCTGTGCCATCTTCTGGGGATCAAAATGTCAGTCGTGGCAGGCTTGTCCCAAGTTCTAATTCACACAGAGCACTGGTTGGCCAAGTCATAGAAAAAACTGCTGGTTAGATCTAGAAAAGTAATCTTCCTAACATCCTCCAGTGGAGCAATAAGTCTTAGATCTCCAGAAAATAAAGACAGCATTAGTAGCTCATGGCTTACATGTCATCTGGGGTTTCACTAGAATACCTGTGGTAGAGTGACAAGCTGTAAAAATTTAACCATCAACTTTACAACTATGTAACCAAGTCAGCCACTGTATTGGTTTTATAACAGATACCAGAATATGTTACCCTAGAAGACATTTTGTATATACAACCAAAACACAAGAGAACTTTTACCTCTACCTCTTTCAGATTTTAAAATGTTTGGTTTATTTGACCTATAAGAACAAAGTACCTGAAAAAGACTACTTCAGTTCTCTCTAAAATTCCATGTTATTTTTCCAGATCAGTTTTGAAAGGGATGTATGTTGCCTGGCAGCAAGTGCACTGACAATAGAGCAAACTGCTAACTAGCTAAAACTCATCCAACTACCTGCATGTGCATCACGAAAACCAGCATTGCTAAAGACTAAAATAAGCTCTGCCAAGCCAAAAGGAAGAAAAATCTATCAATTCTGAACAAGAGAAGGACGACTCAGAACAGCAGTGATCAAACTGGAGAGGCATTTTACAGCCTCCATCACCTCTGGAAAAGATACAAAGAAGATGAAATTGGAAGGTCACCATGAGGCACAGGAACAGAATGGAGTCTTTCTCACACGCAAAGCAATTTAGAGTAGAAATGGTAAAAGTCTTTGCAGTCAAATGCATCACACCACTCTAAAAAAAAAAATTGTGAGGGATTGGTAGTACCAATAGCTTGGTTTTGCTGACATAGCCCAGCGGATAGTACTGGCAACCTCAGGAACTAAAAGTGCTCTTTATTGTGCTATTGCAGCAACTGTTAAAAACTCTGCTGCATTCAGCAGAAGCTGGAAGAGATAGGTAAAGTATAAAAGCCACAAGTTTGTACTTTCCCTAAACATAATGCAGGCAAAAAACAAGTTAGCTGTGAATTAATCACAAATGACCATAGAAAACAAGTTCCTTCTTGCTCAGAAAGCTTTTTAAAAGATGGAGCTGGGTAATAACGGAGGACTTGGGGAAGAAACCTGTGGAGCATAACTGAGGCCTGAAGTAGGAGGGCGGGAGTGGGATAGGGAAAAGTATAAAAAGGTTGTACAGGAAGATACATAGGGAAAAGCTGTCAAAAGTAAAAAATAGTATTTTCAGAAGGGAAGGGAAAGGTACATATCTATATTTATTACATATTTTAACTTGAGTTGCAGTCAATACAGAGCAGAATCCTCTTGAGGATTCACAAAGCAGACATCCCAGATAAGGTTCTAAAAATAAAAAAAGGTTTTCTATTCCTTGTTAGGCTATACAAAATAAACTTCTAGTATACTGATGACCTCACATCTGCCACAGCCATGAAACAACTGGACCAGAGAAACACAACCATGATTTGTATGTTTTACAACACCAAGTATGTTTCCTGTTGGGGAAGATGAAATAGGAAAACCTTATAAATATGATTGCCTGGTAAGAGATGCTGAGAATGCAGAAACTATAAGTAAGACTGAAGTGAAGACAAGCCTTGAGATACCAAACCCCAGTTACTGAACAACTAGAAAACAATGGCATGACCACTGCAGGTAATCCCCCCTTTGATTAAACAATACCCTCTGCTTGCAGACAGGTCCAAGGGTCAGAGCTGACCCTACCAACCTGGCAGAGGGTCCAAAAAGCAGCTTTTAGGGTTTAAAATATAACACTGTATGGTAATGCAATAGTTCTCATAGGCTGTATGCAAATGTTATAAGATTTGTAGTTTGTTCTAGATTGGTTAATGAAAATTAGAATATTCAACACAGAAGATGATTTATTGTATTGTAAGTGACAAGCTCACTCTCTTCTCTTCTCTCTTGGACCTCCGCTCTCAACTCTCTTAGATCCTCACTCTTAGCTCTTCTCTCTGACCTGCTCCGGGCTGCGTCTGGCAGCTCTCAGCAGGTCTCTTATATCAACGTTCTCTTACAATAAACCTCATGCTCTACAACTCGACTTCAGAGATCTCTCGTCTGTCCCAGCCGTCTGAAACTGACCCTAAAACTCCACAGTTTCCCAGGTATAACTCATCTGATAAAGTATTGTCTTGGTTTGAAAGACAGGTGTCTGCTAAGGAAGGCAGGAGCCTCCCTTGGAATGGAAAATATGTAACCCCTCTCCCTCTGAATTATTATAAATTTTGAAATCAAGGGGCTCTCAGGCAAAGATATGAGAATAGGAATAACAGTTCTTTACTAGTATCTAAAACAAAGATAACAAATAACAACAACTATGGCATTAACCAACAAACAGAACCAGAAACCCAGTGGCAGCCTGCTTGGCCTCAGGCACCTTTCCCTTTTGGTGCAGTTCCAGTCACAGTTGGCAGGGGGCGCCGGTGGCTCCCGGTGGGCAGGGCAGGTGCAATCGTTCCTCTGCAGCTGCAGGGGGCACTCTGGGTGCAATGGTTCCCCAGCGGCTGCAGGGGGCGCTCCGGCGCCAGCCCAGGTAACGCGTGTTAATGGCGGCCGGGCCCAGGGGGCAGGGAGGGATGGAGGAGAGGCTTTGTATCACAAACCCTCGGGGGCAGCTGATGCTCGTGCCCGAGCAGGATCCTCGGACACAGTGAGCTGGGACAGCAGGAGGTCTCGGCGGGCAAGGGGAGCACAGTTACAGCATAGCAAAAACTCGGAGCGGTGCCAGAGGAGCGGGGGAGACATAGGCTGATGGCAGCTCGGCTCCCAGTAGGCTAGGGAGAAAAAACTCACAGCAGAAAGAAAAGCAGCTCCGTGCTGGTTTCTCAGTGGCCGTGGGTTCAGCAAACAGCAGGTCCAACCGTTCGGCTCCAGGGGTCCCAAGTGAAAGAGCGAGCCCTTGCCCCCGCCCTTGCTTTTGCCAGACCCGAAATCTGCTGTCCTGGCTTCCTGAGAGAAATTTCCCCGCCCTGTCAAGGAGAAAGCCCCTGGCCACGAACTTTTGTTCTCTTAAGTATCCAGCGATTAGTTCCCCAGCAACCCATGGGAGAAAAATTCCTGAAGAAAAAAAACCCAAAAAAAACCTAAATCCAAACCCCAACAAGTATAAATATCTATTTTCACTAATTCTCTTTAGTTTCCTATAGAGAACTACTTAGTATGATTTGAAAGGTCCCAGGGATCAGAGACAGCTTTTTTGGGACAGGCAGATTTGATACAGAACTTAGGAGAATCACCCATGCCAACTGGACTAGTAGCAGAAGTCCAGCTGGGATACCCCCATCACCTATGGGCCACTAAAGGTGAAAAGCTAAAGGTGTGTGTCTTGTATGTATGTATGTATGTAAGGATGGTATGCAAGCCAGGTATCCAGTGTCCCTTTATTTTCAATAGAGAACTAATCAGCCCAGACAAATGGACAAAAAAGCTATTCAGCTAACCACCACCAGAACTATTTGCTCATGGCTCCACTGACTGTAATAGGATATTAAACATTGTGCATACACAGACACCTAAATTTAAGTGTCTTGAACCCCATTAATACCTCCACCCATACCTTCAAGAGTCAGCTGCCGAAGTCACTTCACCCAAAAGTAGTGAAGTTCACAAACCTGTTTCTAAAACAGGTTATTCCTTCAAGCCACTTACTTTACCCCACCAGCTGTGAAAGGAAGTGGGTATGTGGTCAAATGAATCATAGCCCTTTTCTAATAAAGAAAACTGCAAACAGAGAGACTGCTAAAAGAAGTGGTTATAATATCCACATAATATTCATGAATACTTCAGGGAAAACCACAGTTTATTGCTTTGCCCGTGGAAGGCTTGTTCTTTAGTCTGAAACTAGGGTAAGAATCTGTGATCTCATGCTTCACCAGAAATTATCTGATGCAAAAATACATGTCGATTTCCCACCCCATCCAAGATGAACTTAAGAAGAAATAACCTTGAGGAATGTTCTTAGTAACAGATACAGGTATGAAAGAAGAGAAATATCTTTTAAGGAAAAGCAGTATTGTTGAATTTGCTCCCCAAGTAATATGGAGTTTTTTGCTGAAGAGAATATCATCTGATGTTAACATTCAAGACTCATATAATTTCACAGTCATACCTAAGGGATCATGAGGGTACTGTATATGCATTTAATTATAACATCCATTAGCTCAATTACTTTTATTGGATTGTTCACCACAAAAAGTTATCCACTGTATTGGGTCTGAATGGGGTAAAGCTCACAGCCCTAACAGTGCTGTGCTTTCTATTGGTACCTGGTATTGATAACAGACCAGTGTTTTGGCTACTGCCAAGCAGTGCTGTCCCTCTGACATTCCTTCCCCCGCTGAAGGGGATGGGGGTGGGCAAGATCCTGGGAGGGGACACAAGCAGGCCAGCTGACCCCAGTCAGCCAAAGGGATATTCCATACCATATGACACCAGCTCAGACATATAAAGGAAAGAAGAGAGGAGGAGGAGGCACTCAGGACTCCATCCATGTTTGCCTTCTTGAACAACCGTCATGCGTGCTGAAGCCCTGCTTCCCAGAAAGTGTCTGGACATCGCTACTGATGGGAAGTAGAGATTGATTGTTTTTCCCCTCTGCTCTTGCGCACGCAACTCTCAGCTTGCTTGTTCTATTTTTTCCCCCGCTGTAATAAAACTGCCTTATCTTACCCTGGTAGTTTTTCAATATTATTCTCTCCCCTCTCCCAGTGGGAGAGGGAGTGATAGAGTGACTGAGTGGGCACCTGGCACCTAGCCAGGGCCAACCCAGGACAGTCTCTTTTGGTGCCCAATGTGAGGCGAGATAAAGGCAGGTTTCAGAAATTAGTAAGAGATTAGTAAGGGTTTAGTAAGGATTAGTAAGGGAAGAAGAAGAAGAGGAAGAAGAGGTGGGGCCAGAACAAGAGGCAGGTCCCTCAGCAAAGGAATCGAAGGGAGTGAGAAGAATTAAACAGGAGACTGAAGTTACTCGGTCCCCTACCCCATCAGAACTTTGAGACCTGTGAAAGGATTACAGCCGCCAGTCAGGTGAGAGGATCCCTGCATGGCTGCTGCGATGCTGGGATAATGGGGCTGATAGTCAGCAGTTAGAAGGTCATGAAGCCCAACAGCTGGGATCCCTTGCTAAGGATCGAGAAATTGAAAGAGGACTTGCAAGAGAAAGAGCAGTTTGTAGCCTCTGGAGACGGCTTCTTTCAAGTGTGAAGGCAAGATATCCTTTTAAGGAAGACCTTGTAAAGTCCCCAGGGAAGTGGACCAATGTGGATGAAGGTATCCAGTACTTGAAAGAATTAGCAGTGCTGGAAATTGTCTATTGCTGGAGAATATCCTTCTCCAGCTGCACAGACATAAAGTGGGTGAGCAATCCAGGCCCCTTAGACGAAAGCTAGGCCTCTGCTCAAGGTTACTCTCAAGACAACTGTGGGAAAGAGAGACATGAAAGCTGAAAACAAGCTGCAGGTGTCTAAAGATTAACTTGGCAGAAGAAACTGTTACTGCTGTTGCCTTCTGATATCAGCTTGGTGTTTTAATTAGAATAGAGAAAGCTCCTGTGGGAAACTTCTGTGGGGAATAATGTTTTGAGCACGGACAGCACTATAAAGAGTGTGCACTTTCTGACAATAAACAAGCTTGATTTATCACTCACATTGAGTCGGCGTCTTGCTTCTCTCGCCACCGACAGATGGTGACCCCGACGTGTGGGACGGGACCGGCGAGATCGGGAAAGCACCGGTAGCAGCAGCTGGGGAGCTAAGATCTATATCTTTTGCATGGCGAAAAGTTGATCCGACAGCTCGGGCCTCGGGAGAAAGGCCCACCGCCCGAAAAGGCTACACTCTGACAAGCTGCGTGGCGATCACGAATTCAGCGGGTAGACGCAGCGCGGGAACATGTGGAGGGGCCAGCGCGGAATGACGCGTCCCCGGCCAGTGCAGAGGGACGTGGAGGCCGTTGCGATCAGCTAGAAGTGGTAAACCAGCTGGACGAAGATGGATCGAGAGGTAGCCTTAGATTTATTAACACGCTTTTTAGAAAAGCGGGGAGTCAGCAAAGAGACCCTAAAGCAGGTAGCAGGATTAGTTACGTTAGGGATAGCAAAGGGTTGTTTCAGGGACCCTAATACGATTTTTGACCTGCCAGAATGGTGGAAGTATGGTGATCAGTTGTTTGAGGGGATTTTAGACAGCAACAAGGTATGCGCTAAGCTAGGGAAGCCCTGGAGGGAGGTAACAACCTGTTTGCAAAGATACCAGACAGAGAAAAAAGTTGCCGCCGTTGCCACCGCGAAACTTGAAGGGACCACGGAGGGGAGTGGGGGGACCCCGGGAGGTGAGCGCCCTATCCCAGGAATGCTCGGAATTGGTAACGAGACACCCAGCCTGCCGGCAGTAGGGAAGTGTGTGGTGCTGGGGGTGCACGGGTCACTGCCTGAGCATGGGGTTGCCTTGGAGGCAGCCGCTGCTTGCACAGGGCTACCGCCCCCCGCAGCGCCCGCACCGCCAGAGCCAGAGGAGGGGTATACACCCCTCCCCTGTGCCCTGTCCGGACCCCAGGAGGAAGAACAGCTGGCTTTGCCCCCCGCCCCCCCCCCCGGTGGGAGGAGGCTGTGTCCCTTTTCTGCAGGACCAGCCGCCTGTGTCCCCCACCCCAATGCGAGGTGACTGTGTCTCTCTTCGCCAGGACCAGTCGCCTGCACTCCCCCCCTCGCTGGGTGGAGCCTTTGTCCCTTTTCGGCAGAATATGCAAAATGGGAACGTGCGGGGAGGGAGGCGCAGGATAAGCTGGGCGGAAGTAGAACAGAAGGCTTTAGAAGAGGGGGATGTAAAACTAGCTCAGGACGTTAGAACTTTAAGCCGAGCAGAAGCGGCGTTTCCAGTGCTCTTTGAGCCCCTGCAGGAGGAAGGGCAGCGAGCTACCCACACGGCAACCGATTGGAAGTAACTCACACAGTTGCGTGCCACGGCTAGTGAGTCAGGGCTGCACAGGGAGCCCACCAAAATGATGTTAAATTATATTTGGGGAAGTGCTATACTGTGCCCAGAGGACATCAAGGGTATTATTAGAATGAGTATGACCCAGTCGCAGCAACTGCTGAGGCAGGCTCACTGGCAGCAGCTGTGTAACGAATCAGCCAATCAACCTACAGCTGAGAATGACCCCCTGCGGGGAGTCATTCCTGAGCAGCTGATGGGCCATGGACAGTGGTCCAATATAGTTGCGCAGATGCAGCTAGGCCCAGAAATTATGCTAGAAGCCATGCGAACAGCAAGGGAAGCTATAAACAGGGTGTGTACTGCTCCTCCTACACCCTCTTATATGTCCATCAAGCAGGGCAAAGACGAGGCATTTGCTGCCTTTGTCGACAGGGTATCCGCCGCCATCACAGCTTCTGGGGTGGCGCTGTGGATGCAGGGGGCACTGTTACGCCAGTGTGTTATCGAAAACAGCACTCAGCAAACAAAAAACATTCTAGTTACGCTCCCCGCAGACGCCTCCATTGAGGTCATGTTAGAAAGGATGAGCCAAGTGCCGGTGGGAATGCAGGCATTTATAGCAGAAGTAGTCACCGCCATGGGAGACAAAATAGGTGAAATGATAGTCCAGGCCCAGACGCAGGCCCTTAGCGCTGAGGTGGGTGGGTCGCGCCTAGGCAGAGAGCCCCGGTGCTTCGGGTCTGGGGAAGAGGACGGAAGGGATGGAGATAGATGAAGGACAGCTGACAGTCCTAAACCTCTTCCAACTTATCATCTCTGTGAGAGAATTGAACTGTGATAATTCCATTATTCGGAATCTCCTGAAATGGACTTAAGACTGTAGGCTAACCCTGAGAGCGAGAGTGGCCTTTCAAATACCCGGCTGAGAGACAATTAAGAAGGCACTGTGAGACGCGATCAGTAATAACCGAACAGCCGCACCAGAGTCTGCGAGAACAGCTTTTCAATCGGACTCGCTTCTACAATCCGTCAGGGAAGAAGAAACAAATAAGTGATGTACTGGAAAAGGTTAGAGAGCCCAGCCCGTAAGCCTCCAATGGCGGCCACCCCTCCCCGCAGCGGTTTCGGATTTCTCCCCACGGCCGCTGCAACCAGCGGCGGCTCCTGCCCTTGGCTCCGACGGCATCTCAGTGCGCCGGGGGTGGGAAGCTGCGGAGACCGCGCGGCTGCCCGTCCCTAAAGCCGGCAGCTGTGGTGACACGGCTTCTCTTCCGGGTGGGCAGCGAGAAGCCTCTTTTCCCAGCAGCGACTCAGTAACAACAGTTTTCCCTACCCACTGGGACCGTGCGCAGCTCGCCTGCTGGCAACTGGGAAACGGAAAGAAGAGCGCGGCCGCCCGCCGCGCTCCAACAACAGTACCGGCCCCAGCACTGTCTACGCCTGCACCAGCACCCTCAGCCTCCGGTGCTCCAGCGTCAACCCGTGGGTGCACTTTTAATCGGTTGCTTTTCTGCAAGTATTGATATTGTCTCGTATAATTGATGCTGACTTTACTAGTGAAATTTGTGTTAACAAGAAGAAATCTGGGAAATCCAGGTTGCTACAAGACTTGCACTTAGTGCAAAAAGAAAAAGGGGGAGACGGGGAGGACAGAGAAAGTAAGAATACTGGAATGACTATTCACAAGCATCCAGCCCACAACAACAATTCAACAAAAACAAAAAATTGAAAACGTGGCAGAACTGATCCAGAAAGGACGCAGCAGAGTTGTACACCTAACAGGCCGGGGCCAAAGCGGGGCCGGGGCCAAAGCGGGGCCGGGGCCGAGCAGAACAAGGAAGTTTAGGCAAAATGTAAACTGATTAATAAACTAGATCTAAATGAGTGGTAAACTAGATTTACCCAAATTGTAAACCAAATTAGATAAACACAATGAGTTACCTTTGTATTGTTTGTTAACTAATGATGGGAATTATCTTGCTAGATAGAAATTAATAACTGAAATTGTAATCTGTTCTTACTGTTTTTCCTGTTTTACTTTGTTTCAATGAGTGTTTGAGTTTTATACCTACAGCTGAACTTGGAAGTACAGTGATCCCGGAGAAGATAGAGCAAAGAAAAGATGAATCTGTGTGCTTGCAGCTTGCAACACTGTTTTCAAACATCTCCCAAGCGATCACCCCTGATGTATTAATAGCTATAAATATGTTGTTAAAGTTTAGATGCTATTAGGTTTATTAAGTTCTGTTACAGTTAAGTATTACAACTAGGTTCTATAAGAGTTAACTATAACTATGCATAGCTATGTGTGTTATAGCAAGGATTAGGTTCTGTTAAGATTACGTACGTAAAGTCATGCATATGCAATCTTTTAATTATCATGCTCATGGTACCGTGGTCTTTTTAGTCAAAAGTATTTGACAACGTCTGTTATTTTACAGTCTGCACAACCTGTGTTATGTTTATGTAACTGTCTCTATTATTCGCTCAGATATAAGTAACCTTCTTAGTTGCTGTTTCTAACAGTTTTCTCATAAGATCTGTGTTAGGGAAATCCCTCCAGTTGGAGCCCTGGCTCTGGCCAAGCCTGGACTCTCCCTGGTCGGACATCTACCAACAGACCCAGGTGTTTCTGCATCCAAATCGTACTTAAGTGGGGTTTGACTTAATAATTGGAATTTATATCAGCTGGATCCCTTTTGGGGTAGACTTGGAGACCCTATCCAGAAGGGCTTTCCATGTCTTCACTGAAACAAGGCAGCTGTTGCAGACCCTGGATGTTAGTAGAGTATTCCAGAATTCAGTAAGGTATTACCCTGATTAACAGCCTTCAGAGACGAAATAATTGAGACTAATTTCCTGAACTATTGGGTAATGAAAAATCACAAGATCACCTTAGAATGTTTAGCACATAGGTGTTAGAAGTATTCTTATGTCTAGTTATGTGTGTTTCTTACTGCGCTACCTATGACAAATGGCTGGTAATGCCATAAACAAACTCATACTGATTACAACAGAAAGGGGGAATTGTAAGGTTACACTATGTGTGTTAAAACATGAAAAAAATACAGATAGTAGAATCACCTTTAAGAGACTGGTAAACAAGCTTAAGTTTTAAAGACTGGTTAGTGAAATTTGTAAAAATGAAATTAATAGTTTTAGTAATTACTATAATCATAAGTGTATTATTACCATGTGTAGTTAAGTGTTTGATGAATACAGTAGAAAAAAGCGTAAACCAGGCCTGGATTGCTCAAAGAAAAGTAGGGGGATATGTTGGAGAATATCCTTCTCCAGCTGCACAGACATAAAGTGGGTGAGCAATCCAGGCCCCTTAGACGAAAGCTAGGCCTCTGCTCAAGGTTACTCTCAAGACAACTGTGGGAAAGAGAGACATGAAAGCTGAAAACAAGCTGCAGGTGTCTAAAGATTAACTTGGCAGAAGAAACTGTTACTGCTGTTGCCTTCTGATATCAGCTTGGTGTTTTAATTAGAATAGAGAAAGCTCCTGTGGGAAACTTCTGTGGGGAATAATGTTTTGAGCACGGACAGCGCTATAAAGAGTGTGCACTTTCTGACAATAAACACGCTTGATTTATCACTCACATTGAGTCGTCGTCTTGCTTCTCTCGCCACCGACAGTCTATAGTAATCTAAAGGATGATAGTGCCACCTGATGCCTGAAGGATTTTTTCTGCTTTTTCTCCTGAATATTTCTTACACTGTTCCCTATATTCACAAGTATTAGCATGCATACTTGTGATGCCTTGGGTGATAGTTTAGCCTGGTTTCATGGTGTTTAGGAGGCCGGTAGACTAAACACCCCTGAAACCACGTAGAGTTAGAGACCAAACACCCTGTTTTCGTGAGCCCTCAAGGTCTCCTAGTAGGATAGATTTTGTAAACTAGAAATTAGCCCACCCAGGCCCCTTATTGGGCCCTTCTGGTAGATATGCTAATGTGTAGAGTCTTTAATTGTATACTCTATTGGGGGGAGGGGGCTTTTGCGGCATGTTCTACCTGGACGGCAGAAGCCATCGAACGGGATCCTATTAAAATACCGAGGTAAACAACCCCCAACCCTTTCACCGTGTCTGAGCCTTTATTTCCTAAGACCAGAAAAAGGCATCAGTCATTGGCGACTCCGCCGGGACCCTAGAGACCCCGAAGAGTTGCAGTTTTGGGCTGAGAATATCTCGCCTAGCCCCTTCGCCGGCACCCACGGGGTTAAGCGGCAGTCCAAGGCTGTGACCGGGCTCTAGGACCCAGCGTCTGAAAGCACGAAAAAGGTGAGTGAAAGAGGGGGAGACGTACTTCGGTGTTGTGCTAGCACCAGGAGGGAGGTTTGGGAGGTTGGGCAGGGGGGGTCTGAGAGGCCCCTAAAAGGGGGGGAAACTAACCCCTTCCTGCAAAATCGTGGTAAGGAGAGGATGCTCTCCAGTTAAACCACGGGAGGTTGGTGGGTGGTCCACAATTTGAAGTTGGTTCAGTGGCTTAAGGCGCTGAACTGAAAACTGCGAAGCTGGGAATCGCAGGTTCGAGTCCCGATTGAGAAAACTTTAACAAGTTTTCTCGTGCGTGCAGTTTCGCTGTTTAAGGCTCGTTTCTAAGCAGTTACCACTAGAGAGAGAGACGGTTTTTTTCCTGGCCGATTTCTCTTTTTATAAGTAAAATGGGGTGTAATTTTTCAGAGAATGTGCAAGTCCCCGGAGAATCTTCGTTAGATCTGGTATTGAAAAACTGGCGATATTTAACTGGAAGGAGAACCCCCCTAGACACACAGGAGCTGATAAGACTCTGTACACGGGTCTGGCCGACGTTAAAATTAGGAGGACAGAGTGTGGCCAAGCTTTAGGAGTCTAGAAAATGAAATAGTCACAGAGCTGATGGTAGAACTGCGAGCTCTGCGCAGGTTTGATGAGTTAAAATACGCAGAACTTTTTACCATATTACTGAATAGAGAGGAGGCGTATGAGGTGCAGAAAGGCTGTTTAGAGATAGTTGTAAAAGGGAGAGGAAACGTGAGGAGGAGGAGAAGGCAGCTAGTGACTAACGAAACGGAGGAAACAGATGTTATGGACATGGTGGCCCCAGCTCTGCGTACGGGCGGGGGGGGGATCGCCCCCCGTGCCACCGCCGCCATTACAGCCAGTGCAGTTGGGGGCGGGCGATGGAGGCGCGCAACCAGCGCCCGCACCCCCGCCCCCACCGGCTCCAAAACCGGCACCCCCACCGGCTCCGCAACCAGCGCCCCCTCCCCCTCCTCCTCCTCCTCCTGCGCCCGCTCTGAACGCGGGGGCGGGGGCGGAGACCAACAGGCCCCCCGACCATCCGGGGGCTGGGCGTGGGGCGGGGGGGGAGGCGAGCAGGCCCTCACCCCCTGACCACTCTGGGGGCGGGCACGGGGCGGGAGGGGAGGCCGGCTGGCCCTTACCACCCGACCGCCCACGGGGCGGGCACGGGGCAGGGGCAGAGGCCGGGTGGCCATCGCCACCTGACCGCCCATGGGGCGGGCACAGACCGAAAGCGGAGGCCGATTGGCCCCTTGACCACACAGGGGGCGGGCGAAGGCGTGGAGAGGGCGGGGAGGGGGCTGGCTTGTCGCCGGCTCCTGACCGCCCCTGGGGGGGGCACGGAGCGGGAACGGAGCCTAACTGGCCCCTGCCACCTGACCTGGCCCAAGCCTGGGATGAGTACCCTCGATTGAGGTACCCTTGATCTCGGCTTCGCCGCTCCTCCAGCGTTGGGGAGAGGGGCAAAGCTACCCTGACCAGAGGCGGGTGGGACGTGCCTGATCCAAGTTACTTTTCCGAAAGGGGGGACAGAGACGACCATGCCGGATTCCCCCTCCACCGCTCTGCCAGTGCTGGGATTAAAACGGAATGGGATGATGTGGATACAGATGGTTCCCAAGAAGAGGGTGGCAGGAGGAGGGGAAAAATAGTCCAAGAAGCTATAAGTGCTGCTAGTCCAATTGCAGGGCGCACGAGATAAAAAAGAGATGAAAGGGGAAGGGAAGGGCCTGCTCTAAAAGTGCCTCTGAGACAGGCTGTGGGAAATCAGGGAGTGATTTATATAAAGACACCATTCTCTCTTGCAGAGCTGCAGATGTGAAAGACTCGGTTGGAAAGTATAGTGACAACCCAGAGAAAGTAGCCATATGGGTAGAGAGGACTATAAGAGCTCAAAACCCTGATTGGGGAGACTTGAATGTGATGCTGGATGAATTACTAGATAGCACAGAAAGGGAGATAGTTAATAAAGCTGCCATAGATGCTATACAGGCCCAAATTGCAGCTGGAACTTTCCAGGGGATGCCTAATGACATATACCCACTTGCTGACCCTGGCTGGGATCCCAATGTCCCTGAGCAAATGGCAAAATTAAAGCAGTTTCAGAAATGCGTGGTTTATGGGTTGAGATGTGGCCTTCCTAAAGTAGTGAATTTTTCTATTTGAGATCAAACAAAATCCAAATGAGACTCCTACAGAGTTTCTGAATAGACTGAAAGAGGCTGCACGGAAATACACAACTCTGAACTTCGAAGCACCTGATCAGAAGTACCAGCTGGCTTACATTTTTATGGGCCAATCAACAGATGATATAAGGAAAAAACTGCAAAAATGGGGAGTAATGGATATAAGTGAGATGCTGAAAATAGCCTGGCAAGTATATCAGAACAGGGATTCAGTAGATAAGAACAAACAGAACAAGCCCCACCATAAGAAAAACCACAATGAGGGAAAGTCATCCAACTCACCAAAGAGGGGACTCCGTTTTCCTCTAGCTGAGGACCAATGTGCCATTTGCAAGCAGAAGGGACACTGGAAAAATGAGTGTCCAGCACGAACAAAAAAGACACCCCCAGCTCCAGAACTAGCTGTGGATTATGATAGACAGCAATCAACAGCATCACCCCCAGCAGAGCCTTCAGTTACAGTTAGGCTGGGAAATGAGGATGTTGAATTTCTGGTGGACACCGGGGCGACCTATTCTGTATTAAATACTTTAAAAGGTAAACTGAGCCAAGAGACTGTGGATGTGGTAGGAGCCACTGGGGTAAGTGAAACACGGCCTTTTTTCCAACCTTTAAAATTCAAATTGGGAAAACACTGGGTGACACACCAGTTCCTGTATATGCCAAATTCACCAATGCCATTATTGGGCAGAGATTTATTAGAGAAATTAGAGGCAGAAATTAAATTCTCCAGAGACGGGGGGGTGAAAGTCATAATTCCTGAATCTAAATTCATAGAAGCAGCAGCTATTCTTATACAGGAATGCCATGGAGAAATTCCCAAAGAAATAGAAGATGCTGTCAGTTCTATAGTATGGGCCAATGATATCCCTGGGAGATCCAAAAGAGCTGAACCTGTAAGTATTACACTCAAAGCAGGAGCTACACCGGTAAGGCAAAAACAATACCCTTTGAAATTAGCAGGTCTCAAAGGACTAGCACCCATAATTGAGAGGTTTCTCAAATTTGGGTTGCTAGTGGAATGTGAATCCAAGTATAACACCCCAATTATACCAGTGAAGAAAGCAGATGGTAAGAGTTATCGATTAGTGCAGGATCTAAGAGAGATTAACAAAATAACAGAGGACATACATCCAGTTGTAGCCAATCCCTACACACTTTTGACTACACTAACAGACGAATTGGGGTGGTTCACTGTTTTAGATCTTAAAGATGCCTTTTTCTGCATTCCTGTGCACAAGGACAGCCAAGAAATTTTTGCCTTTGAGTGGGAAAATCCTGAAACAGGAAGGAAGACCCAGCTCACCTGGACAGTCTTGGTTCAAGGCTACAAGAATAGTCCAACCCTATTTGGAAACCAGCTGGCAAAAGAACTGGAGGACTGGAGGAAACAGGAGCCAGGAGGAGTTGTTCTTCAGTATGTTGATGACATCCTAGTAGCAACCAGAACGCGAGATGAGTGTATCCAGCTAACCGTAAGTCTGTTGAACTTTTTGGGTGAGAGTGGTTATCGGGTCTCGAGAGAGAAGGCCCAGATTGCCAGGGAAACAGTAGTTTACCTGGGGCTGGAAATTTTCCGTGGACACCGACAACTCAGCAAAGACCGGAAGGAAGCTATCTGTCGCCTTCCAGAGCCCCACACTGTGAGAGAAATGCAAGCCTTCCTGGGAATGGTAGGTTGGTGTCACCTATGGATATCAAACTATGGACTGCTGGTAAAACCTCTGTATGAGGTCCTTAAGGCAGCCGAAAAGGGAACAATCATGTGGACAGAAAGTGCAAGGGCTGCCTTCAAACAGTTGAAACGTTCCCTAATATCAGCCCCAGCCTTGGGGCTGCCAGATTTGAATAAGCCTTTTGAACTCTTTACATATGAGCGACTGAATGCTGCTCTGGGGGTACTAGCACAGCACCTTGGGGACCAGCGAAGAGCTGTAGCCTACTTTTCAAAACAGCTGGACAATGTTAGTCAAGGGTGGCCTGGATGCCTGAAAGCTGTGGCAGCAACTGTCCTCCTAATACAGGAGGCCCGTAAATTCACCCTTGGACAGCACATTGTCGTGTATGTACCCCATGCAGTAATAACTGTGCTGGAACAGAAGGGGAATCACTGGCTATCCCCTAGCAGACTGCTGAAGTATCAGTCTGTGTTGCTGGAACAGGATGATGTTACTCTGAAAACAACATCTGTGGTAAACCCTGCAATGTTTTTGTCATCCACATTACTTGACAGCATGCCTGAACATGATTGTCTACAGACAATAGAGGAGACTTATTCCAGCAGACCAGACCTGAAGGACATTCCCCTGAAGAGCCCAGACTGGGAGCTGTATACCGATGGAAGCTGCTTCATGAGAAATGGTAAGAGAATGACAGGCTACACTGTAACCACCACAGATGAAGTCATAGAGGCAAAAGCTTTGCCTCCAGATGTATCATCACAGAAAGCCGAACTCATTGCACTAACAAGAGCTCTAGAGCTGAGTGAAGAGAAGAAGGTAAACATCTGGACTGATTCCAAATATGCCTTCAGTGTTGTTCATGCCCACGGAGCTATCTGGAAGGAACGTGGCCTGCTGACTGCACAAGGTAATGAGGTTAAGCATGCTGAACAGATTCTTCCACTTCTGCAGAGTATCTGGAAGCCAACCGAAGTAGCTGTCATGCATTGCAAAGGCCATCAAAAAGGGAAGAAAGCCCCTGAACTGGGAAATCGCTTCGCTGATGAAGCAGCAAGAGGGGTTGCAGAAAAAGGCATTTTTGCAGTGATACCACAGAAAGAAATAGATTTGTCAGAGTTTACCCCAAAATATGATCAGGGGGATCACAAATTAATCAAGCACCTTAAGGCTGAGATCAAAGAAGAGGGGTGGGCCGTTACCTCAACGGGACAGGTTGTAGTTCCACCCTTCCTCCTTCGAGAAATAGCCCAGCGAGAGCATGGAAGTACTCACTGGGGAACAGAAAATCTTTTAAAACATCTTAGAAAAGTGGTAATAGGGAGAGGGATGACAGATATCGTGCAGTCTATAACCAGCAAGTGTGATACCTGTCGTAAAAACAATCCTGACACGAGCAAACGGGTTGTGTTAGGGGTGACAAAAACAGGAGATCTCCCGGGAGATTATTGGCAGATCGATTTTGATGAGATTCCACGCAAAGAGGGATGTAAGTATATACTGGTACTGGTTGACACCTTCAGTGGATGGCCTGAAGCTTACCCCTGTCGCACTAACACAGCAAGAGAAGTAGTGAAAGCCTTGCTGAACCATATAATTCCAAGATTCGGGGTTCCTCTAGGAATGTCATCGGACAGGGGAACTCACTTTGTTGCAACGGTAGTTGGGGAAGTGAGCAGGGTTCTGGGAATTGCCTGGGACCTGCACACACCATACAGGCCCCAGGCAAGTGGCAAGGTTGAGCGAATGAATGGAACCCTCAAAACCCAGATTTGTAAAATTTGTCAAGAAACATCCATGACCTGGGTTCAAGCCCTGCCAATAGCCTTGCTGAGAACCCGCATACAGCCAAGGCGA
>JAVTVJ010001773.1:0-191667 GCA_034509425.1 Eopsaltria australis
GCCAATGGGAGGCGGCGGCGCGGCCGCGTCAGCGGCGCCGGGGGAACCTCCTCAATGAGCGCGATTGGCGCGGGGAGCGCGCGGCGCTGCCGGGGCCGCTCCGCTCCGCTCGCACCGAGCGCGATCCCAGCCCCAGCCCCAGCCCCAGCCCCAGCCCGCCGCTCCCGCCATGATCGCATCGCACCTCCTCGCATACTTCTTCACCGAGCTCAACCATGACCAGGCGCAGAAGGTGAGCGGGGACCCGCGCGGAGCCGCCCCCGGCGTGAGAGTGGGGAGGGGGAGCGAAAAAATGGAGAGGGAGAGGTGAAAAGGGAAGAGGGAAAAGGGAAAGAAAAAGGGCAAGGGGACAGAAAAAAAAGGGGAGGAAGGAGAGAAAATGGGAGAAGGGAGAAAAAGAAAAAAGGATGTGTAAAAGTAAAAACAAACAAACAAAAAAAAAAAAAACGAAGGGAAAAGGAGAAGGGGAGAGTGAAGAGGGAAAAGAGAAAAAGAAAAGGGAAAAGGGAAATAAAGAGGGAAAGGAAAAAGAACGAAGGAAAAAAAAAGGAGAGGGGGTAAAAAAAGTTTAAAAAGGAAAGGATGTAAAAGGAAAGAGGGAAAATGGAAGAAAAAGCAGAAAACGGAAAAAGGGAGAAAGAAGAGGGAATGAGTAAAAAGAGCAAAAAGGAGGGGGGAGAGTGAAAAAAAAGGAAATGGAAAAAAAAAAGAAAAAAGGAAAAAAGAAAAAAGGAAAAAAATAAGAGAAAAAACTTTTAAAAAGGGATCAGGAGGCAAAATAAGCCGGGCGCGGAGGGGCAGCGGGGCTCAGCGGGCCGGGCCGGCGGGCGGAGGCCCCGGCGCTGCCCGGCCGGGGCCGCGTGCGGTACGTGCCGCTGCCGCGGGACCCCGCGTGGCCGGGCGGGCGGAGGGGGAGGAGGAGGACAAGGAGGAGGAGGATGAGGAGGAGGAAGGAGGAATCTCCGTGCCTCTGCCCCGCCGGAGCCGGGACCCCCGCGGCCGCCCCGGCAGCACGTGTCGCCGCTTCCCGCCGGCGCGGAGCATCCGCGGCCGCGGAGCATCCCCGGGAGCCGCTTCCTCCGCCCCCCCCTGCCAGGGCAGCGAGCCCGAGCCCCCGCGGGGAGCGGGGTCAGCCCGGGGCACCAGCCCGGAGGTGGCAGTCGCACCTCGGGTCCTCTTCCCCACGCGGTGACCCCCACCCCAGACCGCGTGTGCGCCCCCATCCCTGAGCTGACAGCGATGGAAAACACCCTCCTGTCTCCCGTTCCTTTAATTCTGGGGTTCTGGATCCCTAATTTCGGGGTTCTGAATCCGTAATTTCGGGGTCCTGAACTCCCCGAGCCTGTTCCCAGAGTGCAGCCCCAAGCGGCAGCGTCCCGTTGGGATGCACGGAGTGTTGGTCCTGAGCTCAGGCGCTGGAAAAGCTCGAGTGTTCCTGCCCTGCCATGGCTGCGGGAGCAGCCGGCCTTTGTCTGGACAGGACAGCGCTTAGGCTGGGCTTAATAAATTATTCCTGGAGAAAAAATGCTGGATGGGAGAGAGTGCGGAGGCTCAGGCTCCTCCTGCAGCGCTCCGCTGGCATCTGGGAACAGAGCACAGAGGATTTCATCTGTGGTCCTGACTCTGGGAAGCGGTCAGGATTTGCTGATCTGAGTGCGAGCTGGTCGGAATTTGCAAATATCGCCATGAAAATAATGAGGAAAATGCTTGGAGAGACCTGGGATAACCTTGAGGATGCCACCAGGGAAGTGAAACTTGCCACGTTGGCCCTTCACCGGTGTTAAACAGGAAGGAAATCGAGGCAGAACTTAAAAAAAAAAAAGAAAACCCCAAAAAAACCCAACAACCCAACCCAAACAAAGTGCAGGGAAAACTTCCCAAGGCAAAGCGATCCGTAAGGAAATACGGGCTCGGCTTCTCCCTCCGCTCGCCGGTGGCCCCGGGGTTGTGCAACAGCCAAATCCACGGGAAGGGGTTGTGTAACCCTGGCAGAAATAGGCCAGCGGCACAGCCCGGCCCCGGGCTGCTCACGCCTTCCTTATCGGGAGCTGGGGATAATGGAGAGGGAAAGCCTGGATGGAAGAATTCGCCTTCCTCACCCACTGGGAAAGGGCGTGCGAAGCCTCAGGAACCGGCTGCGTTTCCCTCCCGGCTCCTAAACCCAAATAAAAAACACCCCGGAGCCGCCGGCCGGAGCTCGGGATCCTGTGGGAGATGGCACTGCCCTCCCGGCCGCCTCCACAACTGGATTTCTCCGGGATATTTTTAAACAAATTCCTGTGAATCCTCCCAGCGAGGCAAAGCTGGGAGAGAGCACGGAGCTCAGCTCGGCTCAGGGAAAGGGGAGAGGGGGGGGAAGCCAGCTGTCCGACCTGGCTGCTTCCACCGTGGGTGTAAAAATTGTTCCTGGCTTATAAATCTCCTGGGGAAAAGCAGGGGAGTCCCCAGCGCAGGGAGGTGTAGGGGGCGAAATTCTTGAAAAGTTGTGGTTTATTTGGTTGGGTCTTCTTATCAAACCCTGTATTTGAGACTGTATTTGGGAGGAAAAAATTGCAGGTGGTAGCCTGGGATGTGTTCTTCCTTTGGATAAGGGAGAAAAGGAGCTCAGCTGGGGTAAAAAAGTGCCTTTTCCAATAGCTGTGGTTTGCGTCCACCTCAAGGCCTTGAAAGCAGCCTCAAAAATGGGATTTTTCTTCCCATTCTTGCCAGGGAGCAGCTTTACCTGCTCTGCCACTCATCTGGGGGCCTATTACCTTCATCCCCAACTCCTGCCCTTTTCCTGCCTGGAAAGTGGGCTGTCCAGACTTATCTAACCCCCAAGGGATTGTGCAAACTTTAATTAACCTCAGCAGCGTCCTTTGAGATCCCAGCTTGAAAGTTTGCCCCGCGTTCCCTTGGGATGTGCCGGCTCACCCCGGGCTTCCTGCTCCCTCAGCCCTGTCATGCCATGGGAGTGGGGGCTGAGCCTCCTCTTCCCCATCCCTCCTCCAAAAACACTGGGGATGGAATTGATTTTCCTGCCTTGGTGGCTGTTCCCAAGCAGGGACAGGTTTTCCTCGTTTTTGTTTTTTGGTTTTTTTAAATTTTTCCTTTGCCAAGGGATTAGTTTCACCCAGCTGATTCCTCTCCCTGGCTGCCTCTGTGGATATGGGAGGGGCACCTATGGCAAATTCCTGGAAAACCAACTTCACCTTCACAGCTTCCCTTGAGGCTGCCGAGGTCAATGGCAGGAGCCAAGGTCAATGGCAGGACAGCTTTTGTCACCTCTGGGGCCCTTGGGAAGCCACCCTGTGTCCCCTTGCTCCTCTCCACCTCATCAGAGCTGCCGAGCCTCAGTTTCCCTCCACAGGGGGATGCTCCCACATCCAAGGGGGGTTCTTGGGACCGGTGAGGCTTTGCCATCCCACATCCCAGTGGGATCTCTGCCCCGAAGCCCTGGGTTTAACCTGGGGAGAAGGAGGACGAGTGGCAGGGTGGTGCCTCGAAGGAGGCAGGAGCAGTGGGATGTGTGCAGCTCCGGAGCTGGAAGGCAGAGCGTTCTCCCGGCTGAGCTGGGTTTCTGTGGGGCTCTGGGGCAGTGGGGTCACCTAAGGCTGGGTCGGTGGATGCTCCGTGGTGTCACTTCCTCACCAGGGGTGCCCGGCTCCACCTCCGGCGTGGATCCAGCTGCTGGCCCGGGGCTGAGGATGGGAGGAACCGGCCGAGCAGGAAACATCTGACTCACCCGGGCTCGGGATGACTCCGGGCGTGTGTCATCCCAGGCTCGGCCGTGCTGGGGAGGGCACGTGGGCTCCGAGTCGGCGTGGAGGAGCTGAAGGACGTGGGTGCCAGCAGGGCCAGGGCTGGGGAGGGTGGGTGCAGCCCAGCATCACCCCTGTGTCACCCGTGGGAGGTCGGGGAAGGGACCCAGCCGGTTCCCTGTGCTGAGTCACCCAGGGTGGGAAACAGGGACAGGCATGGGCAGCGCAGGGACCAGGGACACGGAGCAGGGAATGAAACCTTCCCAACGCTGGAGGCCTTCACCCTGCAGCCTCTGCTGCTCCCTCTGCCTCGCCTTCCCCAAATTCCTCAGGTCCCACCTCGGATTCGGGTGGGGTGGGAGCATGGCTGGTGCTTACACAGCATCCCCCTCCCAGAGAAGCAGGGAGAGAGTCAGCATTCCCTGAAACTTCAGGGGTTCTTACACAACAGCATGCCTGAAGTTAAAAACTGGGATAGGGAGGGAAGCGATTTAAAGAAAATACAATTCCCAGCAAAAATTTCCCTGGAGTGAGGGGTGACAGTGAATGCTGTGGGTTTGGGGTGCTCCAGCCTTCCCCAAAGGTGAACATTGCCCCGTCATCTCACACACAGTAAATGTTTGGCTTTGTTGCCAAAAAGGTAAAGAATCTAGCCCAGAAAGCAGCCACCCTCTCCCAGTGTTCTGCTTTTGCTCAGAGAGCTGCTGGAATTAGTCACATCCAGCTGAAAGATCCAGCGGGGAGATGCTGGGGATTGGAAACTCGTGCTCCCGCTCCAGTTCCTGGTAGCCACGTGGCTCTGGAAAAGGATTCAGAGCAAAACGAAAACAAAAGGCAAACAGCTTCCCCTTCTTGGAACGGGGGTCATTGATGGTTGAGATGTATCTGGGCCCTTGTTGCACAGGACAAAGCTCCCCGGGCCTTGCCCTTCCCCTCCCGCTGCGCAGGAAGCGGTGCCGGAAGCGCTGCCGTGCTGTGGCCTCCGTCACCCCCAGCAGCCCTGTCCCTGTCCCCTGTCCCCGAGGCATGGGGAGAGGGTCCCCAGCATCCCTGCAAGGGCAGCGTGTGAGCCAAGGAATTCATAGAATCCTGGAATGGTTTGGGTGGGAAGGGACCTTAAAGCCCATCCAGAGCCACCCCTGCCATGGCAGGGACACCTCCCACTGTCCCAGGCTGCTCCCAGCCCTGTCCAGCCTGGCCTTGGGCACTGCCAGGGATCCAGGGGCAGCCACAGCTGCTCTGGGCACCCTGTGCCAGGGCCTGCCCACCCTCCCAGGGAAAAATTCCTGCCCAGTGTCCCATTCTCTGTCCTCTGGCAGTGGGAAGCCATTCCCTGTGTCCTGTCCCTCCATCCCTTGTCCCCAGTTCCTTTCCAGCTCTCTTGGACCCCCTATAGGCACTGGAAGAGGCTCCCTGGAGCCTTCTCCCGTCCAGGCTGAACAGCCCCAACTCTTTTCTGTGGATAATGGCATTGACTTGGCATTAAGTTATCGGAAGAGTGGTTAATATTCCCACAGCACTGATCCCTTGGGCTCCGGGCTGCTTCAGAGGAGTCTGGAGGAGCAGAATGGTCCAGCTGCAGCCCTGGCACCGGAGCCATGAGTTTGGAAATCAAAAGCTGTTTTTTGGGTTGCTTTAAGCTCAGCACAGCTCAGCTTGGCCCAGCTCGGGTCACACAGCAGCAGGAATTGGAGGCTCCCTCCGTTGGGGGCGGGCAGACCTTTCCCAGCGGTGGCCGGGACAGGCGACCCTGGGCACCTCTCCAGCATCCGGCGTGGAAATGAGCTGAGCCTTGGAGACAGCCTTGAGCCAAGAGATGGGGATTTGCTGAGGTTTGGTTCAAAAACGTGGCATTGAGCTCATTACACCCACAGCTACTCCGTGATCCGGAGCTTTAACACCATGTCCTGGGCTGGGGCATGCCCGGCGCTTCCCAGCTTCCATCCCTTCCTTCTGCCTTCAGTTTGTTTGGATTTCCTCGAGGAAACACTATTATTTAGGCTGGAAGCTTTCCAGAAATTCAATTGCCCCCTTCAGGATCCTAACCTAGTGACTTTATTTGTTTGGAATTGGCAATCTGACCTAAACTATTCTGTGATCTTCAAAACATTCAGCAGCTGGGAAGGTGTTTTGTGTTGAAAGTTGCTCAGACTCCGGTGCTGCAGGCTGAATTCCCCATTTTTTCCCGTCTTTGTAACAATTTGAGGGGTGCTGGGAGTAGCAAACAGAGTGACAGGGCTGGGAAGTTTTGGGAATGAGGGTGGCCATGGCTCTTTGGTGGGGGCCAGGCACAGCCAGGGTGGTGTCACTGGGGAAGGGGTGTCCTGCTGTACACCCTGACCTGCCCCAGCTGCCAAGTGGGGTGATATCTACGTTGGGGGAAGATGATCCAGGTTTTAAGGGCTTTGGAGATTAGAGGGAGGTCACCCTGTTCCTCAGGCTGAGGTTATTCTTGGTGTGCTGCAGCCTGGAGGACATGGGGGACGTGCCAAGCCGTGCCTGGCCTGGGGGAAGGGGGCGAAGCCTCGGGGGTTTCCCTGTGCTGGGATTTTTGGGTGGGGGATCTGCCCTGCTGAGGAGCTCCCAAAGCACCCAGCTTCTCTGGGATGAGGGCTGTCTGCTCTGGGTTGATGGTGCGGACTGATAATCCTCTGGACAGCCCTTGGCACAGCTCAAGGGGAGGTTTCCTACCCTGGGGCTGGCACGAGGTGAGCTCCAGCCCCAGAGCCACCTCTTAACCAGTTAACTGGAGGTTACTGGTGCCAGTAACCAGAGCCTCAGCACATGGCAGGGGATTTTCAGCAGGTGAAAGCAAACAGGAGGGGAGGGAGGAGAGTGTTTGACTTCCTGCTGCTGGGCTGGATAAGGAGAGGCTGGTAAACAGCTGGTGCCAGGAAATATCCAGGTTTCCTTCTCCTTGGCCTTTCCCTCGTGTTTTCCTGGTCTTCCAGCTCCTGATTTTGGGAAGGAGCTGAAAGCACCAGGAGAAAAGGGGAGGAGGTTTTACCCATCACACCAGGGGATGCAGCATCACTCCTGGAATGTGCTGGGCCGGGCTCTCCTCCATCCCCAAAGGGATCTCAGCTCCCAAATTTCCAACAGAACCCAGGGTGGGGAAAAAAGGATGCGCTGGAGCACCCTGAGCCTGAGACACAGGCAGGCAAAACCACAGCAGGGCTGTTTTACCCAGCCCAGGGTCGGAGCTGGCACATCCTGAGCGAGGTCACGCTGGGGCAGCTGCAATTACTCGCCCACAAAATGCCCATTTCCTCCAGCTCAGCCCCATAAAGCTCAGCCCCATAAAGCTCAGCCCGAGCCCTGTTCCGGTGCCCCGGCGTTACGTGCCTCAAGACAGGTGAGCACACGGGGTGGAGCTTTCCTCTGGACTTCTCAGGGCTTGCAGCTGCCCTTTAATTAATTCTTAGTGAAGCTAATTGGAGCAGGGCATCGTTGGGAGCGGGCAGTGTCCTCCTCTCCCGCTCCCTGCTCCGGCCAGGCTGCACAGGCACACGGTGCTGGTGGATGGCTGGGCAGCAGCTTTTCCATGCCTTTCCCAGGCAAGACAAGATGCTTCGATGCTGTTTATAGAAAAGCTTCTCCATATCCCCAGCTCAAGGGTAGAACAATTTCCAGGAATGGGCAGGGAGGGGGTTTCTTCCCTCTCTGGCCATGGGACCTGCTTGTGTCACTCCAGCATTCACTTGTGTCACTCCAGCTCCCACTTCTGTCACTCCAGCATGGTTTGCTCGAGGGTGCTGAGTAGCTCTTGGCTCTTGGGGTGATCTCAGCAGTGGAGAAATGACAGGGCAGTGGATTCCTTGGTGTAGGAAGAGGCCCCAGGGGTCAAGGTCAAGGTGCGTTGGTGCTGTGGAATGGGAAGAGCTTTGCACCTGGAAAACCTCCACTGCCGACCTCCTGACTCACTCCTGAGTTTGAATTCCTGCTTCTGTAGCAACCTGTTTGGGTGTCTGTAGGTGACTGAGCGGGAAGATGCTTTGCAGCATCAGGAGCAACTCGTGGTTCAGCATTCCCAAGCTGGCAGCAGTCTGGGGAGGGGATGCAGGGTGGCCTTTGGTGAGCACCTTGAAGAGAGGGGCAGGACCAGGGCTGGGTGATGCCTGGGATGAGCAATTCCAGCAATGCTGCCGTGTCCTGCCCTCTGGGATGGGTCAGGACCTGCTCCTGCTCCTTGTGTCACCCCCAGCAGCCACGGGAGGGGCTGGACCCTGTCCTGAGTGTGTCCTGTGCCCGTGTCCCCAGCCCTCCACCTGACCTCTGGGCTTTATCTCCACCTTTCAGATCGACAAGTACCTGTACCACATGCGGCTCTCCGATGAGACCCTGCAGGAGGTGTCCCAGCGTTTTGAGAAGGAGATGGAGAAGGGGCTGGGAGCAGAGACCAACCCCACCGCCTCCGTGAAGATGCTGCCCACCTTCGTCAGGTCCACCCCAGATGGGACAGGTACCGTGGGACGGGAGGAGCTCCTGGGAGGAGGGAGGGCTGGGGACACCCTGCTGGAGCGGGGGTGGCACCCACGGCCACCTTCCCTGCTGCTCCTTGGGCCTCCACCCTGCCCAGGCTGAGCGTGGGGCCAGGCCTGGCTCCCTGCTCCGTGCTGGGGCTGGAGGGGCTCCCAGTTCCCGCTGGCAGGAGGGAGGAGGGAGGGTGGGAAGCCGCCCTCGCGTGCCCTTGCTGGCAGGACAGAGACAGTCACGGGTCCGGCTCATCAGATTTCATTAGCGGCGAGGCGGCGGCGCTGCCAGCGCTGTCTGAGTGCCACCAGGCAGGAGCAGGGCAGGGGCTCTGCAGCCCTCACAATGTGCCCTTTCTGCCTCTCCCCGTGGGCACAGCCCACGCCACGCTCCAGCCAGGCACATCCTCCTCTCAGCCCAAGGAACTGCTCCCTTCTCACGTGGGGAGGTTCCCTGTTCCCTCTCCTGGTGTTTTGGGAAGGAGCTTGTCTCCATCCCTGCAGCATCACCCCTTGCCCCCAGGTGTACCCGCACCCACCAAGTGTTTGGGGCGGTCCTGGCTGCTGAAGGGAAGGAGGGACAGGGCTCTGAGCAGCTGAAGCTGCTGCAGTTGCACACCTGGGCTGGCAGCAGCCTTGGAGAAGCTCAGGGGTGGTTGGTTCTGTTGGATGGAGTTCCTTGGAGCTGGGCTTACCCTGGTGCCAGCCCCTCCACAGGGATCTGTGCGAAACCTCCGCGGCAGAGGCTGCTGGTCCCCAGCTGGAGAGGTGGACAAAGAGGGACAGAGCCCAAATCCCTCACGGGTGCTGGCTGTCCCCTCCCTGGGGACAAGGACAGAAGTGGCAGAACCATGGAATGACAGAATCACAGACTCATGGAATGGTTTGGGCTGGAGAAGCCTCTACATTGGTTAAATCCACTCCCCAGCACTGCCAAGGCCACCACTGGCCCATGTCCCAAAGTGCCACATTCACATGGCTTTTGAATGTCCCCAGGGATGGGGACTCCACCCCTGCCATGGGCAGCTGTGCCAGAGCTGGACAGCCCTTTCCATGAAGGAATTTCACCAGTATCCAGCCTAAAGCTCTCCTGGCACAGCCTGAGGCCGTTT
Source organism: Eopsaltria australis (assembly GCA_034509425.1). Lineage (NCBI taxonomy): Eukaryota > Metazoa > Chordata > Aves > Passeriformes > Petroicidae > Eopsaltria > Eopsaltria australis. The sequence goes on from JAVTVJ010001773.1 coordinate 9,325, forward strand.
CCTCGTGTCCTGTCCCTGTTCCCTGGGAGCAGAGCCCGGCCCCAGCTGGCTGCCCCCTCCTGCCAGGGAGCTGTGGGTGGTGACAGAAGGTCTGGGCACCCTTGGGTGTTTTCTGGTGTTGTCTCAGTGAGTCTGGGAGTGGTGGTGGCATCTCCTGTGTCCCTGGGGACATCATGGAATGGTTTGGGTGGAAAGGGACCTTAAAGCCCATCCAGTGCCACCCCTGCTGTGGGACACCTTCCACTGTCCCAGGGTGCTGATAATATCCAACTTAAATCTCCCCTTTTTCAGTTTAAAACCATTCCCCTGTCCTCTCACTGCACCCCTGCTAAAAGCCTGTCCCCACCTTCCTTCTGAGCCCCTTTAATCCTCGAAGCACCCCCTGATCTTGGCCCCCCATCTGCACCTACACCCAAAAGCTGGGCCTGGCTGCCTGCCCCGGGATCGAGATTCCAATCTACTTAAATGTTGGAGAATATTTTTAATTACAGGGATGGCCAAGAGCCGCCCCTGGGCACGGGAACTGGTGCAGCCATGGGTGCAGGGTGCTGCTCACAAGACAGATCCTTGGTGCCCTTCCCTGTATCCAGCTTCTCCAGTGTCCCAGCTGGCATTTCTCACCCGGGGGAGGGGGAAAGAGGAGCAGCAGCATGGAAAATGTCACATGAGAGGGGTGCTGGGGCAGTCTCGGTGCTGCAGCTGCCCGGAGGGGCTGGAAAATGTGGGAGTTTTGAGCAAATCCCAGGGAACTTAGAGCTGGGATTCCCGGTCCAGCTCGAACTGGATCCAGCCTCTGAGAGGCACCAGTGTCCCTTGGGTGTTGGAGAGGGGGCTGGAGGTGGCACATCAGGGCTGGGGGCTTGGTGCCAGATCCTGGCACAGATGGTGCAGCAGCAGCTCGGGAGGAGCTCAGCCCTGGGGCTCTGTCCTTCCTTCTTCCCTCTCTTTAGAGCTCCTGGGCAAAGTCTGACCTGGGCTGGGCACCGAGCCCCACTCCCACTGTGCCAGGTGCCAGCAGCTGCTCCCAGCCCAAGGACAAGTTATTCCTCTGATCCAGCCCTGCTCTGAGCTGATGCTGGTCCCAACCATCCACCTGTAGAGGGTCTGTGTCCTTCCTGCTCTCCTGCAGCTCCTGTGTCCATCCCTGCCCTCCTCCTGCAGCTCCTGTGTCCATCCCTGCCCTCCTCCTGCAGCTCCTGTGTCCATCCCTCCCCTCCTCCTGCAGCTCCTGTGTCCATCCCTGCCCTCCTCCTGCAGCTCCTGTGTCCATCCCTGCCCTCCTCCTGCAGCTCCCCGTGCCTCTGCTCTGGGATTAGGCTCCGTTTAATGCGCAGATCCAGGAGGATGAGAGGCGCTTATGGAAATACAAGGTCACATCTGCAGGTTAAGCCAAAACACAGCCCTGGCTCTTGGTGGCTTTGCCATTCCAGTGTGGTGTGATAAGAGAGGGGGAGTTCTGCTCTGGAAGCAGAAACTGTTCTAAAATCAACTTTCCTTGCTTTGCTGGGCTCTGGCACCCACTGGAGCATCACCATGGCACTGGGGGTGGGGAAACAGGTCCCAAACAAGCTTCTCCTTGGAGCCCCAAGTCCTTAGGATCTAGGGATCTAAGGAAAGGTCCTTAGGGTCCCTTCCAACCCCAACCTTTCCATGAAGCAGCTGGGAGGAGGGAGGTGCTGGGGTCTGTGCCTCCACCTTCTCCTGCATTTCCCTGGAGTCTGGGCCTCCCAGCTCTTCCTCTTCCGCTTATTTTTTATTAATCCAATTTGCCAAAGGATTCCTGTGCAATTGCAGGAATTGCAGTTGGTTGGAAGTCCCCAGCTGGGATCTCTGAGGTGCTGGGACAGGATCCCACACCCTCTGGGGTTTCCAGCTCTCAACTCTCACCCTTTGCTGAGAGCAAACAGCCCCTGGAATCAGGCTCCGTGTTTGCCCTCCCTGTTTGGCTTGTGGGCTCAGCACCTGCTCTGATACCTTATCACAGGGAGCCCAGACTGGGGGGCAGTGCCCAGACCTGCTGCTGGCTCCTGGAGCCCATCACGTGTTCCCAGCAGGGCTGGGAATTTTCCAAGGGAGATTTTGCTGCCTTTTTCCTCCTGCAAAGCTGATCCACCCAGGAGCTGCCCCCAAACTGCTCGTGCTCCTCCCGTGGTGCTGAGCAGGGTCAGGGGGTTTTGGGTGGTGTTTGGGCTCCGTGGGGAGGGCAGAGCAGAGCTGGTCCCACACGGCTCCAGGGCCATGAACCCCACGGGGTGGCTTGGCTGAAGCACCAGGTGTGTGAGGGCTGGGCAGGGCAAGGATGGCCCCATCCGGGGCAAGGATCTGAGCAGCCTGTGACCCTCTTGACTCCAGTGCCCTTATCCCTGGCGTATTCCTCACCCCCCTGAGGTGCTCTCCATGCTCTGCTCACGAGCAGAACGAGCAGAGCGCCCCGGTGCCCATGGCCAGGGAAGCACAGAGTGACCCGTGGAGGGGAGGACACGGTGCCAGCTCTGCCCAGCCAGGCATCACAGCCAGCTCTGCCCTGCTGTGGCTGAGGGTGGTGCCCACGGGGGGCTCACAGGACAGCAGGGCAGCCAGGAGCTTCTGCAGGGTTTTCCTGCTGTGTTTTCCATGTGAAGAGCCCCCGTGGCCGTGGTGTGTCCTGTGGCTGGCAGACAGGCTGTGGAACAAGCTGCCAGCCTGGCTTAAAGCTCATGGCTGGGAAGGGAGGAGGAGAAAGGAATATCCAGGGACTGAGTGGCCCAGCACAGGAGCTCAGTGCTCTGATGGCTCTGTGCTCTTCACTGGGGCATGCTCTGGCCCCTTTGGGTGATGATCTGGCCCCTCTGGGTGATGTTCTGGCCCCTTTGGGTGATGTTCTGGCCCCTTTGGGTGATGCTCTGATCCCCCCAAGCTGCTGCACTGACCCCCAAGTGCACTCCCCATTCTCCATCCCCAGCTCTGATCCCGCTGAAGCTGCCCATGACCTTGGAGCCCTCATTCATTCATTCATTCATTTATTCATTCATTCATTCATTCACTCATCCCGGAGCTCAGCAGCTGCTTTTCATGGCCCTTTTCCCCCTCCACAGAGCTGCTCCGCCTCCCGGCCGGTGCCCCCAGCCCTCGGAGGGACAGCCCGGGGAAGGGCCAGGCCGGCTGGAGCCCAGGGGCTGGACAGGAGCGGGGACAGGAGCGGGAACAGGGGCTGGGACAGGAGCGGGGACAGGAGCGGGGACAGGGGCTGGGACAGGAGCGGGGACAGGAGCTGGAACAGGAGCGGGGACAGGAGCTGGGACAGGAGCTGGGACAGGAGCTGGGACAGGAGCTGGGACAGGAGCCGGGACAGGAGGACAGGGGCTGGGGAGCTGGGACAGGAGCTGGGACAGGAGCTGGGACAGGAGCGCGGGAACAGGAGCTGGGACAGGAGCTGGGGACAACAGGAGCGGGACAGGAGCTGGGGAGCGGGGAGGAGCGGGACACAGCTGGGACAGGAGCGGGGACAGGAGCTGGGACAGGAGCGGGGACAGGAGCGGGGACAGGAGCGGGGACAGGAGCTCTCTTTTCAGCTGGACAGGAGCTCTCTTTTCAGCTGGAGCAGGAGCTGGGACAGGAGCTGCCTTTTCAGCTGGAGTCACTGGAGATGTGCATACTAATGACCCGCGGGTTTTGTTCCCACTGTGGCCCCTTTGTACGGCACAAAGCGGCCCCGGGCGCCGGGATCGGCCCGGGGGAGCCAGCACAGCACATTTAATGCATTCAGGACTCCAACAGTGCTGATAGAGGGCTTTCCCCGGCCCTCTCCCCACTAAAACAGCCAGCTGGGCGCTTTTCCCGCAGCCCGGCTCCCCAGCTCAGCGAGCTGCCTTGAAAACAAACAGGAGGGGACACTCCTGGCTGGCCCTTGGGGCTCCCCTTGGAAGGCAGCAGTGAGGCTCCAAAGGTCTTTTGGGGTTTCTCCCTTGCTGGTTTTGGTTCAGAGGAATCTAAACCACAGTAAAGGTGCCAGGGGGCAGAGGAGGGGCAGGGTCTGCTCCAATAAAACACCAAAAAAATATAATAATGAATAAAATAATGAAATATATTTAACAAATCAGACCTTACCCTTGCACCTGGGAGGAGGCTGGTTACCTCAGGGCTCTGGCATGGACAGAGAACCCTCCAAGCTGACGGGTTGTCCTTGTCCTGATCCCACAGAGGACGGGGACTTCCTGGCGCTGGACCTTGGTGGCACCAACTTCCGAGTGCTGCGGGTGAAGGTGTCGGACAATGGGCTGCAGAAGGTGGAGATGGAGAACCAGATCTACGCCATCCCCGAGGAGCTGATGCGTGGCAGCGGGGTGCAGGTGGGTCCTGGGAGGGTCCCTGCTGTGTCCTGGGGCTGGGGCAGGGCTGGGCATCCAGGGATGGGAGCTGGGAATTGCTGGCAGCCGGCAATGAGTGAGGGGCAGGGATGGGCAGGGATGGGGACACAGCATCCCCTCGGGGTGGACAGCCACCTGAGGTCTCACCTGAGGTTTTCACCTTTTTTCCAGCTTTTTGACCACATTGCCGAGTGTTTGGCCAATTTCATGGACAAGCTGCAAATCAAAGACAAGAAACTCCCCCTTGGCTTCACCTTCTCCTTCCCGTGCCACCAGACCAAGCTGGACGAGGTGGGTGAGGGGCTGTGCTGGGACGGGCTGAGCTCTCGCTGTGGGTTCCACACCAGTTTAAGTCAGGTTTTTAATTAGGCTCACTGATTTTGCATCATGTGACCTTTCCTGAAGAGCCACATCTCCCATTGCTGTAAAGCCATTTCCCCAGCTCTGAGTGAAAGGAGCTTAAGAACAGCACTGCCCCTTTATTTTTATGAATATTTTTTTGTTGGTGCAATGACTCAGTGGCTGCAGGGTCAGGGACAGAAAGGATGGAACATTCCTTCAGGGAATGCAGAGCTTCACATCACTTCCCAATAACCCTGTTGCTCTCCAAACACACTTTAAATGCCCTGTTCAAAGGAAAGTTGATGTTTGCTAAGGATATGTGCCAGGTTGCCTTTTTAAAAGCTGTTTGATGACAATAAGTGGTGGTGGAGCTCCTGTTTTAAACACGTGGCCAGGTTTTCGTAGGAACCTGGAGTGGTTTGGGTTGGAAGGGACCTTAAGGACCATTCAGAGTTCCACCTCTCCTGCCATGGCAGGGACACCTTCCACTCTCCCAGGTTGCTCCAAGCCCTGTCCAGCCTGGCCTTGGACATTTCCAGGGATAGGGCAGGCACAGCTGTACCAGAGCCCCTCCCCATCCTGGATTTCTGCATTTCCCCTAATTTATCTTGAGGGTTTTTCAGCGACTGCCCATCTGTGGGTGGCAGCAGGGCGTGGTGCCGGCGGAGCGAGGGAGTGTCCCAGGCTTTGGGGGGCGATGTTTCCGTGCGATGCCTCCGTGGAAAGCAGCTTTTCCCCGGCTGCACCAGAGCTGCACCAGACGTGCTGAGCATCACATCCCCCTGCGCAGCCGCTCCCCTGTCCCCCTCCGCCAGCCCCGGGCACCGATGGCTGTCACTGTCGCTGTCGCTGTCACTCTCAGCTCCGCACCGGGAGCCGTGACCTCGCCGGGAGACCAAACAGCCCCGAGCCCGGCGAGGCACGTGGGCCCCGCGCCTCCGCCGCAGCCACCCGGCTCCAGGGATGAGCGGGGCTGCTCCCTGTCCCGACGCTGCTCTCCCTGTCCCGACGCTGCTCTCCCTGTCCCGACGCTGCTCTCCCTGTCCCGACGCTGCTCTCCCTGTCCCGACGCTGCTCTCCCTGTCCCGACGCTGCTCTCCCTGTCCCGACGCTGCTCTCGCTCTCCCGATGCTGCTCTCGCTCTCCCCATCCTCCTGTCGCTCTCCCGATGCTGCTCTCGCTCTCCCCATCCTCCTCTCGCTCTCCCGATGCTGCTCTCCGTCTCCTTGCCCTCATCTCACCCTCGCCCGGGCTCCATGGAGCGCCGCAGCCCCCGCACGTCCTCCCGCAGAGCGCGGCTGGATGGGGAGCGGCTCCGGGCAGGGATTAACGCTTTCCTCCCGCACACACGGGGCTGGAAGCAGCGCTAAAATGCAGAAGCAGCAGGAGGAAGCGTCTCTGCCCCGTGTCCTCGCCCGGGCTGTGTCTCTCCGTGCCTCAGTTTCCCCAGCTCTAAGGCAGGGCGGTGTCTGCCTCCCTGAGGGGGCTGTGGCCATTAGGGCTGGAGATTTCAAATGTAATTGAGTCCTTTTCCTCCCCCCAGGGCTCAGCTCAGCCCTGGCCGGGTGCCCCTGGCCACAGGGGACTGCGAGCCCCCCACCCTGCAGGGAGGGGTCAGGGATCATTCCATAGGTACAGCGAGCCCCCCACCCCACAGGGACAGATCAAGGAGCATTCCTCAGGCACAATGAGCCTCTCACCCCACAGGGCTGGGTCAAGGAGCATTCCATGGGCACATCGAGCCACCCCCCCCTCAGGGAAGGGTCAAGGAGCATTCCTTGGGCTTGGGAACAGGTTTTGCTGCAGGGCTCAATCAAACCTGGTCATGGGAACCATGTTCCTCCTGCCAGGGGAGCAAGAGCAGCTCACACGTTATTTGGTGGCCATAAACTTTATCTGAGACGGAAGAAGCTGTGGCTGATAGCGCAGCTGGGGAGCTGATAACGGGGGGGGGGCTCTCCTGCAGGGTCACATCGCCCTTGTGCCAGGAGCCAGGTGTCACCTCCAAGCTTCCCTCTTGCTGTTCCCCTGCAGAGCATCCTCGTGACCTGGACGAAGGGGTTCAAGTGCAGCAGCGTGGAGGGCAGGGACGTGGTGTCCATGCTGCGCAAGTCCATCAAGAAAAGAGGGGTAAGAGGCTGGCAGGGGGGCACACGGGTCCCTGGCACAGGAGACCTCGGCTCCGTGGAGATGTTTCCATCTGTTTGGTCTGTGTTGGGTCACCCTCTCTCCTTTCCACCATCTCAGGACTTTGACATTGACATCGTGGCCGTGGTGAATGACACTGTGGGGACCATGATGACCTGTGGCTACGATGACCACAACTGTGAAGTTGGCCTCATTGTTGGTGAGCTGCAGCCAGGGGCAAGGGCTGGGGTCCATCCCTCCAGGAATCTCACCAGAGGGACATCCTGCTTCTTGCAGGCCTTGGGGAAGAAAGGAGAGGGGGATATCAGTGCTGGAAAACCAGCATTGTCCAATGTTTGTTTGTTTAGTTCTTCACTTTCTTTGGTGCTTTGGGCTGTGGCCAAAGGGAAATGAGGGATAATGGGAATGAAGAATAATGGGAATGAGGGCAAGGCAGCGTCCTGGCTCACCCTGTCCCCGTGCTTGGCCCAGGAACCGGGACCAACGCCTGCTACATGGAGGAGATGAGGCACATTGACCTGGTGGAAGGGGACGAGGGTCGGATGTGCATCAACATGGAGTGGGGGGCCTTTGGTGACGACGGGGTGCTCAACGACATCCGCACCGAGTTCGACCGTGAGATCGACATGGGCTCGCTCAACCCTGGCAAACAATTGTGAGCACATTCTTGGCTCGGGCTCAGGCTCGTGGTTTGCTCAGCATTGTCCGTCCTCCCATAGCGCCGGCCTTACTGGGACTGGGGAGGTCATCCCAGCTAACTGGGTCACCGTGTCCTCTGCCACTGGTGCGGAGAGGGGCTGTGTCCCAAACCGGGGCTGTGTCCCAAACCGGGGCTGTGTCCCAAACCGGGGCTGTGTCCCAAACCGCGGCTGTGTCCCAAACCAGGGCTGTGTCCCAAACTGGGGCTGTGTCCCAAACCAGGGCTGTGTCCCAAACCGGGGCTGTCTGCCCCACCCGCTGCCCTCATGAGCCCCTCATGTGAATGTGCTGATTCCTGTTCCCTTCCTGGCCAGCCAAGTCACCCAGCAGCCCAGCAGACACCCTCACCTAATGTCCACATCCCATTCCTACAGATCTCCCGTTCCCCACAGGGCTGCTGTGGTGTGGGAGTGATTGGGGGGTCCCTGCAGACTGACTGAGCCCCTTCAGGTGGCCACGAGTTCTCTTTGCAGAATGATGGTCATGTTCACATGGCTTCATATCCTCAGTGATGGGATAAACTGCTGGGGGAAGAGATTACCTCGATTCTCTTTGGGATGGGAGGCTGCCAAGGGGTTTTCAGGTCAGCCTGTGTCCACCTCGTGGCACACACAGACAAACACACACATTGTTTAGCCTGGAGAAAAGGAGGCTCGGGGGGAACTTATGGCAAGATAGGAGAGGTTTAGGCTGGATATTAGGGAAGATTTCTGCTCTGAAATGGTGGTCAGGAGTGGCATAGGCTGCCCAGGGCAGTGGTGGTGTCATTGTCTCTGGAGGGATCTAACAGCTGTGTGGATGTGGCACCTGGGGACATGGGTTAGTGGTGGCCTTGGCAGTGCTGGGGAACAGCTGGACTTGATAACCTTGGAGGGCTTTTCCAACCCAAGCCATTCCCTGATTCCATCTCATGCCTCCCCATGGGCAGGTTTGAGAAGATGATCAGCGGGATGTACATGGGGGAGCTGGTCAGGCTCATCCTGGTGAAGATGACCAAGGAAGGGCTGTTGTTTGGGGGAAGGCTCACACCGGATCTGCTCACCACTGGCCACTTTGAGACCAGATTTGTCTCTGCCATTGAGAAGTAAGTAGGATCCAGGGGCTTTCCTGGTCCCAGCCCATCCCAACATCCGTGGACGGACCATCACCAAGCAAACCCTGACCATCACACAGCAAGAGCTGGATTCCCAGGCACGAACCCCTTCTTGTCCTTCCAGGGAGAAGGAAGGACTGCAGAAAGCCCACGAGATCCTGAGCAAGCTGGGTCTGGAGCCGTCGCACGAGGACTGCCTGGCCACGGTGCGCATCTGCCAGATCGTGTCCACGCGCTCGGCCAGCCTGTGCGGGGCCACGCTGGCCGCGGTGCTGCGCCGCATCAAGGACAACAAGGGCGTGGACAGGCTGCGCTCCACCGTCGGCGTGGACGGCTCTGTCTACAAGAAACACCCGCAGTGAGTCTGGGGGATGGTGGGGACAGGGACAGGGATCTGGGGGATGGTGGGGACAGGGACACAGGGAGGGATCTGCTGCTGCCAGCAGTGCGGACAGCTTGGCACAAGAGAAGCACCTCCAAATATCCCCTCGGCCACCTCGTTTGGATGCCAGGGGTCCCCAGAGGGTCACACTGGGGTCCCCTTTCCTCCTCCCCCCCAGCTTTGCCCGTCGGCTCCACAAGACCGTGCGGAAGCTGCTGCCGGACTGCGAGATTCGCTTCATCCGCTCGGAGGACGGGAGCGGCAAAGGCGCGGCCATGGTGACAGCGGTGGCCTACAGGCTGGCTGCACAGCACAAGGCCCGCCAGAAGATCCTGGAGCCCCTCAAGCTGAGCCACGAGCAGCTGCTGGAGGTGAAGGAGAGGATGAGGATAGAGATGGAGAAAGGGCTGGGCAAGGAGACGCACGCGGAGGCGACGGTGAAAATGCTGCCCACCTACGTGTGCTCCACTCCCGATGGAACAGGTGATGTGTGCTGTGTAAAACCCCTGTGTGTGAGCCCATGCATGTCCTGCATCCTCGGGAGAGCCTGGATCCTTTGCTGTGGCCGGTTCCTCTTTGTGGTGGGGGTGGCACAAACCTCCAGTTTGATACTGGGCAGAGCACTGAGCCTCCAGGGCGTTCTGCACCTGACTAAACACAAAGCCTGGCTCTGTGTGGGCACAAATCCTGCCGCAGGATTCTCCCCACCCTCATCCTGGGTTGTGCTCCTGGTTCTGCCTGTGGCTTGGGCGAGTGCCTGGCCTGGGTTTGAAGCTTGTGCACCTCTCCATCCTCTTCCTACCTGCAGCCCCAGTCTCCATCCCCAGCCATGTCTCCGTTTCCATCCCTCTCCCTGGAAGAGGGCAGATCCATGTCTGCTCTGTGCCACATCCTGGATGCCCTGTGCTGGGATATCTCCTGATGGTTCTCTCTTGGGTTGCAGAAAAGGGAGATTTCCTCGCCCTGGACCTGGGAGGAACAAACTTCCGCGTGCTGCTGGTGCGCGTCAGGAACGGGATGCGGCGCGGGGTGGAGATGCACAACAAGATCTACTCCATCCCCGTGGAGATCATGCAGGGCACGGGAGAGGAGGTCAGGATGGGCAAATGGAGAGGGGAGAGGGGCATCTTCCCTGGGGTGGCTGGAGCTGGGCTGAGCATGGAGCTGGTTTTGCCTTTCCTGGGAGCAAAACCAGCAGTGGGGAGGACTGGAGCTCTCCTGCCCTTGGAGCAGCGAGTTCTGCCCGAGGCTCTGCAGTTTGGGGAGCTGGAGACTGGTTTTTAGGTTAGAAATGGTGTTATCCCAGACATGACTGAACCTCCCCGAATCCCACACACTCCACAAGGGCAGATAAGCATCATCCCCAATTCCCAGATAGGGAAACCACAACACAAGCAGTGAGAGACGGCTCTGGAGACACATTTGGAAAGAGTTTTGCAAACCACTCCAGGCAGTGCTTGGGGACTGGGAGTATCTCCAGCAGACTGGGCTAGAGGGCTGTGGGGATCCCTTGCAGAGGGACCAGATTCCCGCGTCACCTCCCTGCTGGCCCCCACCCTCCTGGGACGTGTGAGGTGGAGATAAAGCAGGGATTTGGCCATGCTGTGGGTGGGGAAGAGAGTGAAACTGAGCTTTGTGGGATTGCTCACCTCCCACAGTGCAGCTGAGCCATCTCCTGCTCCATTCAGAGTCCTGGGAGTGATTTGACCATTCCAACAGGCCTGGGAATGGGTTGGAATCCCCAGCAGTTTGGGCAGGCTGGCTTCCAGCTGGGCTCTGGATGTGGTGGTAACTTTTCCCTTGGCTCTGCTCGTCCAGCTCTTTGACCACATTGTCCACTGCATCTCTGACTTCCTGGAGTACATGGGGATGAAGGGCGTGTCGCTCCCGCTCGGATTCACCTTCTCCTTCCCCTGCCAGCAGAACAACCTGGATGAGGTAACCCCAGCCCTCCTGGCAGCATCCCTGGCTGGTACCTGGCTGTCCCTCCCACCTGGTATTGAGGGGGGTCTCACTGGGGGCTTTTTCCACAACAGGGAATTCTCCTGAAGTGGACAAAAGGTTTCAAGGCGACGGGCTGCGAGGGAGAGGACGTGGTGGGCCTGCTGAAGGAGGCCATTCACAGGAGAGAGGTGAGCAGCCACGGGGCTGGGAGAAGCCGGCGGCTGCTCCCACATCCTGACTCTCTTTAGCATCATTAATTGGCCTGTAAAACAAATTACTGGGCTGAGCTCAGGGTAATGAGTGTCGGAATTTTCACAGCCACCCTTACTCATCACTTGAGGTTGGATTTTCAGACCCTGGAGCTACGGGCTGGCTCCTGGCCAGGGCTGGAGCAGACTTGTCTGGCCTTGAGCTCAGGAGACACCAGCACGTTTCCTTGGCACAGACCACCCCGAGCTCCTGCCCAGGGGCTGCTCCTGGCAGGGCTGACCCAGCCCCTCAGCAGGTGGAGGTGTCTGAGGTCTGAGCCCTACCTGCAGACAGGTGGGGCAGTGGGAAGTCCCTGGGTGCCTCCATGTCTGTGGAGGTGGATGGTCATGGAGGACAAGGAAGAACAGTTTTAAACTACAAGAGGAGAGATTTAGGTTGGATGTTAGGAAGGAATTCCTCCCTGTAGGGTGGTGAAGCCCTGGCACAGGGTGCCCAGAGAAGCTGTGGCTGCTCCATCCCTGAACTGTCCCAGGCCAGGTTGGACGGGGCTTGGAGCAGCCTGGGACAGTGAAAGGGGTCCCTGCCCATGACAGGGGGTAGAAAAGGATGGGCTTTAAAACCCCTTCCAGCCCAGCCCATTCCATGATGCTGTGAGTCTGTGACTGCCACACTTACCAGACAGACAGGACCTTTCCCAGCCATGGGAGCAGACTTAGCAGGAATTCCAAGCCCTCCAGGAATGACTCGTGCAATCCATCCCTCTGCAGGAATTCGACCTGGACGTGGTGGCAGTGGTCAATGACACAGTTGGCACCATGATGACCTGTGGCTACGAGGATCCTTACTGTGAAGTTGGGCTGATTGTCGGTGAGAACTGAGACCTCCTCACGGAGCTCCTGGTCCCACCCGTGCCCCGTGGGGCGTGGGAGGGGTCCCAGGGCTCTGACCCCGCTCCTCTCCGCAGGCACGGGCAGCAACGCCTGCTACATGGAGGAGATGAGGAATGTGGAGCTGGTGGAAGGGGACGAGGGCAGGATGTGTGTCAACATGGAGTGGGGGGCCTTCGGGGACAGCGGGTGCCTCGATGACATTCGGACGGAGTTCGACCTGGCGGTGGATGAGCTGTCCCTCAACCCTGGGAAGCAGAGGTGGGTGGTGGCTTTGGGGGGCTGCAAGGGACCCCAGTGAGGCTGAGGGTCCAGGAGCAGTTCTGCCCCACCAGCCCCTTGGTGGATGATGAGCAGGGCAGAGCCTGGCTTTGGGACACACCGATGTGTCCCTTGTCCCCTGGCTGTGGGTGGGGGCTGCGCTGCTGGGCTTGCTGCAGGGATTGTACTGAAGGCACCTGGCAGAGCTGGAATCCCCATCCAGACCCAGTGTCCCTTCCTGTCCTGATGTCCAGCCTTGTCCTCTCCTTCCCAGGTTTGAGAAGATGATCAGTGGGATGTACCTGGGGGAAATTGTCCGCAACATCCTGATGGATTTCACCAAGAGAGGGCTGCTCTTCCGGGGACGGATCTCGGAGAGGCTGAAGACCAGAGGGATCTTTGAGACCAAGTTCCTGTCCCAGATAGAGAGGTGAGGTCCAGCAGGCGAGTGAGCACTAGCTGCCAACCAGAGCAGGGATGGAATCTGAGGGAAGTGCCCCCAGGGCTGGTAGGAGAAATTCCTCGTGCTTGGTCTGGAGCCAGGGTGATGCAGGATGGAGCCACACAGATAAATCAGCAGAGCCCACGTGGTTCTGGCAGCGCCAGGGTGCACAGACTGTCTGGGGCTGGCAGCACACGTTATCCTGTGCCCTGGGCAGAGAGGGGCCCTGGGTTACTGGGGTCTCACACTGCGATGGCTTTGTCCCGAAACAGCCTCCCTGATTGGGGTGTGACACCAGGCCACATCCAGGTCTGAAAGCAGAGGGTGAAGGGCGGCTGTAGGGTCCCCCCAGGCACTGTCACCAAGCCACGGGTCCCTGGGCTCTGCGGGATGTGGATCGGGCAGGGGAAGCCGCCCATCCCATCCTCTCCGTCCCCTAACGCCGCCCGGCCCCGTGTCCTCCGCAGCGACTGCCTGGCCCTGCTCCAGGTGCGCTCCATCCTGCAGCACCTGGGCCTGGAGTCCACGTGTGACGACAGCATCATCGTGAAGGAGGTGTGCACGGTGGTGGCGCGGCGCGCGGCCCAGCTCTGCGGCGCCGGCATGGCCGCCGTGGTGGACAAGATCCGCGAGAACCGCGGCCTGGACTTCCTCAAAATCACCGTGGGCGTGGACGGGACGCTCTACAAGCTGCACCCTCAGTGAGTGGCTCTGGTCGTGCTCCAAGGGGGCTGCCCAGGGGCACCTGCCCGCCTTGGGGCCCGGGGGAAGGTTTGGGGGATAATGGGGGAGGATTTGAGGTGTTTCAGGGGCTCGAGGGCTGCTGGGAGCTCGCTGACCCAAATTTGAGGCCCAGCAAGAGTCCGTCCATCTGTCCATCCATCCATCCATCCATCCATGCATCCATCCCTCCATTTCTCCATCCATCCATCCATGCATCCATCCATCCATCCATCCATCATCCACCCATCCATCCATCCATCCATCCATCCATCCCTCCATCCATCCATCCATCCATGCATCCATCCATCCATCCATCCCTCCATCCATCCACCCATCCATCATCCATCCCTCCATCCATCCATCCACCCATCCATCATCCATCCTTCTCAGGGCCTGCGTTGCTCTTTGAGGCTCTGTGCGAGGCAGAGAACGGGTTGGGACTGACACTTTTACCCCATGGCCCATGGTTAATTCAGAACCTCTCCCTCCCGTTGCCCTGCAGCTTCTCCACCGTCATGCACGAGACAGTGAAGCAGCTGTCCCCCAAGTGTGAAGTGACCTTCCTGCAGTCGGAGGACGGCAGCGGCAAGGGCGCCGCGCTCATCACGGCCGTGGCCTGCCGCATCCGCGAGGCCGGCCAGCGGTAGAGGGAAGGAGGTTTGCCCAAGAGCTTGGTTTCAGCAAAAACAGGACGTTTCCTCACCCGATCCCTCCCTCTCTCTGCACACACTCACACACCCACGCACCCCCTCCCCTCCAAGCAGACTCGTAGCTTTACTTGTTCTCCGAGGCACCACGGTGGGACTGGCGACGCCGTGGGCTCTGTACAAAGTGTTGTCGTAGGAGTTTCCTTGCATGCCATAAAACCGCCTGTCGAGTAAAGCTCACAGTGTCTTTTGGCTTCTCCCTGCATTCCCAGGTGGAGCTGGAGCTGTCCCACCCGCAGCCTCCGTCACACCCCAGCTCTCCTCCCACCGCTCCGAACCTCCCCTAACAGCAGTAGGGAAAATTGAGACACTGCATTGTCACTTTAACAGTACCTATTTATGTCTGTCGGAGTCGTAGCTGTCTGTGCTGTAGAAGCAAACCTCTAAGATTGGGCTAAAGACCTCCACTAGTCTTTTACCCTGATCAAGGCTGTATTATTTCCATGAAAGTCATGGTAACTCTTAAAGCACAGGGTGCAGAGTTCCACTGGCGTGGCGGCGGCTGCACTGGAGGTACCACGTACCTCCCTTGGTGAGCAATACTAGAGAACCTGCCGGGGCCAGGCTGCAGGGCTCCCTCAGCCAGCTCTGGCAGAGCACGTGCCTGGAAATAATTGGGGACTCAGGGTCTAATGCCATTTCCTGACCTCTCACCCGCACCCTGAGTAGTGAGTAGGAACGTGGCGTGTACGTAGGATCGTGTTTCACCCCCGGACACCACTGCCCCTTCCCGGTGCACGCGTGGGCACGAGGAGCCGCTGCCTCCCCTGCCAAGCCCCGAGCTCGTGGCCGTGTGTCTGCCCTTGGCGTGGAGAGTCTGGTTTGCTTTGTGTCTGTGAAATAGTTCTGCGGCTGCAGCCTTTAGGTGGCACCTGGATTTATACACTGTATATTTATGTTTTAAGAGATCTGATGTCTTTTTATGTACATAGTCTCGGGGGGGTTGTATCACTTTAGTTTTAACGTCACCTTTTCATGTCGTTGAAGAACAGTACAGAGTAATTATTTTCTTTTATTTTTTTTTCTTTAGTCGTGTAATTTTTTTTTTAATTTAAAGTTTTCTTGGGGTAGACTGGAGAAAGAGACCCAAATTCCTGAGGACGGTTGTACAAGAGGTTTGGGCATTCTGACTTTATCACCAGGACAAAAGGGAAAGCAGAAAGCCAGGGAGGCGGCGTGCAGGAGCAGCAGGGCCCTGCAGTGATGCTGGTGGGTTTAGGCTGGGTTTAACCTTAGGAGAGGTTTTATTTTGTCCCCTGCCCTCCCCAGCTGGGCTCTGGAAGGTCACATCCATGAGTGGATGACACAACCCAGGGCCCTGCAGGTCTCTCGACCTCCCGTCACTGCCCCGGTCGAGCTCATCCTGGGGAGGTGACAGCAGCTGGTGTCACTTCATCCCCATGTGGCATCCTCAGGGCTGCCCGTGGTGTCACTTCACCCCCACGTGGCATCCTCAGGGCTGCCTGTGAGCGTCCCCAGGGACACTCAGTGTCCACAGCACCACTCGTGTGCCATGGCCAAATGCAGGGATCGATTTTTGCCAACAGAAAACTCTGGATGAACGAAAAGCTGCAGGTCTCTGCCTCAGTGAGCAGAGGCAGACAGAGGGTGGGGGAGGTTTCTGTAAATATTTAGTAGAAGTTAATGAAATTCCAGTGATGTACAAAAAAAATAATAACTAATAATCCCCACAAACAGCCCTTCAGATTGGAGGATAGAGTTTTTGTCTATTTTTATGTATATTTTTATACTGCTTGGGGTAACCTCATTACCAAAAGTCTCTCTTCTGTGTTGGGGGTCAAGTTCAGTAGCACAATTTTAAAGCAAAATTACTCTTTTGGGCATTTTAAATGCTTATTTTTTTATAAGCCTCAAGACAATTATAACAAATAAAACCTGTGTATAGAAATGATGTGAGAAACCAAGTTTAGTGGAAGTTTTAGAAGCTGTCAAATAAATCTTTGAAGGATGATGCAGAAATCCTCTAATCTGGTACCAAGCAGTTTTGTGTGATTTTTTTTCCTCAGAAAATCAGCATTTTGCCTACTGAAAAATCGAAACAGAAATATTTTAGCTGCTGCACTGTGCAGAGTTCCATTAGTGGCTGTTTTTACTCTTAGCCAGCTGCACCCCTTTTGAAATCCATAGTGTTTTCATCAGTTAGTGAGTGAAATCTTATACAACAGTAGTTTTGGGGGCAGAATGGGAAGGATTGGGATCTGAGCAGCCCTGCTTTTGATTCAGGCTCTGTTGGAGCAGGGGACTGACAGGGTGAGAGGGAAATTGGGAAGCTGAGTACCTGGCCTGGAGCAGGGTCACCACAGTCCCCTCACCTGGCTGGAGTGAAGGAGGGGCTGTAGCTCCACAGGGCTGAGGAAGGAGCACCCTGAGCTCACAGGGTGGTGGTGGATTTTTGGCTGGGCTTGGTCAGAGGAATACACACCTGGATGCCCACCTGGATACCTGAGGCTCCCGTAATGCTGGAAAGCTTTTGCTCAGACTCAGAATCGAGCAGGGTCTGGGATGGTCCCAGTTAAGAGCAGTACTTGAAGCGTTTACAAGACACCTGTGTTACCTGTGGGTGCCCTCCCCGGGGCTGCAGGGAGGGCTTTGGGGAACACCTGGAGGAGTTTGTGCTCCCTGAGGTCCCCAGGGGGACGAGCACTGGAGGTGCTGGATGTGCAGTCTGATGTACAGGGACGGCTGGGACCGGAACCTCACGCCACAACGTCGCCATGGGATGTTCTGTGAATGTGTTTAAAATGAAGAAGGGAAGATTAAATCCTAATTACTGATATGAAGGGAAGATCAAATCATTACCTGCAGGGACAGACGGACAGACTGCTCAGCCTGACCTGCCCAGTCTGCGTCTTCCCTGCAGCAAGAAGTGCTGCTTTGTGGATTTAGGATGGTTTTGTTTTGCTTGGTTGTTCCCCTTTGGATGCATTTTCTTTGCTGTTCCGGGGTTCTGGGACGTTCTCTGGCCACGCAGGCAGCAGGGAACAGAGTCTCTGGCCTTCCCTCCCTAGAAAATCTCTCCTCGTTGGTACTTTGGACAGGATTTTATTGGGTTTTTAACATACATGTAGATACATACAAACACAATCAGCAAATTACTGAGCCTTGCAAGCAGAATTTGCCTCTTCCCTTCCTGGAGTCCAAGGGCAGGAGGGAGAAGCTGGTGCTCAGGGGCCCGAGGGGTACAGGGGTATCGGTGGGGCACAGATCTCTGCCCTGGCAGCAGCCTGGGTGCAGTTTGACCCGAGATAACTCGGTGCCTGCCCTCCCTTATCAGGCAATCCAAACCCATCTGGCTGCCCGAGAGATAAGGGGGTGAAAGGTCCAAGTGCATGGGAGGGGAGAGGTGTAAAGTGGTGGCAAATTGCACCTGCATGTGCAGGAAGTACAAGGTAACAAAACAAACTCGCCCCAGTCCCCTCCCCTCCAGATCAGGAAAATGCCTGCTTTGGGCAGATCCTTTGCTTGCTCAGGTAGAAAAATGGGCACTGAAGGCAAAAAGAGGCAATTCCTGTTCTCAAGGTGATTTAGAGAGAGGAAGTTCTTTCCCTTGTGACATCCCTGACCAGTCTGAAATCCTTCTGGCCTGGAGCAAAGAAAATGCATCTTGATGTGGGCGCTGGCTCCGTGCGGGCAGGGGAGTCATAAAGCCAAAGACTGTGGCTGCTGGCAGAAACGAGTGCTGTAGATTCACCTGATGTTGTTCTTTCGTGTTTACAATATTTATTTTTAGCAATTGACTGCAATGATATTATATATAGGCTTCCTTATTTTTGTACTTTTCATACCGTTTTCCTGAGTGTGGTGTTGTACTGCTCAGCTCCCCTCGGCCACCACTGCTGCTCCTAGTCAGTGACAATAAACAGAGAAAAACAACCACCACCCATTTCTGGGCTCAGTGTCGTGTGTTTGGGCTCCTGTGCCCACCCCATCCCAAATCCCTGATCCTGGCCCCTGGGCAGAGGGACCCAGCTGGGAAGGGGGTTGTTCCTTGCACTGAGGGAGGGCACAGGGAGACCCAGGACACCCAGGGATCGAGGGAAGGGGTTGTTGCCTGGAAAAAAATACCAAGATGAGTTACCTGCTCCACATGCAACACCCTGGTGACACTGGGAGGGTCCCAGCAGGGGGGCCCCATGTCCAGAGGGCAGAGCAGGATCAGGCCCTGGCCCTGCACAGCTCAACCCACCCCCAGCTCGGACTTCGACGTGCTGCTGAAAACCACCTGCGTTTGAAGTACCTGTTCCCTCTGCCATTAACCAGCAGCCTGTTGCTTTCCACCCAATCAGTTTTAAAGGAGTTGGTACTTCTAATTAAAACCAGAGTTGGGAATCTAAATACAATTAATTCAATAAATAAATTCGATGCCGTAGCAGCTGAATACCTGGAAATGCTTCTGCTCTCTGCTGCCAAAGCTGTGACACAGCACAAGATCACACAGAGGTGCTGAATCCACAGGGTGAATTCAACATAAAAAGCTATTCCCAGCAGGAAAGGACAGACATGGGCAAGTATTCCACTTGAAATCATTTATTGACAAGTTGCCATGTTTTTCTATCTTGCCCAACACATTTTTATCCTTGTTATAAAGTACAAATGGTTTCATATTTTTCTGACATTAAAAAAATAGGCTAACGAGGCAAAAATTCCCAGTTTGAATCAAAAAATCCTGCTGTAAGAATTCAGAATTGTAAGAGAAAACACAAATCCAACAAAGACTGAACAGAGTGTACCATGACACGACTCATCCATCAAACCAGGTGGAGAGGAATCCCTTGTTCCCAGCTCTGCCTTTGGATCCTGTGACCTTGCTGAACTGATGTGAAGTTGGTGTTACGCATACAACTCAAAAGGCACTCAAAAGTCACAAGTTCCTGAGCTAACACGGGATGTATTCCCAAGGTAATAGCTAAAACAAGCCACAGAAAATGTTTAAAAACTGGTATTTGGTTTGTGTGAGTAGAGTCAGCACTCAGCAGAGCTCCAGCTGAGAGCTGCTGCTGACAGGACGCAACTGATGGTGAGGACGTTGGAATATTTGCTGTACATGGAAAAATAATTCACTTAAGGACATCCTTATTAGTAAATTAACCTGCTAAAAGACAAGAGAATTATTGGCTGCAGTGTTAGAACGAGACCAAGAATGAAATGTGTGTGTGTGAGCTGTAAAAAAGGCTAAAGCCCAGCAGGTGGAAAGGTTGTGCAGTTCAATAAAGTTGAGAGGCCACATTTACAGAGATTAAATTGCCCTAATGGAAAAGGACCAGGAAAAAAACCCAAAATATGGATCTGGTATTTACAGATCAGTTATTAAAAAACCCAAGAAATTATACAACCAAAAGCCACACTAACAAAACCCACACAACCTATGATGTGTGCTCAGAGTCCAACAGGTGATTTCCTAAGTTGTGATCCACACAAATTCCCTATAGTTCCAATTTGGCTCAGTTTTCACCCAGAAAAGCCCAAGTGTAACACTTCTCAAACATGGAATGGCTTCTGCCTGACGATGCAGAACAGCAATAAAATAAAAAAAAAAATTAAAAAGGGCAATTGGTTTTGGCCTACCTAATGTCTGATCTTGTCAGAGCTGCATAGGAGAGCGCTAAGGCCAGGGCTGTTGCTACAGTGTAAGGCCTGCTTGTGCGAGCTCTGGAGCAGCCTCCAGGGTGGGAGAGGGGCTGCCACAGACCCCAGGCAGGTCTCAGGCTTCCAAATTATCCAGCTGGGCCTCGCTGTCTGCCCTCTTCTCTGGGGATGTGTACAGGAAGTTGCAGCAGATGTAGAGGGGGAACGTCAGGAGTCTGCTGTCCAAATTCATCACGATCTGCTCCTGGAGCACACAGGGGACATTCGTGTGGTGAGGGGGACAGAAAGCACAACACTGACACAACAGTCATTCTGTACATCTTAGTGACCATGGATTAAAATCAGAATATAAAAAATCAAGCAAAGACAGTTCACCTTCACCTCAGGTTTATCACACTGACACA
The DNA here is from genome assembly GCA_034509425.1 of Eopsaltria australis. NCBI lineage: Eukaryota > Metazoa > Chordata > Aves > Passeriformes > Petroicidae > Eopsaltria > Eopsaltria australis. The sequence goes on from JAVTVJ010001773.1 coordinate 29,520, forward strand.
TTCTCAGCCTGCCCACAGCTCCCACCCCAGAGCTCCCAGTCCTCTGCAGCACAGGGAACAACAACAGGAAATGCTGGAGCAGATTTCTCCTCCAACACACTGGGGAGAAAGGGACAGTTTTCAGTTTTGGGAGATTTCACCACCCAGGCATTCCCCCCAAGTTTATACTTGAGAGCAAAATTCAGTTTGTGGGTAGGAATTTTTTGGTTCCACTCTAGGAACTGGTCCTGGGGTAGCAAAATCGAAACTTCACCCTTGTGAGCATGCAAAACAATTGAAACTTCAAAACTGAAACTTCACCCTCCAGTGAGGATGGCACTGACAAGGAAAGGTGTTCTGTGTTCTCACCACCTTTGTATCACTGCTGGCTGGGATTTGAGAAACTTGATTAACAAGTCCCACAGCTGCCTCACTAAATCCTGCCGCCAGCAATGGGTGGAAAAGGGCACTTGCTCTAAGAAAACTCCACTCCTCTCTGAAGTCTTTTATCAATTTATTTAATAGAGTAATAAATCCAACCCTTAAATAACAGGTAGACATTCTTTTAACTCCTCAGTTTATGAGAGTCCTCAAATTCCAAATTTGCCTCTAAATAAGGAGCCTTGATGGGCAGATTATGCAGAGGGGTGATGTCAGCAGTGCTGGAAGGCTGGAGAGCAGCACAACACGACACTGGCAGCAGACAGCAGCACCACAGGCACTAATTTCACTAATATGGGAACTAATTTCATATTATCAACACTAATGAAACCCACACAACCTTACTCTAGATCCACTTCACAAATTAGCTTAATCACCCACTACCTCTAACAAAAATGCCTGAGATTCCACATAAGCAACGACAACAAGAACAGCAACTCCCCTTCAAGAGCACTGGTGACTTCTCAGCATTTTTTCATGCCTTGAACTCCACCATTCAAGTCCAACAGCTCCACAGCCCACAGACACACCTGGTCCTTCTCCAGGGTGAGGATCTGATAGCCCGTTGTCCTGCTGCAGACCATCCTCCCACTGCTGTCGAAGGAGGCCAGGCGTAACCTGGGGGCACAACAGTGACATCACTTCAGCCTCCCGCGTTTTTCCGGCACAGGGAGCTTCTCCCGAGGACACGGGGCAATGTAACTGGCTGGGTGACAACAGAGTGTGACCCAAGCAGGGCTGGCAGCACTGAGGGACCCCCCGGGCTGGCACCTGAAGGCGATGCTGCGGCGCGGCTGCAGGCTGACGGAGCCGCTGCACGGCTGGTTCAGCGTGTTGCGCTTGAAGATGATGTAGCGGTTGGTGTAGGTCACCAGCAGGTCCAGGCCAAAGTTGAAGCCGGTCCAGCGCCAGCAGTACTGCAGGACAGAGGGGACACAGAGAAGGCAGCCTGAGGATGGGCTGTCACATGGACAGGGAGTGCCATGCCACAGGGGACACAGCCTGAGGATGGGCTGTGACATGGAGCAGGAGGGCCACATCAGCCCCGATGGGTCAGTCCTGGGAAGGGGGTTCTGGGCTGCATGTAGGGGGCTCAGGGATCCCTGCCAGCATCTGTCTGGAACAGAACTGGGGAGGAACAACCCTCACCAGGTGACTGTGAGAGCAGCTGAGTGTCAGCTGCCTCCCAGACAGACAGACAGACAGACAGGAACACACGGCACGTCCCTGGGTATCAAATGCTCAGCACTGGGTAATGGGGCTGACCTGTGAGCCCCAGCCATGCCCAAAGCACTCCTCGGCATCAGCTGCCCGGGGTTATGTGACTTCAGGGGGAAAAACTCATGTTCTCTGTTTATTTCACAAGACCTGGTACCTAAAGACACAGAGGGGCTCTGGCTCTGAATGTTACCCATTTATCTAGAGAACTTCCTTTGCCAGCTAAAAAGAAAAAGACACCTGTGATCAGAGCTCTATTTAAGTGCCTGGATTTTCCAAGTCTCAAATGAAAACTAACAGTATTCCCAGTCTTGCAGCACAAGAGCACAATGAACACCAGCTCCTTTACTCCTTGCTTCCATCCTTCTGGGGAGAAAAAAGCAGTGTCTTTCTCCATGGCATCTTTAGGGTGCAGTTTGATAACGAGGACCTACATGATGTGGAAATGCCTGACCTGTGTCAGCCAAGCCAGCTCTGCAGTTTGCCACGTGCCACACTTACATCACCATCCTTTGCCAGTTTGCGACCACACCTCATGCTGTTTCCTTCCAGTTCCTCTTTATTGATTTCTTGAGGCCTGAAAAAAACCCAAACCAGCATCTTAAAGGACACTTCAACAGCTTTGTATGATACTTTAATGTGGGAAAGATGAACAGACTGGAGTAAACTTGTGTGATCACACAGTCATGGAATATCCTGAGCTGGAAGGGACCCACAACTGATCCTACTTTGAGCAGAGGTGTGACTGGATGAGCTTCCAGAGTCTCTTCCATCCCAAGCTGTCCCATAAACATCCACCTACACTACAAAACTGCAATACAAACCAGGTTGTGACACCTCAGTTAGGCAGGACTTCTTTTACAAAAAAACTTTTCCAGATAACAAAGTAATAGCTATTGCAATGAAACACATTCTCCCAGCCTGGTAAAAACCCAAGTGTTCTTTAAACACAGCAGGCTGACTTCTTAGGCACAACCAGAGACAAGTGCTGGGGCACAGCTGCAGGGCTCTGCACAACAGCAGCGCTATGAAGCAGCAGCCACGAGACACTGGGAGAGGTTTCTCAAGGGGCTGGTTACACAACTTGGCTAAAAAAAAAACCACTTCCCCTCAGTGCTCATGAAGTGACAAAGCCTCTCAGAGCTCTGAGCCCTCAGTTGTGTCATTCCACACCAACATCAGCTGCTGTCACCCAGCACTTCCTTCCCCTGCGTCCAACACGTAGAACAGCCCTGCAGAGCCAGCAGGAGTGAGATCAGTCTTCATCTTCTACAAGTGTGTTACTCACTCTGCTTCACACACCATGACATCAATAACCCAACACCCCTGCCAGAAAGTGTCCAAGTTACACCAGGCTGAGGGCTGGCAGTGAACTTTCTTAATCCCAGTGACATCAACCCCTGCAGGTTAAACTGCAAACCCACAAGACCCAACAGTGCCCTCCAAACCAGGGGAGATGCAGCATCTGTTCTCCTCCTGCTGCTCACACTCCACACCAACTCACAGCTAAAGCTTTTATAAACTCAGCCTGGGTCTTTTCTCTCAGTTCTTTAAAAGCCAATCCTGGGAGGGGAAGTGTTCAAGGAACAGCTTGTGCATACAAGTTCATCACACTTGAACAAATTCACCCAGGAACCATCTGCTTTCCACATCTTCCAGCTGAACTGGTTCTGTGGCTGACCTAAATGCAGTAATGGTGATAAAGGATTTATTTCTGTTTAATTAGTGACAAATTTCACAAACATTAGTCCATAATGCTCAGACTGACATTAACATCCCCCTCTCCATCCCTCGAGCAGCTTCATATGAAGCAGAACTTCAGCTTTAACCACTTCCACAGTGAACAGTGGAGTTATTCTGCTTCCTTCTTACACACTGCCAAAGAGACTGCTAAGAGCAGAAGCGGTTCCAGTCCCAGACTGGAAGGATCTGTCTGGCTTCTGCCACAAAACACATGTTTAATTTAAAAAAAGTGATCCCCTTTAACACAACAAGTAAACCTTGAGCAGCTCCAGTTCAAAGGCACAAACTCCACTATTAACACTAAGAACTCTCCAATTCTGAAGAGCAAATAAGATGTTTAATCCTTTTAAATGCAAACTCAAAAAAGAAAGGAAACATTTCCTTCTCCTCCTCTCTATAAAGTTACCACGACAAACCACATCAGGCATTTCCAAGCAGTGCCATTTCCATGCTGGCAGTGTTAGAATAAGCAGGTGCAATTATGCCCTGCACCAGGTGGGATATGGAAATAGAGCCCTACTTCAGCTCAGAGGAGTCAGATTCATGTCTTGCTCTGATTCCTGAGTCTGCTTCCTCACCCCTGAGGGAAAACGTGTTTGATCCTGACATGGGCAGTAGGTGTGAGAGGAAGAGCAGCAGAGCTGGATGAACGATGGGCTTATAAAACCTGAATTCTTTTCCTGCAGCTACATGTTGGTCAAATGGCCAAAACATTTGCACTAACACAAAGGAACAGCTGCCTGCGTGCCCTTCTAAGGCTGAGACTTTTGGTTTTCACTCTTATCTCGTGTCAGAATTTTGGTAACTCACTTCCCCATGAGGTGACATCTGCCTGCTCTCAGATACAGCCACAGCAGCATTGCAAAAGCCTTCCCAAGAGAGCAGCATCAGAAACAAGCCATGGCCACCCAAAATTCATCTTCAGGATCTGAGCATGAGAGTGACAGTTCTGTACTTCACCATCTCCTAAAGGGCTGCTACCTAAGAGAACAACTTTTTTAAAGATCTTGGCTATTCTTCAGGCCAGAGTTTGGGGCTTTTTTTAAGCTCCTGTTACAACCCAACACGTCCCTGTCCACAATGGCACCCATGGGGTGACACGGCTAGGGGACAAAGGAGCAAGTCAGTCTGCTGGGTCTGGGGAGGTAACAGGCATCCTTCATGCCTGACTTGGCATTTTTTTCTCCACAAAGCACTCTAGGGAGCAGGAGAGAAGACAAAGGCAGGATCAACTCCCCCAGCCACATTTTGCCACAGTTTTGGTATTAAATCGGGGACCTGGCTCACTGCAGCAGGGCCAAGAGCGAGCAGAAGGAAGGGAAACAGTTTGATGGCCAAAGTACCCTTAAAATGGAAGGCTCAGAAATTACCCTTTCACAGCCTCAACACAGGTTTCTAGCCAAAATACTAGTGAGAAGCATTAACTGATATAAAGGAAAACACAGAACCCGTGTCCCCCACCCAGCATTTCCCTCTGGTCCCATTAGAGCAGTTTTCCAGAGTTCTGGCTGAGGGATGGGAGACAGCCAGCCCAAAGGAACAGAGAGCTCCAGAGAGATCAAGAGTTTAAAAGCATTGAAGTATGCTTCCCCCCCCCAAAAAATGAAGTGTGCTTCCCCCTTCTTTTAATGTAAACTCCAAAATAATTCCTGTCAGAATTTCTATGAGAGGAAGGTTTCTAATTTAAAAAAGAAGAAAAGGAAAGCCTGTGATATACCTACCCAATATCATTGTCTTGTTCTGCTCTGAGCATGGCAAACCACTGCTGTTTGTAAACAGAGGACAGCCATTCTAAAATTAAAAAAAAAAAAAAAAGCTTGGTGTTGTCATTGGAGCTGGGAATGGGGATGGTCAGATACATTCAAAATTGAGAAATAAAATTACATGGGAATTATGAAAAAGTTACACTTATGAACTGGACAGTCTATGCAACCCACCCCTGATAACTCCTGTGCTCTCCAGCTCCCAGCCTCAGCCACAGGGGAAGGGATAAACATCCACAGCTAACAGGCAGCCACTCCAGACTGTGTTCATCTCCTCTAACACCCACTGCTGCCACAAGTGACGCAACTCCACACATTTTCCCAGCACACCAAGCTCTGCTCAGCCAAGGAGCTCGTTACCAAGCTCCTGGGAGAAGGTGCTGTTTTCTGAATCCCCAGAAGAATCCCACGTAAGTTACAGAAGCAGCAAACACAACCAAGGGATAAAAGAAAACAGTGACTTAACACAAACATGGTAAAACAAACAGAAATTGTGCCCTGCTAGGAATAAACATAAATCATGTCTTCCTTGGAGAACACACAAAGATTTTATTGGCTGTGTTAATTTAATGTTGCAACCCAGAGATAAAACAGAACAAAACTCAACAGTTTGTCAAGTGGTTACACAAAAGGGATCTCAAAAGCACGGGGTGTAAGGAGTTCTTAGTCAAGATAACAAATGAGGCAATGGGGACAAGGTCACATATGAGAACCAGCTCTGGGAAATGGGCTGGGTGAGAGAAACAGGGAGAGCCACCCAAAAACAAACCAGGAAGCTGATGAATGGGACAGAAGGGAAGAGGGGCCAGATCATGGATGGAAAACTTAAAACCAGCCTTTGTCCCACTGGCTCTAGAATGGAAGGGCAGACTGTGATAGGAGCAAACTGGGAATTAACCAAAGTACAACAGAAAATAAAAAATCATTTAAGGAAGCCTACACACGTAAGGAACAGAGAATGGCTGTGCTAGAAGGGAAGAAGTGTCGGGAGGGAGAGCATCTTCTCTGCTTGTGGATGTGCACGTCTCTATTTCCTACCTCACATTTCAGCTGCAGTTCATCTGCTGATTTATGAAGAGGGAAACCACAGCTGAGGAAATGTTCACAAGCCACCAAATAGAACAAACACTGTGTTCACACAGACACATTGTGTACTCCTTCACCATTTCTGCATAAAGATCACACTGCTGGGAACTCCTAACAGAGAATGTCAGCTTTCCCCTGCAGGCCCTCCACACACAGAGTATAAAAATAAATAAATAAACAATACAGCTACTCAGTGTGATTTGCTTCTCTACCTCCTTGAGAACAATTTCATGTGGAATAATCTAAAAGGCTTCCAGCAGAACACAAAGTCCCCAGCAATGGCCCTGTCTGCACTCTCAGGTATGAAGCATCCTCTCAAACACTGAATGCTGGCAGCCAACAGCCCATTCCAAAGTGCAGCCCAGGATTTATCTCAACCTTCTTGTAAGTGAAGAGGAAAAGTTCTGATCTTAACACAGCTTGTGGCTGCACCCTGGCATGAACAGATTACAAGGGCAGACAAGCACCAAACTCTAACAGCACTTGCCTGCAGGCAGATCCTCCTCCTGCTCAGAGCACGTGGCCCTGTGTCCCCTCTCCCTGCACCACAGTGCCACCCAGCTGTCTGTGTGCCCTCTCCCTGCACCACAGTGCCACCCAGCTGTCTGTGTCCCCTTTCCCTGCACCACAGTGCCACCCAGCTGTCTGTGTCCCCTCTCCCTCCACAACAGGGCCACCCAGCTGCCTGTGTGCCCTCTCCCTGCACCACAGTGCCACCCAGCTGTCTGTGTCCCCTCTCCCCCCACAACAGTGCCACCCAGCTGTCTGTGTCCCCTTTCCCCACACCATATTCAAAATCCTATCAAAACCTATCCAGCTCTTTTAGAAAGTAATGACTAGAAAACAGTTGAATCTCAGTAAGTTTTACTCTCCCAAAAGGAAAAGTATTTTCTGCTTATGTGGGCCCCTGGGACCATTTAAACATTGATAAAGTACTATGTATTTATTGTAGAGCATTCTGACACACTGACTAATGAGCAGGATCATCACATGGTGATGACACCTACATGGGTGCCTTTGCAGGCTTTTATGCCAGTTATTTTCATACTCAGCTTCTGCTGAATCTTCAACCACAAACCAGATGCTGCAGCTAAACTTGTGAGCAGCAAGACAGGTAAACACACTGAGACCTTCCCAATTACTCTGGGGCAGGACAGGCTGGGGAAGGCACACAGAACGTAATCAGCTGAGAAGAATCATGGAATGGGCTGGGCTAGGAAAGTCCCATTCCATGGTGGAATTAATTTTCCCAATATCCAACCTGAACCTCCCCTGAGACTGTTTCTCCTTATCCTGTCCCTGTTCCCTGGGAGCAGAGCCTGACCCTCCCTGGCTGCCCCCTCCTGTCAGGAGCTGTAGAGAGTGAGAAAGTTCCCCCTGAGCCTTCTCTTCTGCAGCTCCCTCAGCTGCTCCTCCTCAGACTCATGCTCCAGACCCTTCCCCAGCTCTGTCCCTGCTGGGACACGCTCCTGCACCTCCCTGTCCCTCTTGGGGTGAAGAGACTGAAGCCAGGAATGGAGGTGAGGTCTGATCTGTGCCCAGCACTCACCTGGGGGCAGCAGGGCATCTCTCTCCACGATCCTGGCTGAGGCCAGGTCACTGATGATGTACTGCAGCCTCAGGTGAGCGAACACGGGCAGGAACGCGCTCCCCTGCGCCGACTCCAGGAAGGCAACGTCACCCCCAAACTCTGCAACACACAGCAGGGAGTTATACTGGAGTTTTTACTGATTGATCAGAGACAGTTATTATGGGCAGGCAAGTCACTGTTTGCCATTGAAATTAAGAAATGACTCGTGTTCAAACCCCAAACCAAGGCCAGGCCAGCTCCCCCTACCTCTCCTGCGCTCGGCAAACCAGGCGTCAGCTTCAGTTAACACCTGCTTGAAAGACCCATTCCAAGAAGGCACAAGCTGAAGGAACATCCACTGGGCAAAACAAATAAATTCTAGTGAATCAGTTGAAGGTTTCAGATAAGTAATCTGCATGTTAATAAGAAACACTTCCACGGTGTATTCGTTTCTATAAAAGTCCTGCCACTCCATTAAATACTTTCAGTCAATCCCACAAAGGTTCCCACATCAAGCCCCAGGCAAGTACCTTTTTGAGAGCAGTGTACACATCCATTTCCACCTGCAGCACAAACAGGTTGGAGGAGCTGATCAGCTGCTTCATGAGGTTTATGCTGGGAAAAATCAATCAGGTCAGTGAGACAGAAAAGAGAAAAAGAAGGGGAAGGGGGAAACAAGCAACCAGCAGAAGCCCAGAAAGTGATCTGCAGTGAGCTCCACACTTGGAAGGGATTGTCCTTCATCCCTGCAAGGGAAGTGCAGCCCCAGTACCTGAGCTCCTTGAAAAGTCCAACACTCTGGTGAGTCATCAGATTGTTCAAGAGCCACTCAAGGCACCTGCATGGAAAGCAAGCAATTAGGACCTCTGCTTGCATCTTCTCTATGTCAACATTCCTGCAACAGCTGCTCTCTCAGTGCATTTTCAGACAACACTAAGTTGGGTGGGATTGTGGATCTGCTGGAGGGCAGGAGGGTTCTGCAGAGGGATCTGGACAGACCCAATCAATACAGATTAGGTATCTGAATTTTTTTTTCCCCTGTTTGGGTGGTGAGGCATTGGAATAGATTGCCCAGGAATGTGGTGGAATTACCACCCCTGGAGGTGTCTGGATCTGGCTCTGGACTATGTGGTTTAGTGGTTTCAGTGGTAGTGCTGGGTGGGTGGTTGGACTGGATGATCTTATAGGTCTCTTCCAACCTTGATGTTCTATGATTCTATTCTAAAAAATAATACAACAATTAACCTGGTCATTATGGTACTGGGTGTAAATTCACTGTTAATTGGCAATGTCCAAAGCAGCTTGGAGACAGTAATTCTTACTTTTTCTTCACGGAGTCCAGCCCATACATCCCTGCAGAATTGTAATAACCACACACGGTTTGGGCAGTGATGGTTTCCTTCATTGTTTCACCACATTGCTGGATTAAGCCATCCTGCAGGGAGGAAAAAACACACCAATGTTCTGAGTGTTCATTTCCCAACAGGAAATGTCAGACCCTGTGCTGTTCATACAGATTTTCATGCTTGAGCCATCCCCAAAGGCCCACAGGCTTGAACTCCACTGAGTGATCGCTGCTATGCTGTTCAAAACATTTAAACCATCATCCCTCAGAAACACAGAAGTTCCATAAGAATACTTCCCATGAAAAAAAAACGCACTGAATGCCTTCAGGGCAGTGCAAGTGAGCTCCAAAACCTATTTAATCTACTTTTAGATATCACTCTCAAATCACTTAATCTCACACCTCAATCTTAGTCACAGCATTTTTCAATAAACCCACTCCGTTGTGTTTGGCTTTTTCCCCACTCAGCCTGAGAAGCTGATTCATTCCTCTGGGAGAAAAAGGCCACGTAGGCCAGGATATTGTGAACTGCTGTGCTTCCTTTCAGGTAAAGACAGAAACAGTGGCATCTCCACCACACTGACTTACGAGCTGCAGCATGCAGGCTGCTGCCAGCAGGGCGACCACACGGCTGGGGTTGATCAGAACATCATCCCTGTAGAGCGAGCCAAAAGCCACCTGCAGGGCTGGCAAGGGAACAGGAGTCAGAGAGAGAACATAAGGTGTTGAGAGTCCTCAAATACAAGCAAACCCCTTCACTGCACACCCCAGTGAGCCAAAAGCCACCTGCAGGGCTGGCAAGGGAACAGGAGTCAGAGAGAGAACATGAGGTGTTGAGAGTCCTCAAATACAAGCAAACCCCTTCACTGCACACATTCTCTATGGTCTCAGTGCTGGCTCTTCATCTAGAGCAACTGACCAGACAGAAAACACAACATGGGGCAGTAACCAACCCATTACTGAGATTCCACGATTTAAACAAACTCTTCAGCACCCCCTGGAGCTGTAAAACTGCACAAAGAGAAGCTGAACCTCATGAGCCATCTCTGAGCATCATGAGGTTTAACTTCACCTCTCCCTTCAGGGTTTTGTTAAAATAGAAGGCTCCCACTTACCTTCTACATCAATATTTTGATCAGGAATCTCCAATTCTATGACATTCATGCTGGATTCTTTCCAAGAGCCACTGAACATACTGGAAAAGTAGCCTGACTGTACAAGGGAAGAGAGAAAAATAACTCAGCTAAGAGATTTCATCGCAGTTAAAACTGTCAAAGGCACCACATGGAACCAAACATGGTTAATATTTACCTTTATGCAGAACAAAATATGTTAAGGGAACTTTCACAAGCTAAAACATTCTGACAGACTCGAGGGGCCGACTGTAATTGCTGTTTCTGACACTCAAAATGCCTACAGGAAAATTTGGGCTACGTGTGTGTAACCAGAGTAAGGAAAGAGTTTGAAAAGGCCAGAAAAGGCACACAAGCTCTTCTCCCACAAACCACAGCATCAGTGGGGACAGAATTAGTCCAAGAACTAAGTCCTTAAGGTTACTGGCAAACAACAAATCCTGCAGGCATTAGGGAATGCCAGTTTGGGACTGGGGAAAAAAAAAAGCATGCAAGACACAAATTACTGTACAAGGCTGTAGCCTCATACCAAGGACACAGACACACACACCATTTATGGAAATATACCTTTTATTATTAAGTGAAAAGCACATAAAACTAGAATTTGAGGTTTCCATCCAAATGAAGGGAAAGATAATGCTCTACTAGGGTTCCTGATTTTCCTTCCCAGCAGCAGATGTGCCCATTATGAGATGCTATCAATGAAGTTTACCTGAGAGATCAAAAAAATAAAGTCTATTTGTACAGCACCACATTCCCTGACCTCTTCCCTCAGCATTTCAGCTCAGGGCAGCAAATAACACCAACCCCAATTCTGATTTCATTTCATCAGGTCAGTACTTCTGTACCCTCAGCATATTCCTAACTCTGAAACACACAACGTGCTCCTATCAAACCCAGGACCTTCCTCATCTTTGTCCTCCTCACGAGGCTGCCTCAGCTTTGCCACAGACATCAACTCCCCAGTTTTGTGAGGATTTATCATTTTTCTCACAGCATCAGGAAAAAGAAATTCCCTATTTCTCAGAGCTGAAGCTGTTCTGGAATTCTGGCACAAAAAAAAAAAAAATCCACAATTTGCTCTTCCTGTCACTTGTTGCACCAGAGAAACCCCAGCCACGTGCTGAGCACCAGGCAGTGCCACCGTGTCACACCCCCTGCAGCTGACACACAAGTGCCCTCCTGTCCAGGTACAGCACCTGAGGGCTTCACATCAACCCCTGCCACGCCAGAGCCCCGAAAGCCACGGGCACAAGGGAATTTGGTGTTTCACGACACAGTCAGAGCTGCTCCCCTCTTCTGCCACAGCAGGAGTGACACAGAACAGACAGTGAAGCCAACAGCACCTGGGCACTCCCACAACACAGACACAAAGGACTCCAGCTGAGCACAAGCCCAACAGAAAATGTTTGAGGAAACAGCATCTTTTGTGGATGTACACACTAAGGTTTATTCCTCCTGCAGCAGCAGGGAAGCTGCAAGGAATCCTGTGAAGGCTTGTGACAATCTCACAACACCCACAGAGAGCCAGCACCAGCCACTTCCCTGCAGGCCCCTGCACACCAGTCCAGTGCACACAAAACTGAGCTGGGGCACCAGAGGCTCTACAAATCCCTTCTGGAAGCTCCTTTGCTCTGCAAGAATATTCACATCACAGGAGCCACTTGTTCAGCACACAAGAACATGTTCTCAGGACATCAAAGACAACTGTCAGGACTGTTTTCACAGAGGATGCACCAAGATTAAGAATAAAATAAATTAAACATAATTTAGAAACTGAACAGTAATGGAGAGAAGCAAAGAAATTTTTCAAACATGAAGCTACAGCTCTGCTTGCCAGCATTGCTAACAGGAGTTTGTTAACTGCCTGCATCTACAAAAAGAGTGTAAGTCCTAAAGGGAAAAAAAAAGATCTCCAGTCATACTTCACAGTTCCCAGACATCCTTTTATTAAAAACACAGTTCCTACTGGGATTTAGAAAGGAGACATTTACCTGACACAAATAAATCTTGTGCAAGTTCCACTCCTCTCCTAGGGCACAAATTTTGATATCACTGTTCTCCCCATTCAAAAACAGCGTCTGATAAATATATTTCGACGTGCTTTTCAATTTTTTCCTAGTAAAAAACAAAACAGAAAACAACAAAGCACAAACAGTGAGACACACTCCTTCAAATTCTCCCGTTACAGCGGCAACAGTCGCTCTCAAGCCCTCGGGAGGTTCGTCCTGCCCATCTCAGCCCGACTGCCGTGTCCCCCCGTGCCGGCATCGCATTCCCGAGCGCCCCAGAGCCACCCCCTGAGCCGGGGGGTCCCATGAGCGGCCTCACCCCGACACCTCCCCCCTGCAGCCCCCGCTGCTTCCTGCCCGGGGGGCTCCGAGGGGAGGCCGGGCCGGGCCCCGAGTGTCCCCTCAGAGCAGCGCCCCGGCCCGGCCCCGCATCCCCCCAGCCCGGCCCCGGCCCGGTCCCGCATCCCCCCGGCCCGGCCCGGCCCCGGCCCCGCATCCCCCCGGCCCGGCCCGCCCGGCCCCGCATCCCCCCGGCCCGGCCCCGCCCCGCCCGCCCCGCATCCCCCCGCCCGGCCCGGCCCCGCGCCCCGCATCCCCCCACCCCCGGCCCGGCCCGGCCCCTGCCCCCAGCATCCCCCCCGGCCAGGCCCGGCCCGGCCCGGCCGGCCCGGCATTCCCCCGGCCCGCCCCGCATTCCCCCCCCAGCCCGGCTCCGCTCCCCCCAGGGCCCCGGCCCCGCATCCCCCCAGCCCGGCCCGGCCCCTGCCCCGCATCCCCCCCAGCCCGGCCCGGCCCCGGAGCTTCCCCAGCACCCCCGGCCCGCTCCCTCAGCCGCCCCCAGACCTGCGGCCCCGGAGGTGCAGGAGCCGCTCCTCCCGCTCGGCCTCGCCGTCGCTGTCGCTGTCCCCGGGTCCCTCGGCCCCGCTGCGCTTCCTCTTGCCGCCCTTGCCCGCGGCCGCCGCCTCGCCCCGCGGGAGCCCGGCCTTCCTCCGCAGCACCCGGCTGCCCAGCGAGCCCATGGCCACTGGGCCGCCTCATGGGGCCGGGGCCGGAGCCGGAGCGGGGCCGGAGCCGGAGCGGGGCCGGAGCGGCAGCGGCGCCTCAGCCCCGGCCGGCGGCGGCCGCGGCCCCGCAGCTCCGCGCCTGCGCGGGCGGGCCCGGCAAGGCCGGGGGTGACGCGGGCGGGCCCGGCAAGGCCCGGGGTGACGCGGGCGGGCGCTTTCCTGAGCCCCGAGCGGTGCGAGCGAGACAGCCCGGTAACGATTTCAGTTAAAGGTTTAAATTGACTGACTTCTGGATTGTTTTACTTTAATCATAACCAGTATGTATGTTAATAATAAACAGTGCGTTATTCTTAAATGACTCTTAGCCAGCGTTTAGCAAAGTTGTAAGCGTCTTTTGCAGAAAGACAGCTTGGGAACGTTCCTGCAAGTGGAGGTTTTGATAAACAAACCCTGAGGGCTTCAATGAACAAAGCCGGGGAGAGAAACGTATTGTGGAGGATGGACTGCTGGACTGCAGGGTTTATGGACGGCAAGGACAACTTCCATGAACCAGAAGATAAAGAAGAGACAAAGACTGAGTTCGTGCGTTGGAAAGTCCTTACCGAAGGAAATATATACTAAAAAGGCTGAAAACGTGGATTCATTAGCACAAGAAGCAGCCCTGCAGCCGCTCCCCATCCCGCCCGGGCCCCGCGGAGGAGAAGCGGCTCCTGCAGAGCTCGGGAATTCGGGACAAAACAAGTTCTTTCCCCTGTCCCCTCCCAGAGCACACATCGGGACACAGAAGTACAGAAACAGATTCTTTATTAATTTTTCAACACTCAGCAACCTGACCCAAGGCACTGAAACCCAGCGTGACCCACGGCGCTGACTCGCACCCCCAGCCTGAGCAGCAGCCTGCTTGAGAGGAAAATGAGTGATTTACAGGAAAATGAGTGCTGGAATTGGGGTGAAGCCACCTCAGTGTCCGAGCTTTGACAGTGCAGCTCAGTCTGATCCTCCAGAACAGGATTATACACCAGGGGTGTAAAATAAACTGCTGTGCCAAAGCAGAATCCAATTTTTGTAGTGAACACAGAGAACAGGCAGGAGTGTCGGGGCTGGGGGCAGTCTCCCCCCGAGGCTGGTGTGGGTGTGCAGGTGAGGCCCAGGCACACACGTGGGGTCCCTCTGTGCTCCTGTGACACAGGGCAGCACAGGCAGGGCGGGGACACGTGGGCAGCTCTGGGGTCATTTGGGATGGGGTTCCATGAGAATCTGGGGAGCTGCCCCAGCACCAGGCTGATGGGGTGTTTTAGGGACAGGTCATTCCTTAAAAGGCACCATTCCAATGACATCACTTTATCCAGAGCAGGGTTTGTAACATAACCCTAATTATTTATACTCCCACGATCAAGCAGACAGACCAAAAACACAGGGCTGCTCTAATGCAGAAAAGGGTTTTTCTTGTGTCACCAGTGACAGCTTCCCCACTTACAGATCTGCAGGCAACATATACACAGAGAACAGCCAGGCTGTTAATGCTCCACACTAACAGAGGCAAATTAATATGTAAACATGCTTGTGTTTTAGATATTTGGTTTTTGTGTGTTTTAATTCTGCTAAAAACTGAAGCAAACCCGTCTTCTGCAGTCTTCATGTACCAAGGAGGTTGGCTTTTCCCTGTGCTGCCTCTCACAGTCTGCCTCCAGGTTTGCTTTAGTTGATGCATTTTGCTGGTGAACACGACAGCAAAGGGGTAAAGAAACAACTTTTATACCTTTGGTTACAGCATTCTATGTAAGATGGGCTTCATCAGCCCAGTTAGTAGGCAAATGGGTGTTCCAAGCATAAAAGTGTATCAAAAAGGGTCAACCAGAATAGCCACTATCTAACCAGAGCATGAACTAACCTAAGTCAATCATCAGAGTAATTAATAAGGCATTAGGGAAAAAATAAAAAGAAAGAAATCTTTATCGTGATTGGGCTCAATGATCTTGAAGATCTTTTCCAACCTAAACAATTCCATGATCAGCTGCTTCCCATCAGCCGGCAGGACCCCCAGGCCTCCTTTAATCCTCCCCACCACACAGCCTGAGCAGAACTTTCCTGTAGTCCCCTGAGCAGTCTCCCTAGAGAGAGCAGAAAAAAGGAACACCATTAATTTTGCAGCTCCATGGAAAGCAGGATTCCTTCCAGCATAAACAACTTCCTGCAGTGTTTGTATCCTCTTTGACAATTTAATAACCAAGAACATTCAGGAAGGTTTTCAGTACGTTAAGGTAAAGTCTCCTTAATTCCACCTCCTCTAAAACATCCAGAAGGTGTTGAGAGGGTGTCCCTGCAGCTGCTTAGCAAATCCAGGTGTGTTTGTCAAATTCCCAGCTTACCTTAATGAAGGAGTGGAGCGATTTGCCGTACATGGCCAGGAACTCCCTCCTGATGTGGAGCATGTCAATCTCTGAGCGGGACACCATCACCCTGATCAGCGTGCTGTCATCTGTGCCCAGGCCCTGAGGGACAGAAGCACAGCTGCAGCTCTGTGCACACACAGGGACAGGGACACAGCTTTGGCCTTCAGCTGCAGCTCTGTGCACGCACAGGGACAGGGACACAGCTTTGGCCTCTTGTGGAATCCATTCCTAATCAGACCATTTTTTGCATTAATGCAGGGATCTGCTACCAGCTCTGAGCTTCCTGAAGGAAAAGAGGTCCACAGAAAAGCTCAGAGTTCTGTTTTCCCCCCAATTAACACGGTTTCTTTTTCTCTAATTGCTGTGATGCTACTGACTCAAGCATGGAGAGGCAGGGGGGGAAAACCAGCAAAAGCTCTTTACCTTCATGGATTTGTACAATCTTTCAGCAAAATACGCAGGTTTATTCCTCAAGCACTTTACTGTAAGGGAGACAAGAACAAGAGAATTAAAGCCAATAAACACTGAAGGAGAAGGTCTTCCAAACCCTTCCAGCACTTTCTCAGTGCAGACCTTTATTCTGTAAAAATGCAACTCAACAAGCACAGTGCAGACATCCAGAGTCAGTGACCTGCTGTCAGTTGATGTCTCCGTGCCCAGTGCACAGCAATAAAATATTTTAGAGGCTTTAAAGCTTCCAGACAGCAAATGTCAGCTGCCAAAGCATCCCTTGGCAGAGAAATATAAAGCACAGAGCCTTCTTACCCGGTCTTTGCATCTGCAAAGATTAAAATACTGTGGCTTGTAAAACAGTGGAAAAGAATCTGCCTCCTGAAGCTGTGCAAACAGTCAGGGCAAGAGACAGGATCTTTAATTATTTCATTAGTTTGTAGACAAAGTTTAAAAGCAGGGAACTCACCCACAGCCAACAAAGCATCCTCGAGGTCTCCTGACATCTCAGATTTAATGCTGTCTGTGATGTCCTTATTAGCAATCCCTCTGTACACATCAAAAACTAGGAGGAAGAGTTGGATAAAAGAGCCAAGTGAGCTGTTTGAGTGTGTAACCCCCGAGGATCACTTTGCAAGATCAAGCTCCTCACACCCTGTACAAACACTGCACCATTACCGTGACATTGTAACTAAATCAGGGCTGCCCCTCAGAAATAATTCATTTTAATTATCAGCTGTCTTGCTAATTAGCCTACCACTGCTGCTAGGATTTTCCAGAACTGCTATTTAATGCAGTTTCCCTGCTTAGCTCTGCCCCATGGGAGTCACACTTCATTATCTCCAATTCACAGGCTAGAGCAAGTTGTATGGATGTTTTTCTCAACAACCATTTTGTCTCAGGAAGGAACAACATGGTCTAAAAGAACTGAATTAACTGGCCCCGAAGAATATCTGTTGTCTCAGGAAGGGATCACAATCAGTTAATGAACAAGTACAAAGCTCCTGCAAAAGTACTGTCCCCAAACAAGGGAGAAAAGCCAGGACTCCAGAGAGGTCCTACCTCTGAGCAGGTGGCACCTGTTCCGTGTGCAGAGGATGGACATGAACTGCACCTCATCCGTTCCCCATTTGTTCTCCCCAGCTTCATACAGGCACTGGAAGACATGAACAAAGTGAGGATAATTGTATATAATGAGATTTTTACTTCATAGAACCATTTGGGTTGGAAAAGCCCTCTAGGGTGATTGAGTCCAACCCTTCCCCTGCACTGCCAAGGCCACCACTAACCCGTGTCCCTGAGTGCCACATCAACAACTCTGTTAAATCCCCCTAGGGATGGGGACTCCACCCCTGCCCTGGCCAGCTGTGCCACAGCTGGACAACACTTTCAGGGAAAAATATTTCCTAATATCCAATCTGGTCTCCACCCAGGGCACTGCTGACTGGCACAGCTTCAGGCTTACTCACCTACCTTGAAAAAAAGAGCTCTAGAAACAGCAGGGATTCACCACACATCACACATACAAACCCAGACAATTCTTGCAAGGAAGCAAATTGCTACACACCTGAGCATCTTGTTGAGCAAGGGCCTCATCCACAAATGTTCCCTCATCTCTGTTACCCTGCAGAGATACAAGGATGAAAAAACTCATTCCAACAGAGCAACTAATGGAAGTTAGTCCTGCAAATTCCCCATTCAAAACAAACAAGCAGCCATCCACTTTGATTTAAAAAGAGCACATGGCATTAAGGCATGGCAAAGTGAGGCTACTCTCCCTCAGAAGCTGGTGTGAAATTCTGGTGAGGTGAAATGCCAGAGAAGTGAAACAGCAGCCAGCCTGAAGCACTGAGGGAGAGGTGTCCAGCAGCAGACTGAGCCCCATCATTTGCCCTGTCCTGGACTCACCGTGGCGAGGGACACGAGGACCCTGCGGAACATGGAGGATGTGTCAGAGACGATGTCGTCCTCCAGGGTGGAGCCGTACTCTGCCAGAGCACACACACAGCACACCTGTTACTGACAGCTCACAGAGCCACAGCGACTGCTCAGTGGGAAGGGACCCACAAGGAGCACCACGTCCAACTCCTGAGCCTGCACAGAAGCATCCCCAGGAGTCCCACCCAAGTGGAACCGATGTGGCCACCAATGACCCCAAGAGTCCCACCATGTGCCCAAGAATGATGCCCAAACACTCCTTGAGCTCCATCAGGATTGGTGCTGTGACCACTTTTCTGGGGAGCCTGTTCCAGTGCCCAGCCACACTCTGGGTGAAGAACCTTTTCTTAATATCCAACCTAAACTGTCCCCAGGATTTGAGTTGCCTCAGCAGTGCCAGCACAGGGGACAGGCCCTGCCCTGTCCTGCTGGCCACACTATGACTGGGACAAGCCAGGATGCCCCTGCCCTTCTTGACTTTCATCACAGCAATCCAGCCATCATATTGAGCGGTACAGGGCAAAATTAAGAAGCACAGCCAGTATAAAACTGGCAAAAGATCCACCACAGACAGACCTCCAGCTGACAGGCACAACCACCCCACCCCACTATATTTACACGGCCTCAATTTCTGGGTGGAATTCTAGTCCCTGATGCTGACAGACCCTCCTCCTGCCCCTCCACACACCCCTGCACACCCACAGGTGGCCTGTGAGCCTGTATGAAATTGCAGAGTGAGCTGCATACGGATTTTGTAGTTCTCGTTGATGTGCCGGATCTCCGCGTTGCTGCGAGAGGCCAGGATTTCAATCAGGCAGCCTTCATCTGTCCCTGCTCCCTGGGGAAGCACAGAGAGCAGAGCCAAGGCTGTGACAACTGCTTTCCAGGGCAACTACGACTTTTGTTTATTACATATAGGTTAATAAGAAATTAATAATTAATATGCAATTATGCCATTGCATACTGAATTGACCATAAGTCATGCCACATAAAAGAAGATTTCCAAACCTTCAGAGCCCTCCTCAGTTCGTGCACGTCATACATGGTGGTAGGAGTCATCAAACCAACGATCACCCTTTCAAAATTCCCACTCAGCTCAGACTTCAAGTCATCAATCAAATCCTGGAACACAGAGAGAGAAGAAAGGAGAGGTCTTTAAGAAGAGGAAGAAGTTGTTCACCACTTTTCTTCATGCTCCAGCCCTCTTTGGATGAACAGTAACTCTGAAGTGAACAAGACCAAAAAAAACTTGGCCAAGAAACGCTTGTGCTCACTGCCAATCATACTCCTGTGGAGACTGGAATGTTCTTCACATTTCACCTGAGTGATACAACCCAAAAAATCTACATTTCCCAGTCAGAGCCACAGGCACTGATCTCTGAAGAGCACCTACCCTGCCAATGGTGCTTTTATAGGTGATCAGAACTTGCTGACGTTGGGAAACATTCAGTTTGGTCAAGCTCTCGATGATGGCATCTTCATCTGTGCCTGGAAGGAACCGATGAAGACCAGTCAAGCTGCTTGCACCAGAACCAGAGGCCTGCTCTGGCCTTGCCCAAGGTGTGCCACTGGCCACACTACTGTACACACATCCTTGCACAACCTGGGTCTCATCTGTGCACAAGTGCCTCAGCCCAGCACCACACCACAGGACAGAGGAAACAAGAGCCTGACTGAAGATGTTTTTATGTCCAGGACTTGGATTTCCAGTGGGGTTCAAGTTGCCCAATTCCCTCCAGTGCCCTCACAGGGAAATGAGGTGATGCAAATGACTGAACTTTACCTCCAAAAAACCACCAGTAAAAACTGTCCCAACAATAAGAGCTAAAAAAGGTTTAACAGTGGAGGGAGAGCAACTTACCAAATCCCTTCATGGCCTTCCTCAGTGCCTGTGCTTCTTGCTCAGCACTGAAAGCTGAGACGCCCTTGACTGTTGCCTAAAGCCATAGGAGAGGAGTTATGGAAAGTAGTTACAAAGTGATACATGCACAGAGCAGAGCTGAATTTAACAAAAAGACAATTCAAAAGATGAAAACATCTTTTTTGGAAACTGACAGCAAGTAAAGCCCACCCTCCAAACATGAGTGATTTTATACCAGGTTCCATCCTATCCTAAAAAGAAATGGTTTGTTCCAGAGGGACTTCCCAGCCACATAAGAAATAAGCCACAGGGACTCAACTGAAAGGAGAAAATATCTTAATGTGCCTGCCCATGGAGTATCTGCTTTCCAGTTAAATAAGGGCACACAGCCTGACATCTCTTCTCAGTCCAGCTTCTTCCCAGCAGTTTTCCATGTAAATCATAGGAGAAGCTGTTCCCATCAAAGCCCCACTCCTGGCTTTTCTAAGAGCAGTCAAGGACCATCATTCTGTTCAATAACACACCAGAAGTGCAGTGTTTTACCCAAAATGCTGATTCACAAAGAGGTTTCTCCTGCCTCTGGTCTAGTGCCGTTTCTGGGGAAATACACTTTTCTTACAAAGCTCTTCATGTTCCCAAGAAAATCATCAGCAAAATGCCACTTAACATTTGATGGGCAGAAAAACATCCCCCTGTCCCTGGAAGTGTTCCAGGCCTGGCTGGATGGGGCTGCAGCAGCCTGCTCTAGTGCAAGGTGTCCCTGCCCATGGCAGGAGGTGGAACTGGATGATGGTTAAGGTTCCTTTCAACCCAAACCATTCCTAGGTTCTGTAAGAACAACCATAGAAATGGCTGCCTTGCAGGCTCAACCTGCAGAGAATAATACACCCAGGAAGTTTATCTGGAGAAATTAATGTTCTTTGAATTAATATCTGATCAGGTTTTCCATTAACTCCCCAAATGCAAAAGCCTGTATGTGTGGGTCATTCTCCTCTCCAATGAGGACACAGAGAGAGGAGATAAATTCACCCCCTGGAGGGGACAGACAATGACAGTGTTCTTCCTGCTGTGTCCTTATCTGAGCTACGCTCCCCACATTTATCAGGTCAGAGCAAAGGCTTGGCACAGTCTGGCACAGCAAACACACACACTCACCATCGTGCTCAGATCTGCTCAATCTGTTATTGTCTGCGTCCAGGGCACTTGGACAGCTGTAATAAAAAACACAGGGAGTGTTAGTTTTCTAGCAAATAATTAATAGAATACACCTTCCCTTGAAGGTTAATGAGGCTGGTTAAGTAACCATCTAATTCTCTGAGGACTAAAAGCAAGATTGGACAGCCCAAGTGAACGCGCAGAGCAGCTTCCTGGAGTGTCCAGCCCTGCTCTGTGCTGAGCAAAGGCTGGATCACAACAGCACAGGGCCAGGGCCAGGCTGGAAGGGATGGGGTGGACAGGCAGGTGATTAGCTCTGGTCATTTAATAAGATTCTTCTCTATTGCCAGTGTGACAGCCTGGCTGAGGCTACAAGGAGAAGCAGACAGTGTTGCTCTGGGAGCAAAGAAAACAGACTTGATTCCCATGTCCTTCCAAACACACTAAACGTGTGGTTTTATTCCAGGGTTGAGTGAGCTCTCTCATTAAAGCCCTGAAGCAGAGGTGCCAGCAGCGAATGACATCTCTCCCTAATTCTCCTCGTGGAGCTTAACAGCTGCTACCCATGAGCCCAGACAGTTGTGCAAGATCAGGAGTGTGTTTGCTCCTGCTCCACATGACTCCTGCGGACCTGGAATGCACAGGGTGTGCTGTGCAGGCCAGTTAACTCTTGTGGCACTTGCCACGGATGTGTTAGGCACAGGCACTCCTGGTGCACTTTACCTTACTGCACCCTGTGCAATCAGGCAACATCCGGCAATTATCAGAGTTGAGTTTGCTTTCTTTCATCTGATCATAAATTCCAGCGATCATAGTATGACCTAGTCCTCAGAAAAGTCATCTTTGCTCTTCTCTAATCTTTTACATAAGTAAAAAGCCAGTTTTTATTTGCTTTAGTCAGACACTAAATTAAGGCTTCAAATCTCACTGATGTTTTTATGATGCAGTTTTACCATCCAGCTGGTTTGTACACAGAATATCAGACAGGCTGGTTTAGCAAGTCAATTAGAGGGCAAAATAAAGGTCAGCAGCAAGGGAAAGGGAAGCAGAGAAATTCTGAGTGCAAATGAGCTGGCAGAAGGAAACCAAACCACGAGGAGAGGCTGCATGTACTGGACTCAGGGCAAATGCTCTCGCAACATCCATTAACAGCAGAAATACACTGAACATGACTGAAAGACTCTGATTTCTTCATCCTGTGAACAACACTGGGAATTGGGAAGTACAGAAAAGGCAGCAGTGCAAACCCCACTGCTCAATCTGCAAATGCTGGTTTGTTCCTGGTGCATTTCTGTGTGAGAATGAGCCACTGAGGTTACAGGTGGGACAGCTCAGCAGTTCAGCCAGGCTGTCCAGCAGTGGCCCCTGCAGCCCTTTCACAGCTGAAGGGGTCTGCAGGAACTGCCCATGCTGGGGCTTTAGATGAATTAAACTCTCCTAAGCCACCCCTTGGCAAGCAGAGAGAGAAGGGAATTGCTCAGCAGATTTGCCAGCGCTCAGCAGCTTAACACAATTCCTGGCCTGCAGCTCCATCAGGGAAAAACAGCTTCAGGATAGGAACAATACTTTGCTCTGTGTTTTGAGGAATTAAACTGTGCATGCAAGAGTCACCCAGCCACTGCTATGGTCCTGATGTTATTTGCTTCAGCCCAGAATGAAGGCCAGGTATGGCAAACCTGGCTTAGAACAGGCTCAAAACACTGCCCAGGTGACAGAGTGCAAGCGTAGGAGGCATCCCTCCCATTACTCTATTTTTTTCCATGGATGATCTTTTCCTGGCAGGCTATATCAGTTATTCAGCCTCAGTCCATATCCTCTAAAAGCTGAATCCAGAATAAACTTGATTTATCAGAAAAGTGCTGAGTTTATCACGTGTGCTGGCCAGTTCAAGTTTAGGCTTGCACACAGTCGGGTTTTCCTGACTGTGCCCAGAGCACACACAGAGGAACCAGCAAGGAAAGCTTAGGAGCATATAAACACAGGGCTTTGCCCCTCGAGTTTGAGCTCGCAGAGTTGCCAGTCCTACACCTAGGATCTGGATGGAAACCCACCGCTTTGTGACCCTTTTCCTTGCGAGGCAAACACTGGACTTGTCTGACGAGTTCCTTCATTCGGTGCACGTTTACCCAAACACAACCCACGCCCTGCGCCGGATCAGCTTTTCCGCAGCTCCGTCACCGCCAGCTGTTCCCGGTGTGCGGGACGCAGCCCTGGCCGTGCTCCCGGGGTGCCCGGGCCGGGCTGGGGCTCGCCGCAGACACTGCCTGCAATTTGCAGCTCAGGAAGGGATCTCCCGTCTGCCACGAGCCCCGAGCCAGCTGCGCCTCCCACACAATGACCTTTATCTGGCCACTGCCCTCAGCAGGAATAAAAATATGGTTTTATAGCCTTGTACGCCTCATTCAGCCTGTGCGCCCACCCCGAGCCGTGTCACCTCCCTGCCATGCCCTCCGCGCTCCAGCGGCCAGGAGGGAGGACGTGCCAGTCTGGGCACGGCACAAATAGGAACCAAAACTCTGTCCCCCTCCATCCCACAGCTGCCCCTCGCCCTTCCCCGGAGCCCCCGGGCTGCCCCAGTGCGGTGGCATCGCGGGCATCGCCCAGCCCGGGGCTGCCACTCCCGCACTGCCGTCACCGAGAGCGGGGATGGCGCTTGGCACCTGCCCAGGCAGCTCCGGCCACGCAGCCCCGTCCCCATGCCAAGGGGGATCCCCCGTTCCCCTGGCACTCACCTGCCGTCCCACGCCGGTCCCTGGCACAGATGGAGAGAGCTTTGGTGACTGTCCCGGGTGGCAAAGTCCCCGCCCTGGAGACACGCGGTAGTGACGTGCAGGAGCTCCAACCCTGCCCTGCCCATCCCTGAACAGTTGGTTGGGATCCAGCAGGGAGAAGTTCCCCAAGAAGGCCCACGCACACTGCACGTTTGGGATGTAACCCCAAATGGCACTTTTGGGATTACACGGAGGGCTGGCAGATTGGGACAGCTTCCACGCTCCCCGGCATTCCCTGTAAAAATCCCTGGGAACAGAGGGGCTCTGGCTGCAGGCTCTGCTCTCTCACTCCTGTCTGAGGCAGGGCGCACCCGAGGGGGGAGCGAGGGGGACGACGGCGTGGAGCACACAGGCAGCAACGTCCCCGAGCAAGAAGTCCTGGCAGTCCCCTCAAGCCAAAACCCTTCAGGCAAAGGCACTTCAGTTTTACTCCGATGTGACGCTGCTGGAGTCAGCCATGGACATGATCACAAGGCTGACAGGGAAATCAGCCTTGCAATAGACACATCTTGTCTTCAAGTGTTTATCCTCAGGAGCTTTGGTCTCCTATGATGCCAAAAGTGCTGTTATTATCGTGGGTAAACCAACCCTCTCAGTGTTTTTTCCAGCTCATACGACAGCTCTGCCTCATCCTTGTGCCTCTTTGCACATGCTTGTTTGCTGGAAAGGACCTAAATTTAGCAGCCTGGATGCAGGCAGGCTGTGCCTCAGTGAGCATGTCTCTGTGGGTTATTTATTACAGCTCCCAAAACAGCTCCACAGAGCCCAGCACCTACTGCTGATGCAAGGGGACATGGGCCAGGGCAACAGAAAAGCCAGGTTCAAACCTCAAGCCCTCTCCTTTTGCACTGCAGAGCCTCTTTCCTCGCACTCGACCCTGACCAGGATTCAGTGTGGACCAGCACATATTATAGACTGTTGCTAAGGAGAAACTCTTCTCTTTCCTACATCTGTGAAAGTTTCCATTCTCATCCCTTCTTCTCACGTCAGCAGTCCCTGCTCTGGGCCCATTTTAATCCACCAGCAGAACTGCTGTGTTTCTCCATCTTTGGTTGCCACTGATTTTTTAAACTTGTGTATTTTCATCCTTCTGTTTGCTTCCCAGTCTCTTCAGCCCCCAGGACTGGAAGGCTCTGTCACTGCAGTCACTGGTATGTGCAACAGTAATTATTTAAGACCACAAGTTATTAATTTCCTTTACAAATTATTTATCCTTTAAACATTGCACCAATCCTGCCATTCATGATTTTCAGAATTTAACCTTTTCTTTCCCCCCTGGGAGAGGCACCAGGTAGGAGGAAGACTTGAAGATACAAAGTGTTTGTGTGGATGTTTTTGGCCACCTGGAATTAGTCATGTAAGCGTAGTCCATTCAGCAGCCAGATCCTGACGCAACACGCAGCCAAGTTCCCTGTAATCTTGGCTGGTGGTGGGTGCTGGCTCCAGAGCCATCTGATTCAGTCACGATTATTTGGACCAGAAAGAAAAAAAAAAGGCACAAAAGCTTCTGAGCATGCTGAGAGCTGGCTGAACTTCTCTGGAAGGTGGATAGAATGACAGGGGGTTTAAGGAACCCTGTTGTATCTTGCTACAGGAGCTGCTCCCTTCAGGAAGGCAAAGAGTTGCTGCTGCATTTCCTGCACAAGGTTCAGGTGACAAAGCTTTATCTCTCCAGGAGCTCTTTGTGTAGGGTCTGCTCGGCTTTCAGCTTTGTCTTCATCTCTGAAAGGATGGAAAGGTTATGGTTATCTCCAGCTGAAGGATACCACTGGCTGGCATAGCTTTGCTGTCTTTGCATCGAAAGAGGGACAGCAAGGGACGAGCCCACAGTCCCTCTCAGGGCAGTGACAGAGCACGTTGCTCTTCTGTTCATGGATATTTCATTTGTCCCAGCCTTGGTGTAAAGCTCTCTACCCCCCAGACTTTACTCAGTTACATGCTTTCTGTTCCCATTCCATCCTGCTGCTCTCCCGTCTACAAAAGTCCAAATAAAAATTAAAGGTCACAGAAAAACAGGGAGGGCAGTGTGCATTAAGTAAATAAATTGAGCTCAAGCAGCAGCCCATTAGGAAGGGGGTATTTATTCCATGCCCCACAATGAGAACAGAGCTGAACCTCTAGAAAATGGCAGCATTTGTTTTTGGCTGAAGGACCTGGCCTTTTAAATTTGACCTCAGAGAGCAAAGGAGTCTTGTGCTAGGAGGAGAGATTTTCAGTGTGTCCTTTCATTAGCAGGTACCTGCCTTTAGCTTTAGAGGAACAGCCTCACCTCATCCACTGAGCTCCAAATTCTGACACTAATGAAGTCATTCACCAAGTGAGTGTCACAATTTGGGCCTTTGGGGATTAAGCCAGTGTTTTCAGGAGGTTCATAAGGGAAGTGCTCATTTTCATACCTGAGCACTGGCAGTTTGCAAGCAGCAGCCCCTGAAAATGGGGTTATTTAAGGGTTGCACAAGTGCTGTGGGAGTGTGTTGGATGCTGTAGCTCAGTCAGTGTTGTCTCCATAGCAGCAGTACCCGAAGGTAGGGTGGAGGCTGAAAACCAGCCCTTCTGTGTGCTTGTAAGAGGGAAAAGAATTCTCTCATTCTGTATATTAATATCTCAATAGTCCCAAAGTGAACTGCAGTTGTTGGGGCTCACTGCAGATACCAGGGGCACTTCTGACCCTTAGAGCAAGGGTGTGTCCTTACCTGCTGCTCATGTGTCAGGTGAAACATTGCCACAAGTCAGAGGTGTTTTGGGGAAGACCTTAGGAAGAGGCAGCCTGGAGCTGTTGATCTGTGATTGGAGCAGGGCCCTTTTAGCACAAAGAGAGGAAGGAAGATGAAACACACTTCCAAGACCTAGGTAAGCAGTGCTTATTTGAGGTGGGAAAACTGAACTGTTCCAATTCACAAAGGAAATTAGAGTGTTCTTAACTCTTCATAACCATTAGAAACACTGCTTCTACACTCAGTATTGTCAGGGGAATGCACAGCACTCTCCCTTTTAGCAATCCAGGCAGGATTTAGAACCCTGAGCACAGCATACCAGCACTGCAAGTCAAAGGCTCTCTGGGTAGGTTACACAAACATAAATGTCACACAGGGCCAAGAAGGAACTGGGGAGCAGAACAGATTTGAGAAAACTCCTGTAACCCAAGATGTCTCTAAAACAAGAGACCACTTGGACGGGGGGCCCACACGCCTCAGACAATAAGCTGTAAGGGGAGACAGCAGAGCACTGCAAGGATGAGACAGCCAGGAGTCGAATTCCCATTTCACGAGTGCCTCAATCAGCAGGTTCTCAAGGTGGGGATGCTGGTGAGCTCTGCAGGCAGGCACACAGCAGGGGATCCCAGACACTCTGCAATTCCTCACGCTGACAGCTCTAACAGCACCGCGGGTGCGGGGGGCTCTCCACGCGGCTGTCCCCCAGCATATGCTGTGCTGACACTGCCTCAGAGATGCCCACCCACTCTGCCTCTCTCCCACAGAGAAACTGAAGGCTGTGCTTGGCCACGGGCCCAGTCTGCTGTTTTCTTCTATTCACTGAAGCTATAAACAGCAGGGAATGCAAACAGTCCCGGGCCACCGGTGCTCTGATGGCTTCGCTGGCTGCCTGTGACCATGAATCCATCCAAAGGGGAATGGGAGTCAGCAAAGACCGCCGGAGTGGGGTTCTGGGGATGATCAGGCACTTGAGGGGTGACACAGTCCCATCAGTAGAGCCCCTTGCTGTCATACATTTTGTTTTTTGCTTTTGATCCTACTTGTATTGTCTCACTTGCTGTTCAAAGTGAAAACAGGGCTGCTACATCTCCAGCAGGGTCTGAGGCACAGGATGTGGCAGAAGAGGCACAGGAATCTTCACAGGATCCATGGCTGCCTGATAAACCATTCCCATGACTCCCTGAGAGAGCTGGACTGCTTCCCCTATGGAGACTGGCTGAGTTTGGGTTATTTAGCCTGGACAGGAGAAGGCTCCAGGGAGAGCTCAGAGCCCCTTCCAGGGCCTAAAGGGGTTCCAGGAGAGCTGGAGAGGGATTTTGCACAAGGGCCTGGAGGGACAGGACACAGGGAATGGCTTCCCACTGCCAGAGGACAGAGAATGGGACACTGGGCAGGAATTGTTCCCTGGGAGGGTGGGCAGGCCCTGGCACAGGGTGCCCAGAGCAGCTGTGGCTGCCCCTGGATCCCTGGCAGTGCCCAAGGCCAGGCTGGACAGGGCTGGGAGCAGCCTGGGACAGTGGGAGGGGTCCCTGCCATGGCAGGGGTGGCACTGGATGGGCTTTAAGGTCTCTTCCAACCCAAACCATTCCAGGATTCTATGAATTACACTGCTTGTTGTGCCATGGCCTGTTTACATGAAAGAGACAGGCTGGAGACCACTGCAATTGCATTTACATTACAATTTTTGTACAAATATTATCATTTTCTCTTTTCCCCCATCAAGACTAACTGATAGAGTTTAAGCCCCAGACCTCAGGGCATTTGCCAGCTCCGTGGAGAACCACTCAGTCAGGGAAATCCCCAGTGCCCTGTGGAAGCTGTAGATAATTTGTGGGCCCTCCTTTGCCAGAGCTGCAGGCTATGAACTGCTACACCATTGCTTCCAGCAGCTTTAAATGCATTATCAAACCCAAATTTCATTTAATGGGCTTAATGAATGTTTACTTTAATTAGCATACATATAGTTCTGAAGAGGAAATGAGTAGCTTTCACTTTTTTCTTCTTAGTTAATATCTGCCTCCACGTAGCTTTATCTTACTTAGCTGCTCTGTAATTTGGCCATAACCCAGCTCTAGGGGATGGAAACAGAGCTCAGGACGACATTTAAACAGAAGTGAGCAAAGGGTGTGGGTGAGGTAGCCTGGGGCAGGAGGAGCCCCAACAGGATCCCCACACTTGAGACACAGCTGATAAATCCCTTCTCAGGGAGAACCCAACCCACAAATTTCCCTCAGTGTAACTGCACCTGCCTTAAAGGACACTGTGGAGCTCTGGAGCAAAGTCATGCTCCTGGAGAAACAGGGCTCTTTCCCAGCCAGTGCTCCATCCCCTGGCTGTTCACAGGGTCAGTCCAGGCCATTGCACCCCACGTGTGTGAGCCTGCAGAGCTCAGTCAGCTCCATTATCAGAGCTCAATCGGCTCCATTAGCTCTGGGTGTGCCTGGAGAGTGCCATTACCCTGGATGGAAGATTGGCTCCCAGCCACAGGAAGCAGAGCCACTGCTGGAGCCATGAGGATGCCCTGCAAGGGCAAACAGGAGCACCAAAGAGGTGGAAACTTCCAGTTTTTAAACGTGTAAAATACAGGTCTGAGTTCTGGAGGCTTTCTGTTCCTCGGCACAACCTTCAACCCAGTAAAGCCCAGCTCCATGATAGTGTGCTTGAAAACTGACCTTTTCTTGGCAGTGATTAAGAACAGTGATGGTTTTTCTGGTCATAGTAAGAGTGTTGGGGGCCACTACTATGCAATCGGAAAGAAATCCTTGAAATCCAGAAAATCACATGCAGGGGGATGGATAGAACAGCAGCTCTATTCTTTAGCTGGTGAGAAGCTTAACAGAATTTTTTGCAGTAAATGTATGTTTAAAGAGACATAGAACTGTGGAATGGGTTGGGTTGGGAGGGACCTTACAGCTCATCTTGTTCCAACTGCCACGGGCAGGGACACCTTCCACTGTCCCACACTGCTCCAAGCCCTGTCCAACCTGGCCTTGGACACTTCAGGGATCCAGGGGCAGCCACAGCTTCTCTGGGCACCCTGTGCCAGGGCCTCAAACCTCACAGGGAACAATTCCTTTCTTATATCTAATCTGAGTATCTCCTCCGTTACTTTCAAACAGTTACCCCTATCACTGTAAAAAGTGGCTCTCCCAACATCCTTATCAAGATAAACATAACCGTGTGATTAAGACTACTATTATGCGGTGAATTCAGGAGAATGTGACGGTGGCTTTGTGTCCCCTGGCCAGCTGAGTGTCACCAAGCACAGGAAGCTGTGCCGGCGCTTTTCTCCGTCCTTGCCGCTCCTCGAGCTCTCCAGAAGGGGCCAGTGTGCCCTCGCCTTTCGCGGACCGCAGGAACCCTGTCCAGGCCTGTGTTCTTATTTAGAAAATGCTGAGCTGTCTGGAAAGTTTGATGAAGAGGGATGCAGCTGTATTAATGTGCTTCTTCCTGGGGATTTGAATGCATTTTTCTGAGTAGCGCAGAAGAACCAGGGATCAGGGAGACAATGTGCAGGGAAGCAGCTCTGCTGACCACACTCGGGTATTTTAAACCTCGCGTCATGGGATTTCAGCAGCTTAAAATCTGGTGTTAGTCAGACTGAGGCTCCTCTCTGCAGCAGGACAAGGCTGGGAGCACTCTGGAGTCACTCTGACACGGGAGAAGCACCGGGCCCTGTCTGTGCTGCGGCCGCTGATCAGGTTTTTCACTTGGAGCTTTCAGGCTCAGTTCCCTCTGATCCCTGTGAAGGTCACTGGGATTGCAGCAGTGCAGCCAAGCCTTGTGCCTTCTGCAGCAGAGAACATCCTCAGCATCTGCAGCTGGGGATGGCTCCTGCCGTGTTTTTGCTCCCCAGAATGGTCGTGGGTGGGGTTTGTGTGCCCGTGGGCTGAACATCAGAGCCCCGGCCGTGCGTGGGTCTGACACTCCCTGCATTGCACTGCAGGTACGGGTAAAAAAAGCCCTCTCAGAGCCAGGGAGGAGGCTCAGCAGTGCATCTGCAACTCTCTGCACGCAGTGGCTTTTATCTTCTTTAGCTGGAAATGAGTCATTTCCCTGTACTGTACAGAGATGCCCAATTTCCTTGGAAATTGTTCAGATCTGCAGAGTCCCCAGAAATCCCCGGTGATGGGACCCGATTTTAGCACTGGGTGTTTTACCTCAGTCTTGAGAGATGCCTGAGGATTTTCACAGATTAGAGGAATTTAAAAAATAATTTCAAATTATGGATAGAAGCAACTGAGACTTTACCCAGGTCACGTTTATTCTGAGGGGCACATGAACCTTCTGTGTTGACCACTGGCAATTAACTCATCACAGAGGCCCAAAGCACAGCCAAGCAGATTTCATGCAGATTAAAGCCTGCAAATTAAAAAAAGGACTGTTCTCACACATGTGTTGGCTGCCTGGCTGAAATGACTGCAGATCCAGCTGTGTGGACTTGGGGTGTACTTGGAAATCTCCTGATTTCTCAGAAAAAAATGCTGAAAAGAACCCAAAGCGCATTTCAAGTATTTTTCCCAATATTTGAGCGAAACCAAACCTTTCCAAAGCCTGACCCAATGGCTTTGGGCTCTGGAGGAGCTGCAGCACCTCTGATGAGCATCTTGCTGGTACTCGGGTATGAAGGAGGAGAAAACTCTTAATTTATCAGCAAATCCAAGGCATAGGCTTTACAAAACCAGTTACCAGGCGTAAACCACTAATGACATTCTGAGGGCTTGGGTTATCTCTGCTTTTAGGATTTTTTTTTTAGGCTCTCAAAGCAGGCATTAGCAGGGCCTGTGTGAAGGTAAGCCTTGTGCTTCAGTTTAATCCCAAGATGTCACAGCAGTGGCCTTTTATTATTATATCACAGAAACATCGAGTTTAGCGCATTATTTCAAAGATAAAAGTAAATACCCGTCACCATGCAAAGCCCCAGTGTGGGCCGTGGTTCCTCAGGGACAGGATTTCTGCGGGGCGAGGAGGACACGGAGCCGCCGGGCCCCGTCCTGGGGCGGCCCCCGCTCCCGGCCGGTCTGAGGGGCGACCCTCACTCCCGGCCGGTCTGAGGGGTGACCCTCACTCCCGGCCGGTCTGAGGGGTGACCCTCACTCCCGGCCGATCAAAGGGGCGACCCTCACTCCCGGCCGATCAAAGGGGCGACCCTCACTCCCGGCCGGTCTGAGGGGTGACCCTCACTCCCGGCCGATCAAAGGGGCGACCCTCACTCCCGGCCGGTCTGAGGGGTGACCCTCACTCCCGGCCGATCAGAGGGGCGACCCTCACTCCCGGCCGGTCTGAGGGGTGACCCTCACTCCCGGCCGGTCTGAGGGGCGACCCCGGCCCGGGCGCTCCGCCACAGCCCGGTCAGTGGCAGAGCCGCGCGGCACGCCGGGACTTGTAGTCCTCGCCACCCCAGAGGCCCCCCACCCGCTGGCGACGGGGAACTACCGCTCCCAGCGCGCCGCGCGCGGCGCCGCCATCCCGCCGAGCCCCCGCTCCCTCTCCCGCCGCGCCGTGGGGCGGGCGCCGCTCCGGGGGCTGCGGGACGCGACATTCCGGGACGCCACATCCCGGGACGGGACAGGGCGGGACGGCCCGGGGCGGCGGGGCCGGGCCCTGCCGCCGGCGGAGGCGCGGGGGCGGTTCTCCCGACGGCAGCCGGGACTTCCTGTGACGGCCCATTTCCTGGTCGGATGGGGCCGGCGGGGGGCGGCGGCGGGGTCGCTCCCTGTCCCTGTTCCTGACGGGCTCGGTGGCCGCCGGTGACGCCGCCAGGCAGCGATGCGGGCCCCGGGCCCTGCCGGCAGCCGGCCCCCGCCGTGACCCGGTGGGGCTGCGCACGCCGGCCCCGCGGGGCGCATGGAGGCACCCGCCGCCCTCTGCGAGGTACCGGGCAGGGGCCGTGCGGGCCGGGGGCTCGCCGAGGGGCCCGCGGCGCCGGCGAAGCGGCCCCGTTATCCCCTGTGCTTTTGCAGGTGTGAGTCCCCGGGGGACAGCGCGGCTCGGCCCCGCCAGGCGAGCGGCCCCGGGCCCCCTCAGCGGCCGCGGCAGGAGCCAGCAGGGGCTCGGGACCGACACCGGCATCGCCCCCGTCGCCGGCAGCTGCCGCCTCCTGAGACATGAAGAAGTTCTTCGACTCGCGCCGGGAGCAGGGCGGCTCCGGGCCCGGGTCGGGCACCAGCGGCGGCGGCGGCGGCAGCAGCGGCCCGGGCAGCGGCTACATCGGCCGGGTGTTCAGCATCGGCCGGCACCAGGTCACTGTGGACGAGGTGCTGGCGGAAGGTAAGATCCCGGCGCCTTTCTGAGCTGCTTTTTCCTCCCCCTTTCCCTCCCCAAGCTGAAAGGGAGGCCTTGAGCTGTCCCGGGCACCCAGCCTCCTCCTTGACCCCCAGATTCCTGAATATTTCGGTGTCCTTGATAGAATTGCAGTCTAGTGGTGTCTAAGCTGACGTGTCTGGTCTTCCCGTCTGTAAATCCAATGTGGGTTTGTTGGATTTGGCTTTTTTTTTTTTTTTTAATGCTTTAGAAATTGTGTGGTTTTCAGAAGTTAATTGTTTCCCACTTCTCCTAAACTGGGAGTTAAAAAACCCCAAAGAAACGTCCAAACCAAAATTGTCAAATATTTTAAGGCAGAACAAGGCGCTGTAAATAAAGAAAGCAGTGAGCAGTGTCCTTCACTCTTAAACTTTCTTCAGCTGTTACCTCCTTTCCTATCTCGAGCAGAGAGGATTAAAACACTGGAGTAAATTCCTTGTAGCTATGTCATGCACATAGGTAGGCTGAGCAGGACTGGCTGTGACCTGGGATGAGGGATTTCTCTGTGTGGGAGGTTTCTGCAAGGGGAAGTGGTGATCCCAATTGCCTTTTTTTCCCCCCAAATGAAATGGTTAAAGACCTAAAAATGAATTGTAGGGGTTCTAGGACTCGTGACGTGTGCAGGCCTTGCAGTGCAGCAAGCTGCTGGTGGCATTTGTTTAATTGTGACCAGCTCTGCTGCTTGAACTATCACTTTACATTTCATTTGTTGGGGCTGTAAGGAACCTCCTGAATGGCTCTGGCTGGTAACCTTAGCCTCGACCTTCAGAGAGATGTTGGCCTCCTTAGACCTGCTCCTGATCCCTCCTGCGCAGCATCCTGGGCAATTTTAGTCAAAACAGTGTTTTGTTTTGGTGGCGAAGGAGAGGGGAGCTGCTGGGAGAGAGCTGAGTGGGAGGACCTGTGTTGGCTTTTACAGAAAGAGCCCTAAAATGGAAAAGGGACTCTGTGTACACTGCCTGTGTTCAGGTTTGTAAGAATTCAACATGGTGTACAGGAAAATAGGTCTGTGACTGTTTTTTAGACATGATTTCTGATACGTTCTGCTGAGAGGAGCACCGAAACCAGGCTTTTAGCTAGCACCTATAGTGATTTTTTTTTCTTGAATTTTGCAATATAGGTTTGCCTTGACTGATGTTTCCTAGGCCCTTTTGGCCCTGGAAGCTTAGGAGCTGCATGAGCTAAACTTGAGAAGCTGTCAGTGTCTCTCTTTAATGCAGGATGGCCTCATCCTGGTACCAGGGGAAGGCAGAGGCTTTTTTTGCTGATGAGTAATGTGCTGGCAGGTTGTGCCCCGTGCTGACAGCCCCGGGAAGCAGAGCCGTGTGTCACCGGGCTCTCCTGCTTGGCAGGGCTGAGCTGAGCTGCAGCAGAGGTGGAGGTGGGAGCACAGATTGCCTGGGAGAGAAGAGGAGAAGAGCCTCCCTTCCCACCTCGCTGTCCTGGGGAACTGCTGCTAGTGGGGGCTTTTCTCTGCAATTCCTGGTGTCTTGACTGGCCTGTGGGATGGAGCATGGCCTGCAGCTCTGGGATCCTCACACACAGGCTGAGCACACCTGTGAAAGAGCTGCTGTGTTCTGTTCCTGTGAGGCAGAGGTGAAAGGTGCTGCACAGGTATCTCCCTCGCAGTGGCACTCTGCTGTGGGCAGTCTGAAATCCTTCTGCAGAGCAGGGGACAGGAGCAAGGTGTTGTGTTGGTGTGCAGGTTGTCGCCTTTTGTTGGGAGCAGTGCAAATGCCGTTTCCTCTGTAGGAGAGCTGGGCAGCAGGGTGGGTCAGAAGTGCTGCAGCTCTACACGGCCGTGGCTGAGTGCTGGTAAACAGCCTTTTCTCCCTGACTCAGCTGGAGACCTGGGGAGCTCGTGGGCAGCCCGGTCCCTGCGCTCCTGACGTCTGAAACCTCGGCTGGAAAACCTCTCTGTATCTGCAGTGGTGTTTCAGCAGTGCTGAAAAGGCAGCTCTTGGCTATTTCTGCTAAAAGGCAAAGTCCCCTGGGAAGCACTTTGTAGGAGGAGTATCCTGCCTGGGGAGGAAGGACCTCTCATCCCCATTGCTTTAGGAGGGAGTGGGGACGCCTGTGTTTTGGTGCAGCATGTGAAACATTAAAAGAAATGAGATGTAAAAGTGGCTTAAAAGAGAGAATCAATGAAGTGATGAATGGTGTGGAGGAGACTTGAGTTGAACCAGAACTTTTGGAATTGAAGTGTTGGGATTTGCCTCTGTCTGTCAGAGCTGTGCCTGGTCACCCTGAATTCTGCTGAGCAACCCTGCTGAGGAGGAGGAGGAGGAGGAGTGTGCCCTGGCTGCAGCACTGCCTGTGCCAGCTGCCAAATGGCTCCATGTGCCTCTGGGCTCTTGTGTAGATCCCTCAAAATACCTGCTGTGGTTAGGTGCACCCCTGAAAAACAGCTGTGTCTGGATACTGCCTTCCTGGGCAGGGAGGAACATCCCTTCCTTGTGGAAGGAAGTAGATGGGAATAATACAGAAGGAATTTGCGGGGTTGGTTGTGGTGTTACGATGCTGGTGAATCAGTGTTTTTTTACTAACAGGATGTTGCAATAGGTGATTCCTGGTTGGGTCTTTGTAGCTGTCCTGCTCTAATCCATAGAATAGCACAAATAATCTCTTGTAAAATTCCCCTCAAAGTTTGCACAAGGATTATCTGTGGTGGGAGGGCAGTGCTGCTGGCCCTGGGGGTCTGCAGGGCCAGGTTTAGTCACACAGTGCCCCAGGATGGGCTGCAGAAACACTGAGAAGGATGTTGCCATAAATGAGGAATTTGAGAGATGTGCACGTGTGGCAAAGTACCACGAGGCTCGGGCACTCCTCGGAGCTGAGACAGGGTGGGGATTGCCCCAGTGTCCCATTTTTGAGGGCCTGTGTTTTGTGTGACTCTGTGCTCACAGTGTTGTAAGAGAGTGCTGAGCTGACCCGAGGTGTGTAAACATTGATGGGGCACGTGTTTGAGCTGGGTTTTGTTTGTCTTGCTCTGCTTCTGCCAAAAGGTACAGGCTGCATTTCTACAGATACATGAAAAGTTACTTTTAAAATCAGTATTATATTTTCTGAAGATCTTTTCCCCTTAAAGTGTGTAAGTAAGGGATGCAGGTTTGATAATTGTTGGATATCTCACTGAAGTTTTTCAGGTAATGCCTGTGTTGATTTGAAAGCGTTTAATGATTGATATTACAAACCAGTGCAATGTCACAAAATCATCTTACGTTTGTCAGCCCCTGTTATTTTTTCCTCCGTTTTGAAAAGAGGGACATTGTGGGACTCATCCTGACTTTCCTTAGCAGAGCTGCAGGCCAGTGCCTGCAGGAAGCAGCTGGGAGAGGCAGTGAATGCCCAGCCCGTGCCTGCTGGGGCAGGGGGCTCCCTGAGCTGCCCAGTGGTGTGGCTGGCCTGAGTGCAGAGGGCTTCTGCTGACCCCTGCCCTGCCCACCCTTGGCACCTCCCTTCCTGCAGCACCATAAGCTGAAGTCACTGAAAATACACGTGAGCTTCTTCTGAAATAATTTCACTTTAAAGCAAACCCCATCTGAGGTACATTTTGCAGATTTATGTGATCCTCAACCCGATTCCAGTGTGGCGGGGTTGGAGACGTTGCTTTGAAGTGTATTTTGTGAGTTACTGCTTTCTAGCTTCAGCCAAGGGCCAGCTGCTAATCAGCTGACCAGTGACATTTGGATTAGGAATTAAACTGTTTCTCCTCTTGGAATGGGGCATGTGATTTAATTTTTTTTATTTTTTCCCTGTTGCTTTTTCTGTGTTTCTTGTGAGGCAGAACATATGCTCTGCACTCTGCTCTGCTAGGTAGGATGTTTGGTTCTGTTTTCTAGCAGTCTGTTTTTCTGAGAGTAGAAGCCAGAGGAACTTGTGAAGAATCCCAAGGGAGTTATTTGGTAAATGTTGAGGTATCCTAAGTGTTTTGGTGCTTTTAGCAGCACAACTTTTGCTGGGACAGTGTGTGCTGTGTCCTGAGATGTAATCAGAGAGGAAGAGCAGGTGTTAGTGGATTTAAGTGTGTAAGGAGCTGTGTAGGCCAGAGAGTGGCCTGGCCTGGCCTGGCTTGGTGCAGCCTCTCAGAGAAGGGGTCTGGGTTGTACCTGGGGGGGCTGGCTCCTTTTGTAACAGCTGTGGTAGCTAAAAGCTGGTTTAAAGGCAGTGTTAGCCCAGCACAGTCATCATCCCAGGGAGGAACCTTCCTGTTAAACCAAAACAGTTTCTGTTTCGAGCAGGCCTGCTATGAAATTGTCAGTTGGTATAAGAAAGCTTAGTTTTGGGATTCTGGCTGGGGGTAACACGTGGTTTAACTCTCCAGCTGGGGTCTTGCAGAAGTGTTGTAGCAGTTCTAAAGGAGCAGGTTGCTAACCTCTGCTTGCACATGCACTGCCATCATGTTTTTATTGTGGCGTGGGCCTTCTCCCCTTTGTGCAGGAGCTTGTCAGCAGCTGAGGAGAGCAGGTGGGAAGTTATAACTGTGCTGAAGACAAGCTGGAATCCACTCTGGATTTAGCACTTCTTGCCTTCCAAGCTCACCCACCTGCATTAATCATGGCTAATAAGGGGTCAGGACTGGCTGGGTGCTGCACACTGGTGTTGGGACTGGGAGCTGCTTCCCCTGAAGGTGACTTTTTTCAGTGTAGATGTTCTGGGCAGGCTGGGGCTGTGCCCGTTGGGAAGGCAGAATGCCAGCTGCAGGGCTGGTGCTGCTTCTCTGGAAAGTCACAACCAATTTGCCTTCACTTGTGCTGTTTACTTGTGCTCCACGTGTGGAAGGAGACAGGAAGTCTCCGAGGAGAACATGCCACCAGCAAACTCGGTTTATGGAGGAGTTATCTCCTGATAACAAGAGGTAACTGAGTTTCCCAGGAAAGGGTGCTGGCTTCCTTGGATGGGGGAAGCACAGGATGTCCTTGTGGCAGTATCATGCTGGAAACAAACCTCCTTGGATCAGACACTGGCTGCTGTACCTCTTGAGAGTAGGAACAATACTGACAGTGATTTACAAGCACAAGGAAAAGATTTGGAAAGGCTCGAGTGAGGCACTGCAAGGTAATTCTCATTTGTGGCTTTTTGTCATTATGGAAACTTTTCTCCTTTTGTAGGAGGTCCAGGAATTGCCACTAAATGAAATGAAGGTTATTGTTAGCTGCCTACAGTGTGATGCAGCAGAGTGAAACAGAGGGGAGCTGCTGCAGCTCCTCTAATGCGAGGAGCTCTCACTACCCAGAGTATCTGAGCCCTGGCACAGGCTGTGAATGTCTCCTTCCATCCCTGTGAGGGCTGCTGGGAACTCAGATAGGGAGGTGAAGCAATGCAGAGCATGTGTGGCCAAGCCAGGAATTGATCTCTGGCCTTCCAGATTGGGTGCTTTAATTGCAGTCTGTGTTTCC
This sequence comes from Eopsaltria australis, assembly GCA_034509425.1. Taxonomy (NCBI): domain Eukaryota; kingdom Metazoa; phylum Chordata; class Aves; order Passeriformes; family Petroicidae; genus Eopsaltria; species Eopsaltria australis. The sequence goes on from JAVTVJ010001773.1 coordinate 67,798, forward strand.
TCTCAAGTGCTGCCTCTCTGTGATTTCAGTGAGCGTGCTCTTGGCACATGTGTGATTTGGGTGTAAATTCACGCTTGCTCTGTGGCAGAGCCCCTGCTGACACCAGGACCCAGGGCCATGTGTTGCAGGATTGGATTAAAGACATTTTTGGAACAAGATGCTCATAGCATCTGGTTTGCTTCATGATTTTGCAGAAACAAATTACGTACCGGTGACGGGTGATCTCATAGATTAAAAATAAAAAAAGCCATCAGCAGCTGAGTTCCCTGAGCAGGGATTTGCGTGTGCATCCCCCCACAGCTGAGCTGGAAGCTGGCTGGTGCTGTGATGAGGGCAGGTAGAGCTTTTCTTCATTCACTGTTAGTCACACACCAGTTTCCCTTCGCATTTCCATTCCCATCACAGGCCTGTGTTAGGGGGCCCCAAAATGTGCCTGTGTGAACTTACAAAGCAATCTGACAAGCTGTTCTCGAGGGTGTGAGAGCAAAATGCAGGATCTTCTGAGGCTCTCTAATTGCACAGCTGTTGTTCAGATGATCTCTTAGCTTGTCTCTCCTTCTGTGAGAGAAATGATGCTTGCAGGGCTGACGTGTGCTTTTGCTGCACAAATGGCAGCAGTGAAATAAACTCAGACTTGTCTCAAAGATGTGCAGAATGCTCTGTGAGGACATGATGTGCCTGCTTCCTGTGGCTGTCACTGAACATCAGTCTCTCTTCAGGGCACCAGAGCCAGTGGGAGGAACCCTTGCTTTGGTGTCTCACACATGTTTTTGTGACTTCACTGCTGTCCCAGGTTCTGTAGGGGTGCTGTTCAGGTGGTTATGAGAGGGATGCAACATTTGGACTTTCAAAGTATTTTGAAATACTTAGAATGAACATAAGAAATCCGTGCTGATGTGAGAAGCACAGAAGTGCAGACCTGTTGCCTCATGTGCCTTCTCTGCATGACCTAGCTGCTAATTCAGTGTTACTTCAGTTACCTGTTGTGACCCTCTGAAGGATTAATGGCTTCTGACTTGGGAAGTGCTTCAGCCATAAAGACCTCTGTGGCACTGAGCTGCTGCTTGGGAGCAGGGAGCTGGATCGATGGGAATCCTCACTTCTGGCTGCAGTGTGTCCACATGAAGGTTATTTGTGGCTGCTGCTGGCCCAGGACTCTGTTCATGACCTTTGGCAAGGAGTGTCTAATGTCAGGGGTATGCAGATGGCTGGTGGCATGAACAATACTGGAGGATTGTTAAAGGGACACTCTCTGGAGTTGGAAGGATCTGTGAAAGCACCTGTGTGTGTGTGTGCAGAAACTCAGGTGCTGCCACTCCTGCCTTTTTACCCAGGTTTGTAGCAGCTCTCCTTGGACAGGCACCCTTGAGCTGCTGAACTGTCTCTGCTCTCAGGAGAACACAAAGGCTCTGTGTGTGAGGTGTCACACAACCTGCGCTGCTGTGCCTGTCCCCTCTCTGCAGAGCAGACAGACAGATGGTGGGAGGGAGGCTTATCAAATTATTTTACAAATGAGAAGCTGAAGCCCGTGAAGATGAAGCCATTTGATAAGGGCTGTGTAGGAGAGCAGGGACAAAGTCTTGTATTAAATGCAAATATAACTCCTTGCCTGGTGTTTTAATCACAGGGTCATTAATATTCATGTCACCATAGTATCCAAGAACTTTTATCATGGACCAGGGCCCTGTGTCACATAATGCAAATGCAGAACAAAGCCTGTCCCTGCTCCTTGGAGATTCCTGGCCCTTCCCTGTGCCTGCTGCTTGTCAGCTTGGGACCAGAATGCCCTCGTGTGCTGCTGCCTTAGGAGGCCTGCTCAGAGAGAGGGTGTGCTGCTGCAGCTGAGCACGGTGTGACAGCTGCCACACAGCATCTTCTGGAGACCTGATGTTATGCAGAGACCACAGGAAACACACAAACTCAGCCTTGCTCACTCAGCTTTCAGCAGAACATGGGACAGGATTAAATGTATTGGATTTTTTAAAAAATTAAAATGATGCTATTTTTGAAGGGGCACTGATGGTGGTTTTCTACCTTTTGCTTCTGTTTTAAACTTAACATAAGAGGTCCTTACATTGTACCTTTGAAAGTTTTTCTGCTACTGATGCATGTAGTGATATATTTATTATTTAAGTTGGGATATAAATAAATGAAGCAATTATTTAAGTTCATTTGAACTGATGAATTCAATCCGCGATGGTTACAGGCTTGGTGAGTAACAGTCACAAGACTGCAGGTTCTGGACCCCTGCGTCTGTTTCCTGTTCCTGGACATCTGACAAAGGAACAGACAGATAGTTTGTATCTCTCCCTCCTCACCCGTGTGAGGTGGAAAACTCAAAGCCCTGCTTCATGTGGAGCTGATTTTCTTTCCCATTAAATGCTAAGTGATGGATGCTGTGTGCTGCTGTACCTGGGGGTTTAAATTCCCTGAGACCTGCCTGGTGGGATAGTGGATACCTCTCTCCACGCTTGGCAGGAACTCGGGAGTTGAAAAGTTCATTGCTGTCTTTAGCATAAGCCCTTCCAGAGGAATGGGATGTGTCCCTAAGTTGTGTTTTCCTGTTACTCAGGGAGGTGGCACTTGAGTGGCCCGAGGGTCCCTGTAACCTGTAGTTACACAGGTACCCATAACCTGTAGTTATCTGGCATTCCTGGAAAGGCTGAACTCTGGATTCCTGGGTCTAAGGACAGGAAGCTGGGTGGAGAGAAGGCTCCATGCTCTGCTGTGAAGCTCTGACAGGGTCCTGGTGGCTGGGCTCTTCCTGGAACGTGTGCAGTGGAGTTCTGCTCGTGGTTCTGCTGCTGCTGGGCTCAGGAGGCGTGTCTGGGTGCTGCCATAGGAATCTGAACTCCTAAATGCCTGACTCGTCTGTTGCCATGAGCTGTCCTGGATCCTTGCATAATTGCTTCCCAGATGGAGTGTGCTGTTTCCATGGCACTCCAGGTCTCCACGGCCTGCTCTGCCCGGCCCTTGCAAGCCCAGTCCCAGCCCTGGCCTTCATCCTGCTTTCTCCCTCCTCTACCTCTCCAGCTACAACCTGCTCTCTGCTCGACTGGTTTTGCTTTTTTCTCTGCTCTCCTGCTGATGTGATTCACGGCTTCCTTGCCTTTCCAGGGAAGCTTTTCAGCTGCCTGCAGTTGCTGCAGCTTCTTGCTGGCCTTGCAGTTCCAGTTGTGTTCACTCAGAGCCCGTCATGCTCCGCAGCATGTTGATGCCAGTGCTAATTTCACTTGGAGATGAACAAGGGCTCAGATGCTATTAGCAGCTGCTGGGAATAATAGCAGCTGAAATGTGCTTTTTAAAGGGCTGACTGATAACTAAACAAATGATTCTTTTAAATTTTTTTTAAGCCGTGAGTTATTCATGACCCATTAATTTTTATTTTTTTTCAGGCTTACAGTGGAAGTTCAAGGACTAAAATTGTTACAGTAGAGAGGGACTGAGTCTGCCTTGCCAAGTGATCTATTTGGAGGCAGTGTGTCTTGCTGCATAGTAATAAAACACTGTTCTACCAGCTTTGGTTTTCCAAGTGTGCCTGTCAGGGAGGAGTGGAGTGGCTGCACAGGGCTGTGCAGCAGAGCACATGCCCAGCAAATCTACCCACGTGAGCACCTAAACGTGCTTCCTGCTGTGACAGCCAGTACAGTTCCATCTCCTCCAGTGAGCTGCTGTTTGTTATGAAATTGCTGTCACAAATACTGCAAACACTGGCAGACTTTAATACCCCTGAATTGGGGTGTCTGGGCTGTGCTCTGCCACTGCTCTCAGAGTGCCAAGCTGCTGCTGCCCTTGGACTGGAGCTTCTGACAAGAGTGTGGATTTAATGCACGGGCTGGATCTTGATCGCTGATTATTTTAGGCTTCTAAAATGCTCTTGCATGGTTCCTGGTTGTGTTATTTTGCACAGTCCAGGCACTCTGGCTGGGGCTGCCACACCAACATTAACGATGGTGACATCCTGCCTATTTAAAAGGAGAGGGTGGAGCTTGTAAATCTAAATCTGTCTTGTCATGGCCTAGATATTGCAGCAGTGACACTAAGCAAGGGCCCTGTAATTATGTTGGTAATATTGGATAATCACATTAGGATTCTCAGCTATGGCAGATCTGTGTAGGGCTGACTATGGCCCTGCTTTCCCCTGGCTGAGAGTCTGACCCATGAACTCTGTGTAAGCTCAAGCCTTTGTTTTACCTGGGGAGAAGTCCTTTGCTCAGATGTGCTGGATGTTCTATTAAGGTTTTCCTGGTGGTATTTAAAGCCTAAAGCTTAAGCAGAGCTGGAGCTGGAAGAGCTGCTGCTTTCTGGAGTTGGGAGTGAGAAGGGTTTGTGGTAAGCAGGGCTTCGCCTGCACTGTTCTGCTCTGTTGGAAGCAGACCTTTGCCCCGATGATGGCTGTTGTCTGATGGACTCTGGAGGTATCTTTGGAGCTGCTTGTTTGGTTTTTTCCCTTTTTCCTCCCGCCTCCCACTGAATTGCAGCTGCATTTTGTGTGGGCACCAGGCTGACGCAGACGCCGAGCTTCCCGTGCCCGGAGAACTCGCTCGGCGTGAGGCTGCCTGAGGGATTTCTGCTGGCCAGCCTTGGAGGCTCCTCTGCTTGCTGCTTTAACATGGAAACTCTGTTGGTTATATGACTTTGTGCAGATCAAATTCTTCCCAGCTTGAATGTGACCAGTGTGGAGAATTTCTGGCTGCTTAAAATGGTTATTATTGGAAGCACAGTGCCTAACTCTGGGAGCTATGCATGTATTTCTCTGCTATGGACTGTGTGAAGCAGTGAGTTTGTTACCTGCCCTGCTCAGAGCTGCTGGTGTTGTGAATATGAACCAGGTGAGCACAGAATCCAGCTCAGTTTCCCAGCACTGCTTTCCTCTGGCAGTAGGATGGAGCCTGGGAAGCCCCAGCATTTGCTAGGAGGAAACACATGCTCTGCAGGGAAGGGGAGCAGGTGATTTGCCCAGCAAAGCTTGAATGTTCTTCAGGGGTTTGTCCTGTGCCAGGAGGATTCTGTCCTGGGCTGGCTTGGCACACAACCTGTGTCTGTGTCCCTTGTATAGTTCCTTTAACTAAAGTATCACTAGAAATACTCATAAAATAGAAGGTGCATTTCCTGTGTGTTCACTTCAGCTCTGAGCTCTCCTGGGTTTTTATAATTGTAACTGTTACAATCTTCTTTTGAGTATGTTCACTATTAAATGCCTGAGCTTGTTGGAAAAATACCTTCATAGCTGATTTTCCATCTGGGGAGATGCAGGATTCAGCTGATTCTCCTGATATGTGCATGTTTCAGGTTTCCTGTCATGAAATACTAGATGTCCTCTATGCTTTATCTAGGTGCTGTCTACTTTCCCTGCACTTCTGGAGCTCTGATTGCCTCCTACAGCCACTTAAAATGCTCAGAACAGGGTTGAAATTTGAGTTACTGTGACCATTGCTCCTTACACAGATGAAACTCTTTCAGCTGGAGTTAGTGGTGTGCCCTTTCTTCTTTGCCCTCAAGATGACTCTTAAATGTTCAGATATTTAATTGGCGGTTGATGTTTCAAGATCTGATTTGATAAGTTTCCCAGAGCAGTTCTATCTCCACGCCAGGATGAAACCTTTTAAAGTGCTGTTTAGGGGCAGTGCAAACAGCCCAAAGGAACAGGCAAAGCCACAGCTGAGAGCTCAGTGAACCACCCAGAACCTGCACTGATTTCTGTCTGGTTTTAGTGTCTTTAGCTCCCTGCACAGGTGAACATGGTGAGGTCAGGCATTGAGAGCTGTCTCTCCTCTTGGGAATGTACACAGGGAGCTTCCCAGGGGCTGTGATGGAAGGAAGTGTGGCCCAGTGTTTCCTGCAGTCACATTTGCTTTGTGGCTTTCAGGCCTGTGTGCTCTGTGAGGACTCGTGTCCTGGTGGGTCCCAGCCCTGAGCTGAAGGAGAGCAGCACTGCCCAGAGCCCTCCTGTCTGCCCTGCAGAGACCAGTGCTTTGTGCTCCTGGTATGCAGAGCTCCTTGAAATAGCCTGCTGCAAATACTGCTCTGGGAGATGCTGGGACAGGCCTTTAGATTGAAGTAGCTCCTTAAACTTGGCACTGCTGTGCTTTAGATAAGTCAAGGGACTTAAAAAAACATGACAAAAACCAACTAAGGAAAGCTTGTTATTTCCTTTGAGGTAGAAAATCTGGGCTGAGACAGGCCCTGTTTAATTTAGTGTTATCTGCTCTTCTCAGCTGGGGAGGCTGCTGGCAGGGGGGGAGGGTTTGTTTTGTTCTTGTTCAGAACTGGACTCTGGTTTATAACACACATGTACACAAACACATGCACTGTTTACAGACATTTGGGTGTAGTAAGACCAGGAGATCCACACTCAGGCCCTCCTGGAGCAGAGCTTGCTGCTGTTGTGGTGTGTGCAGTGTGTCCTGAGCGTCCCCTCTGTCCCCACTGCCACCTTCAGACAGTTGTGCAGGTACCACTGACACCTGTGGGTGTGAGTGTGAGCCTGTGGCTGAGCACACCCTGTCAGTGCTTTGTGCTTCAGTGTGCAGACTGTTGGCACAGTTCAGCCCAGGTACAGAAAATCCTGTTTCTTTAGCCTGGGTTGTGGGGACAGACTCCAGTTCTGTCCATGTCCTCTTGAGAGGTGATGCAGGTCTGTGCCTTGGGACAGGCTCTGTGTTTTCTGTGCCTGCAACCTGAGGGTGAATAATCTTCACTTCCATGGATGTAAAATGACATGTAAATACCCTAATGCAAGCAGAGGATTATGGAGTTGGGTGGGAGAGTGAGTCACAGGCACTAATTAAATCCCAAACCCCAAGTGTCGTGTCTCTCCAGCATGTAGGACTAAAACAACAAAACGCAAACACAAAGGAGAACATTGGTGCAGCCACCACTGCTTTGAGGCCTTCCAGTCTTCTTGTGCTGGATCATCTGGGAAAGACTCTGGGTAGCATCCTTCCAGCTGCCCAGGAGGGTGTGGAGAAAAGATTGGTTATAGCTGTTCTGGTGTGTAGGGGAAGAACTTGGGATTGGAATCCAGTGGAGACTTTGGTGAGACTTCCTGGGTGACAACACCCAGGAATAAATTGCTGCAGGGCACGTGGGGAGTGTGAGTAGAGTGGTGAAAGAGCAGGTTAGAGGATGGGCTGGGGGGGACTGTGGGCAGGGTCAGTCCTGCCAGAGAGAGGCTGAGTTGGGTGAAGTCCTTTGTGGTACCTGGCAGTGCTGGGAGCTCTCTAGAAACGTTTCTTGCAGTTGGTAACGTGTTGTGCCATAGCCAGAATGTCACGAGAGGGTGAACCTTCAGTCCCATCCTGTTGGGTTGACTTGATGCTGTCTCTTACTGAGAGATAAGTCTGCCTCATTACTGTGCCTTCTGAGTTACACTGCAAATACTTTAAAAACAAAGTGAGGGAGTTGTATTTTTCTTGAAAGGTGTTAATGCTGGCACTCTGTGACTTTAAAGGTGTTGCAGATGCTTCATAAAGCAGAAGCAGCAATGTGCAGTGATCCTGATCATTCCAACCCCTTGTTCTGTATCACAGTAGAACACTTCACACTGCTGCCTCTGGTTTGTGGGCACATTTGGTAATAACAAGGAATAATATTGGAACAGAAAACTTAATTTGGGGTGAAATATCCTGTCCTGGAAACAAAGAGCTCAGAAGTGGCATAAAAATGGGGAAAATGGGATTTGAAACGGTGTGTTTTCAGCAGGTATGTGCAGCAATACCCTCCTGCTGGGCAGTGGAAGAGTGGGATAAAGGCAGCAGAAAGAATACATTGGTGCAGATTAATAGCCACAAAAATAGCACTGTAATCCTAATGCAAATCATGGGGAGCTATTATTAAAATAAAAAGCCCAAATTAAAATATGCCAGCAATGATTTGCTTGCGTGGAGGGTCACACCAGATCATGACACGAGGCAGGATCAGTGGGACTGTTTTCCTTGGCTCTCCTCCCCGTCACTGCTGGGTTTGTGGGACAGGGTGGTGCTTTTTCTGGGAGCTGCTGGGAGTCTCCTCCAGACTCGTGGTGTGGTCCCAGTGGCTCTTCCCAGCAGTCACAGGAAGGTTTTTTGGAGGTCTCTGCAGCTCAGCAGCCCCAGTGTGCTCAGAGGACAGGATCCCAGGGCACCTCTTCTGTCCTGCATGAGTCACTTTTCCATCTTCATCCTGGGTTTGCAGTGTGGGGAGCCAAGCTTAGGACATCCCCTCAGCTTAGCTGAGAGCTGTAGGGGAGCAGCACTGGCACATGGAGAGCTTTTCCCTGATGTGCTTGCAGAGCTCTGCTGAGCTTGGCTCTTGTCTGAAATAATTACAGATGATTGTATTGTTTAACTTTGGCCAAGCTGTTTTCCTTGGCCTTTTTTCTTTGTGGTGACCCTACTCTTTAAGTGACTCCAGAGCTGAGGTTTGCTGGAGCCATCTCTGTCTCTGGAAAAGATGCCCTAAAACATTGGTGCTTTAGGATCAAGAATCACATCATAGAGTAGTTTGGGTTGCAAGGAGTGACTATTGTATGTACACTACTGGGGGGGAAAACTTAGGCTTTTCTTTTTTTGAATGACTGTTGTTCCAGTTAGAGGAGTCAGAGGTGCAGGTTGGCCTCCTCAGGACAGCAGCAGAGAGGAAATGGTTCTGGTGTTGCCGGGGGATGATGTCCAGTGATGGGTGATGTGCAGAGTCTGTGTGGCAGCTGCCTGTGGCCGTGACTGGGGGGAAAGCACATTGCTGTGTCTGAGTAAAGCTTTGGGAATGGTGAGCTGGAAACACCCCGAGCAAGGGAGTCACTGTGGTTTTCCTGTAACTGGATCACAGCATCCTGACTGGGGGGAAAAAACAAAACCTGAGTGAGCCTGCCCTTGTGCTTAGGAAGGTAAGTGCTAAGGAAGTTCTTCTGGCTGGTGAGATAAGGCAAAATATGACATAATTCTTGATGGATAAGGATCAGTAAGTATTGGAATTGTGCAAATGGAGTGGCTTTGTGCCTGGTTCAGCAGAGCACTTAATTTTTAAGTGCCTGCTGGTACAGCTGGAGCTTAAAATGCCTCTCTGGCTGTCCCTGAGGGCTGAATGTTCCTGGGGCAGTTTTGGGGACATCTGAGCAGCATTTGGCTTCCCCTCAGCTGCAGTGCACAGGGGGCTGTCTGCATGCAGAGCATTGAGGGGGATGAGATAGGGCTAAAACACAGCAAGATGGGAACAATTCCATGGAAAACCATGTCTTGTCTTGTTTGTCCATCTCAGAAAAGGAATAAAAGTTTTTAGTGGCATCCACAATGTTTATCAGGAGCTGTGGTAATTCCAGGTATTGTTAATTTGTTTGTGGAAGGGTGATGGAGAAAATCCAAAATGGAACAGTGATTTTTTAAATTTATTTTTGGAAGTGGAAAATGCTGTGGTTCTATGCGAACAGGCTTTTCCTGGGTGTTGTCTGGCAGGCACAACACCTGCCTGTGGCTGTGCCTTGTTTTCTCTCTGCTGTTCCCAGTGCCCTGGAGCAGGGCTGGGGAGGTGATGCTGGGTGATGGCACAGGGCTGTTGGTGCACATTCCGTGCAGCAGCAATGCTGGGCTTGGCTGCAGGCTGGCATCGCTGCCTGCCTGTGCCTTGCTGCCTGCAGGAGGATTCCAGGCTGGCAATCCACGTGAATCCCTTAAACTCAGCACAGCACTATCTCCTTACCTTGGAGGAGCTGAGAGGGATCACGTGCAGCTGCTCTTACCTACTTTAGAAGTGCTTGCCTGGCTGTGAGGAGTTCTGCATCCTGCTGAAATTACAGAAGGGCTGAAAACATAACTACCAGAGCTGGCAGCTGGCCAGTGCCCTGACACAAACCTGCATGGAAAATTGCCTTGGCATCTGCATTCACTGGAGATAATTGGAACTTCCCAGTATTTTTTCAGCTTATCCTTAAACCTTTTAGCAGGGACAGCAGTCAGGCAGCAGTGTGCAGCACGATAACCACGTTTCCATGCTGTTGAGGCAGGTCTCAAGTGCCCAAGAGACATGAAAAAAGTTTCCCCAGAGAAACCCTTGTAGCTGGTGGTGATCCCAGTGCTGGCTGTGTGCTGCCTGCTCAACAATGTCAATATGTCTTAAGGATGAACATAGAAATAACTTCTCATGTTTTAGAATGGGAATGGTATTTTAGCTTCTGCTGGCTGTTGTGGGAGGAGAGTTGAATTTCCTTCAGAGCCTTAAATCACAGGCACGTGTGCAGGGGAAAACTGTCCTCTGAGGTGACTCTCAGGCTTAGCTCTTGCTTTTGTCCCTTCTGGCACTTGCAAGAATCTGGATTTATTTATTCTGTTGCAGCTGAAGCCTGCACCAGTCTCGTGCCTTTTGCTTCCCACACGTGTACTGGAGAAGAGGCTTTACCAGCAGAGATAGGGAGATGTTCCTGGTGCCTGGAATACTCTAAGCTGTGCCTGTGTGTGACCCACCCTCCCTGGCCACGTGTAGCCCAGGCTCCTGAGCTGACCTTGGCTGCTGGGAGCTCTCAGATCCTGGGATGATCATCTTTACCTCGGAGCTGGCAGTGCCTGCCTGTTGTCTTGCTGTTCTCTGAGAACAGGAGTAAATGGTCCTGTAATGTGCATCTGGCAGGGCTTCATTGTAATTGCTTGTAAATTTGTCTTTGATCTGCTTCCTTTCAACTTTACCCAGATTCGGCCAAGTTGGGGGTTGGACTGGAATAATGAGGGAGAAATGGGTTGTGGTCTGGAGCTCTGGAAGCTGAAAGCCCTTGAGGCTGAAGAGGTGGTGGTGCTGTGGGCAGGGAGGAAGGGCTGAGCAGCTGTCAGCAGTTAGCAGATCAGGTAATTGTATGATTTTCAGCACGATGTGGGCTGTGAAAATCAGAGTTCAGAGGGGTGAGCTGTCTGGGCAGAGGCTGGCTGTGGAGTGGGCAGTGAGCAGAGAGCTGGGACATGGAACAGCCCCTGGGAACATCCCCTGTGCTGGGGGTGCTGCGTGCTGCCTGAAGGGCAGCTCTGAAATGCATCAGCAAGGCTTGGCTGAGCAGTGCTGGCTGCAGCCCAGGTGCTGGGTACCTCAGCCCCTCCCTGGGCTGTTGTGGGCTGCCTGATGCTGCCAGGGGACACTCTGGGCCATCTGGTGGCTTCTGCTGCCCCTCTGCTGTCACACCTGAGCTGGCTTTGCTCTGCAGACAGCGCTGCTTCTGAGGGGCCTGAGGAGCACAGCTCTTTCTCAGCTGCTTTTTGGCGTGAATTTAATGGCCACAGTTGCCAATGAAAAGGTTTAAATGCTTCGAGTGTATTGGCCAGTAAGCTGTGTATGCACCTGCCCCCCGGCCTTAAAATGCTGCACCTTTTCTGCCATTTTCTTCATCTTTGTGCAGTTCTTGAGCAGTCAGTGATAAACATTTTGGCATTTGGGAGGTGAAGGATGGGCCAAAGCTCCCAGGCCCATCTCTTGTGCACAGGAGCTTGACAGGAAATCTCCCCAGGTCTGGGTATGGAGTGCCAAGCATCCCTTCCACTGTCTGTGTACCTATCTATAGATAAATATAAAAACATACATAAATAAAAATATCAGTAACACTAGGAGTACTGAAGCCAGTTAGCAGTGCAAGGTGTAATAAATGCAGATAAATTCAAATTTGGGTGGTATTTTTCACACATGATTTAAATGTGGAGTGACCACCTGAGGGCAGTTAGAAGTTCTTGACTGTGTTGTGCTTTTCTGCTGCAGTCAGAGCCTGGGAAGGAATGCTGTGTCTGCTTTGGCTGAGGCAGTTGGACCAGATGATGTAGGAGTTGTACAGAAAGCAAAACTCTCAAAAGGGTGTGGATTGTCAAATTTTGCTTCTCTGATGGCACAGCCACTTTCTCTGGGTTGCTGTGTAAAAATGGCTGTGTCTTCCCCAAGGGAGCCAGTCCTTGTGTTCTCCGGAGGGAGCCGTGCTGCTTTTACTTGTAGCAAAATTGTCCAGCTTTAATCTGCAGTCAGTGGGAGATCAATAATAAAGTAACCACATTGGTGGGTTTATTTGCAGACAGAATAAATTAAATGGTTTTGCACATCTTCATGCATGGTGTCAGCTGAAGTTGCAGGAGTCAGAGGTGAGGGAGAGAAGGACACGAGGGTGTAAGTTTGCTGTGACTTCTGCAAGTGCAGATGTTGAGGTTCCTCTTCCTTGGATGTGGCTTCACCTGATGCATTTCTGTCTCACTGCTGCTTTTGGAAGATGCTCCGGGCCACGAGGCTGTGTTCATGTTCCAGTCCTGTACCAGAACCCGTTAGCTCAATTTCAATTATTATTTTTTAATATTCTGAACATCTCTTTCCTGTGAGCTTGGGATGCTCTGTCTGTGTTCTCCCGTGCACAGACTGTAGTTTTCTGTGCCAGCTGGCCTGTGCACGATGTGCATGTTCTAACGAGGGTGCTCTGGAGGTGACTTTGTTAATTAGCCCAGGGAAGAGACCTGGGAATGAGGCATTAGCAGTTGGTCTGAAGAGGCTCCAGTCCCGCTCAGCTGAAGCAAAGGTTTGGGAGGAGGATCTTGAGGTTAGTGGAGCTGCTTTTTTTAAAAAAAAAAGAAGTTTAATTGATCTACTCTTGCTGCTCAGCTCGTGTTTCTTTCTGCTGAGCACAGCACTGTAAACAGATCCCATATCCTGCTGGCCTGGCCAGAGCTGGGAAAAGGGAACGGAGCCCCTGGGATGGAGCAGGGGCTTCTCCTGAGTGACTGCGGAGAGAAACCCAAAAGTCTTGTGATTACCAAAAAGTTTTGAGGATGGCTGAGAGTGTAGTTGGAAAATCAACTCTTTGGGTTTCTGTTGTTTTTTGGGGTTTTTTTCCCTCTGGTATTTTTTCTGAGATCCATGGAAGTATTGTACAGAAATTTAAAAAAATTAAGTCCAAAACTGATCTCTCCAACGATTCTGAAAAATACAGGCTGTTAGGAAAGTAGGGTTTGGGAAAATTGTGTTGGTTCTGGTCCCTTATTTCTTCCTGTCTCCATGGTGAGAGGGGGAAGGAGAATCAGTGCAGTGCTGTGCTCCTCTTTCCACGGCCACCCTTTGGGCTGAAGATTCACAGCGGGATGTGCGGGTTTGTTCTCCAGAAACGAGACAAATGTGGCTGGGGAGAACAATGAGGCTACTGCTGTGGGTTCAGGAGCTCTTAAAAATGACTTGTAATTTGAGATCCTCCACTCGAAGCAGCTTCAGGGAGAGAGTCAGGGTTATTTTTGGGTCTGAATCTAGCACTGTGCGTGGAGGCCCCTCCAGAGCTGCGAGGGGGCTCGAGCAGCTGTGACGTGCTGCATCCCAGGGCCATGGCCCAGTTTTCTCAAGTTGAGTGTCCATTTTGCAGCCTGGGTATAGTTTCAAGGCCTTTAATTGAAGTCTTGATGCTTTTCTTTTTGGGTTTTTTTTTGGGGGGGGAGGAGTGTTTGTTTTGTTGTTTCTTTCTGTTGCGTCTTTCTGCTGCATCTCTGGGGCTGCTTCTAAAAGCCAGTGGGGCCTCCTTGGAAGCCCTGCTCTCACTGCTGTGGCAAACTGTGCTGTGTGAAACTGAGGGCTTTGACTGCCAAGGAGATTCCTGCTGAGCAGTTCCCGTGTTGGCAGGCAGGTGTGTCACCTGTGTGTGTAACTCCTGTGGTGAGGGGGGAGAGGGGCTGTAATGTCAGAAAAGTCATTGATGATCGACAGGGAGAGTTGTACATTAAACACAGCATCTCGTCTGTGTTTATTTGCTCTTATTTGCTCTTTTTCATTCTTTTCTGGTCAGTAAATTTCACCCAGGTGTGGCTCTGTTTGTCACATGTCACATCCTGAGTAACAACGAGGCACAAACACATCCATGGAACTGTGTGTGGTGGGGATCTGGTGCTTTCTGTCAGCCTGTGAAGGATGGGATTCACTGAGGGACTCAGATGTGGAGAAGGGGAGTTCTTTGGGATGTGACTTGAGTCCTGTGGTGTGTGACTGCTGCTCTCCTTGTAGAGGGACTTCTGAAGACACGTAACTCACTCTGGGCTGGGCCTTTGCGAGTCCTTGCACATAAAAGAAATAAAAGTGGTGCAGTGTAAGGTGCCTGAGAGCAGATGAGGTTGGGCTGTGGCATCAGCAGTGTCATTGTGCCTCCCTTTTTACCAGTGTGCAGCACTTCTGGCTGCTGGGATCTGTGCCACTCTGCCCAAATTCATCCTGATCTCTGGAGCCAGGTGTGAAGCTTCTGATGCCTCTATCCCTCCATCAACTTCCTATTTCTGCCAGGACTGCAAATGTAAACCTGTGTATTTGGATGGAGAGCTGACAGAGATGAAAGGCTTTTATCTGAAATAAGTCTGTCCTGGGAGTCCTGACTTTACTAATAGCACTGACCACAGAATGAATTGTGGGTTTTTCCCTTGTTCTTCTGTCCTGATTTAAAAGCATTCACATCAAGCTGCATGTGGGAGATGTTTCTTCTGCTTCTTGCACAAATCAGCTTTGTAATGGAACTTAGATCTTCAAAGTTGCAGAGCCTTTTAAGTTAGGTCTTTGGTGGTTCAGTGGGTGATCTGCAGCTCTGGTTTTGTCCAAGGCAGCATTGCTGTCCTTCAGCTTTCTTCTTCATAATGGGAATTAACGGAGCAATGAGGGGCTGTCTGGCAGGACCAGGAGCTGGTGTAATTGCTTGTTTTTATGGAGATGTTAAGTGTTAACTTCATTGCTATTAATTGAAGATTACCCCCTTGGATCCCTTTTAGTTCCTAGAGATAACTGTGCAGGCAGAGCTGGGAGCTCTGGAGATGAGCATGGGAAGGAGAATTCCCACCGTGGAGTGCTGGGAGCTGCTCAGTGCCCTCCCTCTTCTGCTGTGCTCCCCTGACAGGGGCTGGGCTGGGAGCAAAGGCCAAGAGGTTTCTTGCTAATGAGCAGGTGATTGTGTCTTGCACAGGTGGCTTTGCAATCGTGTTCCTGGTGAGGACGAGCAATGGGGTGAAGTGTGCCCTGAAGAGGATGTACGTCAATAACGAGTACGACCTGCAGGTCTGCAAGAGGGAGATCCAGATCATGGTGAGTGCCTGCTCTGGGCTGGGCTGGGAGCCTCATCCATCACCTTCTGCTCGTCAGCTCTGTGGCATCAGGTCACAAACTGCATTTTCCTAGCAAAAGTGGCTTTTGTGTGGAAAGACCTGACCCCTGGAGCTGTGCAAACCCAGTCCGGAACGATTTCAACAGTAAATAGTTCCAGGGGGCAAGGAAAACCTAGTACCTGAAAAAAGCAAGGAATTTCAGGAAAATTAGGGGAGAACTGCATGGCTTAATGGGAAAAGGAAGTGCTGAAGAGGTGAGCATGGCTGGGGGTGTTGGAGTTCAGAATCTCACAATCTTCAGTTGAGAGCTCAAGTCTTCAGCTTTTTAGACTTGATCAGAAAAGGCTGATGATTCTGATATCTCTGAACTGAAATCAGTTCGTGAATGGCAGACCTCCATCCTGAGATAAATCTATATCACATCATCTTCTAATCCTGTGGGTCGGGATGAAGGTTATCTCTGCATTGCTGAGGTTGGTAGATTAAAACAGTGTTTGTGGGCTTTTGAAATGTAAAGTATTTGTAATAAGCTCCGGGATGTTTCTCTAGATTATTGGACACAAGGATTTATATGATGGGATAGCTATTTTTAATAGCTGTTTTAAACTTAGCTTCTCTAAACAAAGACAAAATGGAGATGATCCAAATAGATTTGCCTAATCTTGTTTGCAGCATGGGAAGCATGGGAAGTGCCACTTTTGAATTCCAAGATACTGATGAGCATTTAGAGCAGCTGCCAGGTGGGGAAGGAACTATAAAATCCTCATTTTGTGGATTTACCACACGAGGTACAGGTTTGGGGTAGATGATCTTCATATCAGAAACCTGTAGCAATTCTGGGTGTGATTCCTGAAGTAGTTTTTAATCAGGTTAATGCCTTTAAAGTGAGCTGCTGTAATTTGTGATGGTGCAGGGAAGCTTTGGGCTTGGTTTGGCATCCCTGTTGCTACGTGGGGAAAGGTGAGATTAGATCTCACATCTGAGGTTTAGCTGTGCTCACAAAGCTTGTTTACCAGGGGTTCAGTTGCTGCTGCTCTCTCCTGTCTCCATGTCTTTGGTGGCTCATGGGCAGTGAGGGTGAGGAGGCTCCTTCTCACCTGGCAGGGCTGCTTGCTCCTGGGCTGGATCTTCTCCCAGGCACTTGTGTCCTGGAGAACCAGTGCATCCCTAAAAGGAAATGTTTACTTCTTCCCCAGCTTTTCTGCAATAAGGAATTATTTTACACTTAACTGCAGTTTTTGCAGCCCTACAGAGTTACAGCAGAATGTGCCCAGCAGAGTCTTGATTTCCTTTACTGGTGAAGCTGAGCACCAAACTGGGCTGGCTTTCAGAGCTGGGAGTGTGTGTGAAGCTGCAGTCTCAAAGAAACAATTTTCCCCTGCAGTTTAGCTTGTGTCTCCATGGCAGGGGCTTGGAACTTGATGATCTTTGAGGTCCCTTCCAACCCAAACCAGTCTGACTCTGTGACAGGTTGTTGATATGAGAACTTGTGCTTTAATCCATCAAGTTACTTAAAATAAAGCACTTCTAAAAGCAAGGTTAAATTTTATTTTGCTGTTTTAAAGGGTTTTTTTTGAGCACATGAAGATTTGAGATACATTTTGTCAGCAGAAGGAGTTGAGACAAGTAAGGCCAGCAAGTCCTGCATGGCCACCACCCCCCTGTGCCCTGTTCTCCCCTCCTGGAGAGGGGGAGCAGCTCCTGGGCCACCTCAGGGACTGTGCCAAAACCTGCACCAGGCCTGGACAGGTTAATGCATCAGGCTGGCTGTTCCTCTGCTGATTGCCTCAGATCCTTCTGGAAGGAAAGCAGGTAGACACAGAGCTGAGGTTTGCTCAAGCTCTGTGTGACGATGAATCCCAAGTGACAGAGTGTGCAGGAACCAGATGAACACTGCTCGCTCTGCAGGGCTGGGGCAGGGTGTGAATTTGGCTGGGGCAGGGTGTGAATTTGTCTGTCTTGCAGAGGGATCTGTCTGGCCACAAGAACATCGTGGGCTACATCGACTCCAGCATCAACTCAGTCAGCAGCGGGGACGTGTGGGAGGTGCTGATCCTCATGGACTTCTGCCGGGGTGAGTGGGGCTGTGCTGGTCACGGGTGGGTTTGTCCTTCTGTGCTTACAGGGAACTTGCACAACCTCTTCCTTCTGAGAAAAGAGCTGTCCCTAAGCTGCCAGGAAGCCGTTCTGAGCTCAGCAAAGCCAGGACTAGGGGTGGAGGAGTGGATGACCTGTGAGGCTGTTGACTTTGGGGTTGGTACTATCTTTGCTACTGCCCAGGGTGGTCCTGGATCCCCTGTGTTGGGAGGGAGCACCCTTAAATACATCCTGCTGTTGTCTGTAGAGTGGTCCACACGAGAAGTGGCTCCTCTAAAGCTGCCAGGAATGTAATTTTTCTTCGTTTTAGTCTCATTGCAAGCTTTGTTCCACATCAGCCTGGCTTAAGATTGTTCTGGAAGAAGCATGAAATAGATAATGGGAGGCCAAAAAGCATTCCTCTTACCTCTGACCTTTTTGCTTGGCTGTCTGTAGGCAGACAGGCTCTTCCAGCTGTCCCAAAGCTTTGATCTTTGTGGCTGGGATGTGGTGTTTGGAACATGCTGCTTGTGCTGGGCTCAAATGCCTCTTGCAGGAAGAGCGTTCAGCAGAAATAATGTTTTGACCAGGTGACTTCAGAAGCCTGTGGCAGGTTTGGATGGTGGCAGCCAATGGAAATGGGTATTCTTGGGCCTGTCTGGCTTTGGCAGTGCATTGTAGCAAGGACCTGTAGATGTGTGCAGATGTGCCCAGTGCAGGTTCCTGTTCTGCCGTGTCCTCGCTGCTGCTTTGCTTTGCTGCAGGAATCCTGTCTGCCTTGTGCTGGGTTTGTTTGCTGGGGAGAGGAGGAACTTCGTGTGCCCTTTTCTCTGAAGGAATCACTCCATAAGCTCTCTTTAAGCTGCAACCTACACATGCCAAGAGCTGCTGTAAGCACTGGGCCTGGTGCTGTAAATCCCTGCTCAGCTCCATGTGCAGGGCCCTCTGTGGAGGGAGGTGCCATCCTGAGCTGCTCAGGTGCACCCCCCCAGCTGCAGCACCCAGATTTTGGGCTGATGAAGTAAAGTCCATGTTTCTAAGGAGCTTCCTTCCATCTGAAGGGAGGAGAGCTGCAGGGTGGCATTTCTCACGTGGCTCTTGCCAGATGCTGAGCCCACGCGGGCCGCTGCCTGCAGCCACTGCAGTGCTTGTTACACGCTGATTTTCCCTTGTTACTTTCCTTTTGTGGCCGACAGTTTCCAAACCAAATCAGTGTCTTTGTGTGCAGGGCTGCATTCGTTTTGAGTGTAAAATGTTCACAGCTGTAGTGTTCATTAAACTGAGCTTTTCTTTCCTACCACCAAAGTTTTCCAGCACTTGTGATGTGGAATGATTCAGTGCTGCTTTGCCAGAGCTTCAGAAAGGAGATTTTCTCTGTCTGTCTAGGGTGTTTAGAGGAGAAAAGAACCTCTGGATTGTTTTGGAAAGGCCTTGACAGCAACCAAACCTCAAAGTTCAGACAAATTCAGGACTTGTTCATGAAAACTTGCTTTTGTTTGTCCAGAGTTTCCCTCGTTACAGATGGATTTTTAATTTCTTTGCCGGTCAACAGCTTTAGCCAAGCCACTTAATGTGTGGGTTTTCTGAGTGTCTCCCTTCCTCCCTCCTCTTGCTCACATGTGGCAGACTAATCTGTGGGCTGTGGGTGCCCCAAATTCAGCCTTTTATTCCTCTAGTCAGACAAAAGAAGTCCTATTTGGAAGAAAAACAGAAAATTAGTTAGGATCACTTGAGTGCTGACACAGCCAGGACACTGTGCCTGCAGTGTTTTGGGGAGCCCAGCTCTGTGTTCCTGCAGTGATTTGGGGAGCCCAGCTCTCAGTGTCCCTGCAGTGATTTGGGGAGCCCAGCTCTCAGTGTGCCTGCAGTGATTTGGGGAGCCCAGCTCTCACTGTCCCTGCAGTGATTTGGGGAGCCCAGCTCTCAGTGCGCCTGCAGTGATTTGGGGAGCCCAGCTCTCAGTGTCCCTGCAGTGATTTGGGGAGCCCAGCTCTCACTGTGCCTGCAGTGATTTGGGGAGCCCAGCTCTCAGTGTGCCTGCAGTGATTTGGGGAGCCCAGCTCTCAGTGTCCCTGCAGTGATTTGGGGAGCCCAGCTCTGTGTTCCTGCAGTGATTTGGGGAGCCCAGCTCTCAGTGTGCCCCAGCTCTCAGTGTGCCTGCAGTGATTTGGGGAGCCCAGCTCTCAGTGTCCCTGCAGTGATTTGGGGAGCCCAGCTCTCAGTGTGCCTGCAGTGATTTGGGGAGCCCAGCTCTCAGTGTCCCTGCAGTGATTTTGGGGAGCCCAGCTCTCACTGTGCCTGCAGTGATTTGGGGAGCCCAGCTCTCAGTGTGCCTGCAGTGATTTGGGGAGCCCAGCTCTCAGTGTCCCTGCAGTGATTTGGGGAGCCCAGCTCTGTGTTCCTGCAGTGATTTGGGGAGCCCAGCTCTCAGTGTGCCTGCAGTGATTTGGGGAGCCCAGCTCTCACTGTCCCCTGCAGTGATTTGGGGAGCCCAGCTCTCAGTGTGCCTGCAGTGATTTGGGGAGCCCAGCTCTCACTGTCCCTGCAGTGATTTGGGGAGCCCAGCTCTCAGTGTGCCTGCAGTGATTTGGGGAGCCCAGCTCTCAGTGTGCCTACAGTGATTTTGGGGAGCCCAGCTCTCAGTGTGCCTGCAGTGATTTGGGGAGCCCAGCTCTGTGTCCCTGCAGTGATTTGGGGAGCCCAGCTCTCACTGTCCCTGCTGATTCTCTCCTGCCAGGGGGGCAGGTGGTGAACCTGATGAACCAGCGCCTGCAGAGCGGCTTCACTGAGAGCGAGGTGCTGCAGATCTTCTGTGACACCTGCGAGGCCGTGGCCAGGCTGCACCAGTGCAAGACCCCCATCATCCACAGGGATCTGAAGGTGAGCTGTGGCTGCAGGGGTGCAGCAGGGAGGGTGCATCCTCCTCTCTGTGTCTGCCAGCTGCCCACGCCCCAGCGCTGTGCTTCTCGTGTGAGTAATGAGGGAAAGTGGGCATAAACACACCTCTCTGCTGGAAGATAAAAAAAGAAATGAGCCTCTCAGTGCTGCTTACCATATGTTTGCCATCTATAGATCTACTTAAACACAAATGTTTGTGGATAATTCTTGCTTGCACACGTGCCAGAACGTACCTGATGAATTATTGACAGTGACCTGAAGCACTGCTTGTTCAAGGTAGCTCACAAAAAGTGTGCTGCGACGTGTTTTCCTGGACTCAGATTAAAAGGAGCCCTCCAGAAGTGTTGGCCTTGGGGCAGGAGTCCTTAGGAGCTTTTGAAAGTGGCCTCTGGAGCTCTGACTGTGAAGGTGTGTTGTACAAGCCTGGGTTCTTAGCTGGGAACAGAGCTGGGCCAGCTTGGGAAAAATCGCACGCCTGTAATCAAGCAAACAAAAAGACGTTCCCTTTGCTCTCCATGAGCTCGTAAAATGGAGTGAAATATTCAGCCAAGAAGGAGGCTGCTGTGTGCATTTGAAATTCAGATGTGCTTTGTGGGGCACGTTCTATTTTCAGAGCCCTCACAGATGTTTGTTTGTGCCACTGGCCGTTGTTTTACAAAGATGCCACATGTATCGAGGAGAGCCAGGTAGAGCAGGGGAAAAATCCTCAGGGTTTGGTGTGCTCTGGCATGTTTGAAATGGCAGTGATGCCACTGCTCAGTCAGGTTGGATATAGAAACAACTCCTGTCTCTTCCCACGGGGAAATGGGGGATCTGTTACCAGTCTGAGTCCTGGATGTAAAGCTGTAAAATCTTGGGCAGCTTGCAGGGGTTTGTACAGGTCAGGAAAACAGAGTGAGAGGATGAGGGACAGGAAGCTCTCCAGCTGACATTAACCCCTGCCCTTACCTTTTTGGTGAATCCCTGGGGGGTTTAATAAAGAACAAACTGTGTGTTGCAGGGGAATAAATCTGGGACATCTGTGCTGGATTAGTGAGTTGATCTGGAGTGTGACTTTCTGCCCTGAGTTGCAGTTGAAATGGGCTGGTGGGGGCTGGTGTCCTGCCTAGGTCAGGGGAGGTTTTGCAAGGCCTGACTCTTGGTAAGCTATGCCCAGAGTCAGAGTGGGCTCATCTCTGCTTGGAGACGTTTTCTGCTTGAGTAGTGTGTTGTTTCTGTCATGGTGACCTCTGGGGATCCAAGTACTAACTCAGAATTAATATTTATATATATTTTGACTTTATTTGTGTTAATATGTAGTGCTGGCAAGGGGCAGTTGCAAAGCCAAGAGAGATTAAGGGCCAGAGGAGTTTTGTACAAGCTGTGGGTGTAAGGAGGGACATCCTTTGTGGAAGTGTTTTCTTGGGGTGAACAGAACCCTGCTGGAGAGGGGGCAGATGTTGGCTTTGCAGGCAGCTGCCTGGGGCTTGGGGGCCTTCTCTGCCTTGCAGCTCTTTGCTGCTGCTCTGGGGCTGGAGGTTCCTGCCCAGAGAGCTCTGCCAGCAGAAGGGATGCTGTGAATGAGCTTTCAGCCCTTTCAGACCAGTGCAGCTGGAGGAGTTTCAGTGGCCCTTGGCTCTGATTTTGAATGAACCCAAAGGCTTTGCCTGAAGCAGAAGAGCCTCCTGCTGGCTCAGTCCCCAGCTGGTGGGCAGTGACCAGCAGCACCTTCCCCCAGCGTGTCTGGGGCCAAAGGGGACATGGCACTGGGAGTGCAGCAGTGGGCAGCAGTAATTTCTTCTGCTGTGTTTATTTTCCCTCTCCTGGCATTTGCTGCTCAGATTTGGTTGCTGGACAGTCCCTGCTGGTGTTTAACAAACCTTACAGGGTGTCTCAGTGAAAGATCACCTCAGACTTCTCAGCCAGATAAAGTGAGAGGACTCCTGGGGAAATGGTGGAGGAGAATTTGCAGGGAGCAGGGGATAACACTGCCAGTGCTGATCTGCTGGGGAGAACATCTGTGTGCAGGGCTTTATTCAAAGCAGATGGATGGCAGAGGGGGAAGGGGGTGTTTAACCCTTGGTTTCAAGCCAGCATTCTCCCCCTCAGCTGCTCTAATTTGGCTGCATTTTCTGGTGCTTAAAATGCTGACTCCTCCTTTTTCTTGCCTTCTTGTAAAGCTCATCCTTGATGGGGAGCTCTGCTTCCAGAGGGTTTTATTAGCAAACGTTTTTGTGGTGATTTTTTTTTATTTTGAACTGTATGAGCAGTGTGTTTTATCTGGTTGTTGTATCTGAGTGTTCGGCACTGATTGAAGATAAAGACATGAGAAATTGTGTGTTCCCTGGAGAGAACATGCTGTTAATGCTGCTGCACAGATGAGGAGCTGGAGCACAGGGGTGCTCTGCCAAAGCAAAGATCTGAGCACAGGGGTTCACACATCTTAAGCCAGTGTTGAATCAGGCAATTTTCTTAGGTGGATGCAAGGTAGATTTTTGTTGATGCACAATTGTGAGTACTGAGGAGAAGGTCTCTGCTGATTTTATTTGTTTCATCATTTATTTCTGTTGCCTGATTCAAGGTTCCAAATAATATTTGAAAGAAAGGGCTCTTCCCAGCGGTCTGGGGGAGCCTCTGCTGCTACAGCCCCTGTTTAGGGTCTGTGGGGCACCCAGCAGACTCTGAGAACACGCAAATAAATGTGAGTGTGAGCTGAGGTTTGTTTTGGATGAGACCCTCAGGGACAGGTAAAATGCAGGCAAAGACCTGGAGATGTGTTTTAATTTCATAAATAAGGAAGTGTGTGTGTTATTTGTTTGCCTCCCCTGTGCCCCATAGACAGTGAGGAGTTACAGCCCTCTGTAAAGCTGGGACAGCTTGAATTTCCTGTCCCCAGTTCAGATGCCAGACCAGGGGCACAGTAGCTCAGGAAGGCTGAGCTCCAAAGGCACTGGGACACCGAAGCCTTACAGGCGGCAGAGAAATGTGCTTGCAGGAGGAGAAGGGAGGGGTGGCAGGATGGAAGGCAGTGTTACAGCTGTGCTTCCATGGTTTGATGGCTGTTTCAGGAGATGTGACAGGGTTTTGATGCCTGTTTTCCTTGCTGTCACGTTAGGCTTTAGTGTCAGATGTGTCTGATGTGTCTTCAGGCACTTAAAACCTTGACTCATCTGAAAAAAAACCAAACCCTGAATGTTTTTTTTTTGTCTGAGTGATTCTGTGTCTGTCTGTGATGCTCCCAGGTTGAAAACATCCTGCTGCATGACCGTGGCCACTACGTCCTGTGTGACTTTGGAAGTGCCACCAACAAATTCCAGAACCCTCAGACAGAAGGGGTGAATGCGGTCGAGGAGGAGATCAAGAAGTAAGTGTGCTCTGCCATTTCAGCTCAGCTGTAGTGTGTGTTTGAAGGGTAATTTTTCCTGGTGCTGGCATTAATTTTGCTCAGCCTGTTGCAGCAGATTGGCTGTGCTGCATGGCAGTGTCTGCTGCAGGTGAATGAGTGCCCGGGGGAAGGTGAAACAATAAATTGAGCTTGATGTAATTGCTTTGGACCTGGAAGAGTGAGATTAATGCAGAGCAGCAGCCCCTGTTCTGTCCTGTGCAGGGTCAGGCTGGCTCTGTCCTTCATCTGCCTTGGCTTCTCTGAGCTGCAGACAGGGATGGCACAATCCCATCCTCCTGAGCTCCCCTCCCCACAGATCCTGGCACTGACTGGGGCTGATCCTGGCTCTGCATGGGAAGTGTCAGGTCCTGGAAGGTTCAGTCCTCCTGCCTCATGAACTGCCAGCTGTCTCATGGCATCACCTCTGGTGCCCCTTGGTGCTTTCTGAAAGGGGGGTTCACCTGCAGTTCAGTGAGCCCTGGGTCAGGGATGGAGCCCAGCCCAGGTCCTTGGCCTTGCTTTAGTTTAACCTGCTGCTACCTTGCCACTCCTGTTAATAACAACTTTCTGCCTAGTTAGAAATGTGTACAGATTCCCCTTTTTTGTTGGGATTCAGCTACACCTGCCTGGATTTCCTAGATTGGTTGTTTTCAGAGTGCTCCTAATCCAGCATTGCAGTCCCCTTGGAATGCCCTTAAGCCTACAAAACCTCTGCCTTTGGCAGTGCTCTCCTGTGATCAGGGTAAGCAGCAGGCAGGAATGACAGACCTGCTGGCCTGGTCTCTTATCAGAAAAGCCTCATCATCTGTGGAGCAGTTCCCAGCTTTTCTGTTTGTTGTGATCTGTTAGGATGAGGCAGATTCTCACAGGGACCCTTCCCTTGCCTACAGTGGCTCTGAGCAGGAGTCCTGGTGTGGAAATGTGCTTTTTAGGAGCCTCATATCCAGTTACAATCTCTGTGGCCACAGCCCTGCAGTGAGGGCATTGCAGAGGACATTTGATTACTGACCTTGTTAATGCTTTGAATCCTTGAATGCTTCTGCTCTTGAAATGACTGCACAGTTTTGTGGTGAATTCTGTGCTTTAGAAGGGATTGTGGTTTCTATTTTGGCTTCCCAGGGCAGTTTGAGGGGTGTTTTATTGTTTGAGGTGTGTAGCAGGTGATGCTGTTAGAAGATTTTTCTGATACAGATATCTTTAGCATCCATTTCCCTAAAATGGATAGAGACAGAGTGAATTTTGAATTATTTGGGAGTGTGACATACCTGATACAGCTGTTTTGAACTCCCTGATCCACCTTTCCCTGCAGGTACACGACGTTATCCTACAGAGCACCAGAGATGGTCAACCTGTACAGTGGCAAACTCATCACTACAAAAGCAGACATTTGGGTAAGTATGGGAACCACTGGGCATCCTCCAGCCAGGATTCCATTGCTATGGCAGGGAAATGGGCTTTTCTAAGAGCCTGGACAGCCTCTGAATGAAGAGCTCCTCTGATGAGCTCCTGCTGTGCAGGGAGGCTGCTGGAGCAGACGTGTGCACTTCTCCTGTGTGGTTTGAATTTAGAGATGGGTGAAACTCCAGGGCTGAATAGGGCAAGCATGATTTCATATCTTAAGAGTTAAACCAGAAAGTTCAGAATATTGTGGCTCATTGTGCCTGGGCTGGGTTGTTAGTGTGTGGAATCAAAGTTCTGGTCAGAATTGAGTAGAAACCTGAGGAAATGGGCAGAGCCATTGCCCCCAGCAGCAGCAGCAGCGTGCTGATCCTGTGTACCACAGGGCTGAGTTGTCACACTGGCCAAAGGCCAAACTTCTGCACTGCTTCTGATGATCAGGGCAATCCTGCCATGCTCTTCGTGGTGAGAACAAAATCCAGCTGTGGTGGGATCTGTTCCTGGCTAACCTGGTCAAGGGGGGAAAGCACCTTTGGGTGGGACAGAGGTGAGAAAGAGCCTGTGCTGTTTGGAGTGGAGTGGCAATTCAGCACATGTGTTTAAAAGTGTTAAAAATGCTAACTGGGAGCATGTTTTGTGGTTTTTGGGGCCCTGAGCCAGGAAGTAACATGGCAGAAGCAGAAAAAGAGAGTTTTGATGCGTGTTCAATAGTTTTGCATCTACAAGAGGGAGAATTGCTGCTGTGACATCTGCTGAAAGTCCTGTGTCCTCAGTGAGCTTGGCTGGCCCTGGGGAAGCAGCAGCTCCAGAAAATTCAGAGGTCTGTGGGATCAGCCCTGCACTGTGCAGGGTCACATCCTGGAGTGAGTGGAGAGGGGAGGGCACAGCTGTGACAGTGGCAAAGGACAGGGCCTCAAAGGCAGCCAGAGGAGAGCCAGGATTTGCACTCGTGCCTGTGATAGTGTGGAAAGGGGCAGATCCAAAGGCTCTGCTCTTCCTGGCGTGGCAGGAACTCTGTTCCAGTGACACTGGGAGGGTTTCCAGAGCAGTGGGTGGTGGTAAGCTCAGTGGGGCCTCAGCTTCCAGGCCTGTTCCAGTGCTTGTCCTGCTGGAAACCTCCCTTTCCCTGTAATCTTATCAAGGTTATTTTAAATCAGAGTGCAATTTCATTGTGAAATCCTGTGACAAAAGAGATGAGTTGATGATGAGTTTCTTAGGATTAGGAAATGTTTCCTGCTCCCCCCCTGAGATGCTGGGAGTGTTTCATAATTAGCCCTTTG
The DNA here is from genome assembly GCA_034509425.1 of Eopsaltria australis. Classification (NCBI taxonomy): domain Eukaryota; kingdom Metazoa; phylum Chordata; class Aves; order Passeriformes; family Petroicidae; genus Eopsaltria; species Eopsaltria australis. Next base: position 93,858 of record JAVTVJ010001773.1, read on the forward strand.
TGCAAAAACGTTTTCTTTTGCAATAGGTGGTGGATCTTGCTGCCAAAAGCAGCGTGGCAGTGGAGGGAAGGGTGGCAGAACCTGGCAGCCTGCAGAATGAGCTGTGCTTCCCTGGCTCTTATTTATAGCAGTTGAAAGGTTGTTTGAACTTAATCCTGGAAACAGTTTGGGTTTCTCCTTGTCAGAATGGGTGTATTAACAACGATGGTTGCCATTTATTTGTGCTGTTACTCTGCTCTTTCCTCCCAGTGTGTGGCAGAAAGGCTTTGCCTGTTTGGTGACACCAAGGGTTGTGCTCTGCAGAGCTGTGGGGGGTGGGGTGATGAACAATCCCCCAGATCAGTGTCTCGGGAGGGAGAGCTCTGCATGTGCTCTGCAGAGCTGTGGGGAGTGTGGTGATGAACAATCCCCCACCTTCCCCTGCAGCTGGGCCTGTCCAGGTCCCTCGCAGGGACTGACACCAGCAGGGCCCTCCTGCTCCCTGCCGTGCCCTGCTGGGCTGTGTGCTGAATGCTGCCCTGTTCTCTCTCTCTGCAGGCCCTGGGCTGTTTGCTGTACAAGCTGTGCTACTTCACCCTGCCCTTTGGGGAGAGCCAGGTGGCCATTTGTGATGGCAACTTCACCATCCCCGACAACTCGCGGCACTCCCAGGACATGCACTGCCTCATCCGTGAGTGGCTGGCAGCCCCAGAGCAGCCAGGCCTGCTGCTCTTACAGCCCCTGCCCTGAAAGCACGAGCTCTGCTCTCCTTTCCAGAGGCTTGCTTGCACACAGAGGTGGTTGAAGTGATCTTTCAGTAGCTTAGGAGTTCGCTCTTGGGGAGCCGGTCCTGACAAAGAGATTTCTGTCTGGCCAGGCTGGAGTGAGCTCTGTGGAAGGGCAGCGGCACCGTTTGGTTTGAGTCCTGCAGGAACTGCCACAAAAAGCCTCTTTATGCAGAAACGTATTTCTGCAGTAATAAATCTGTTTGGATAAGGAACTGAAAAGACCACAGTGACTTAGGCTAGTGATAAGAATTCATCTTCTGTGAACTGGGAAACAGAACTGAAATGATTTATAAATATCCCACTGACTAGAGTGAATGTGTAATTAAGTGTACAATGCACCACTCTTGGCAAAGCTGGGGCAACTCTCTTGTTTCCAGCACAGCTTTTGATTTTTTTTCTTTTCCTAGCCACAGTCTTGACTCACACAGAGTTGGAAGTGTTTGCAGAGCAGGCTGGTATTTTCTTTGCTGATGTGGGGGTATCTGCAGTGGTGCCTGTGGCTGCCTTGTCTCTCTGCCCTGCTGACACACCAGGGCTGGATCAATCCCTTTTCCTGTGGGTTCACTTGGAAGTGCCCAGTCCCACCCAGTGCTATTCCCTGACCATGCAGCATTTCCCCTCCTTGCCCCAGAGGCTTTGGCAGCAGCAGACCTTAAATCCCATCCAGCGCCACCCCTGCCATGGCAGGGACACCTTCCACTGTCCCAGGGTGTTCCCAGCCCCATCCAGCCTGGCCTTGGGCACTGCCAGGGATCCAGGGGCAGCCCCAGCTTCTCTGGGCACCCTGTGCCAGGGCCTCCCCACCCTCAGCACAAAATACTCCTCCGTTGTCCCCAGTGTGATGTCCTGACCCAACTGCCCTGCACCTGTGTGTGCTGTTCTTTGATCTCAGCATCTCTTGTCTCTTCAAGGGTACATGCTTGAGCCAGACCCTGATAAGAGACCTGACATTTATCAGGTCTCCTACTTTGCATTCAAACTGGCCAAGAAGGACTGCCCGGTGCAGAATGTCCAGGTGAGCACACAGGAGTGGCCTGAGGGGGGCTCTGGGCGGGGCTGGGGGGGCACTTGCTGAATATTGAGCATTTAGCTCTGTTCTGTTGGTTGTTCCCCAGTTCTGTAATTAGGGGAGTCTTCGTGTTGGTTTGTACCATCACAGTTAGGTTTGGATTTTTGGGTCAGAAATCAGGGTTTCTCATGTTTCTCATTTCTGTTTGTCCCTGATTTACCTCCTCACCCAGTCACCAGTGTGAGGCCAACCAAGAGATCTTGTGCATGTGAACGTGGAAAATTAGGCCATGCTTGGCAAACCAATTTGATTTCCAGGCACTCTCATCATAGCATGTGTAATTTGGCCTGCACTTGGGTTTAAACACAGCAGTTCTGGGTCTGTTGGCTGGGACTTGGCATTTGAGCTGCATCAGACCTTGCACAGCCATCTGCCCCTTCTTACTCTGTCTTTAGAGACTTCAGCTGAAAAGCAGAGCTGACAGTTATTTTCTTATGTTGTTCTGGACACCTGTGACACACATTTTATTCTGTTGTTTCTACATAAATAGAAACTTAGGGTTTTTTCCCCATGTTCAGGTACTTATTATGGTCTTCATGAGTAAGAGGTAGTTTGGGTACTATTATGTCTGTGTTTTTACAGCATCATCAATAAATATTGTCACTACTGTTCCCTGGTTGTCTTTTAAAAATGTTCAGGTTGTGCTCTGGAGTTTTGTGTTCATACTCCATGTTCAGTGGTCAAAAAGCTGAGCCTTCTTTTCTTCCTTTTGTAAAGACTCTCCCAAACTCCTGTCTCCCCATGGCATGAACCTTGGGGTGTTTGTTACATGCCCAGCAGGAGGAGTAATTGCTTTGGGAATCCCCAGATCTCCCTGTTTTACTCTGATGTTTTTGTACATGGTTTCTGACTCTGTTTTCTGCCCTCAAAATACCAAATTGGGTGTTCTTGGGATCTGCAGAATTCTCCAATCCCTGCCAAACTCCCAGACCCAGTTAAAGCAAGTGAAGCTGCTGCAAAGAAGAGTCAACCAAAGGCCAGGTAACCCCACCTGCTTCTTACTCCCCTTTTACTGCAGGAGGTTTTACTGTGCTCGGTGTGTCTGGGTGCCCATGAGTGTTTCACCTTTGTCAGTCACACCCAGCTAAAGTGTGGGTGGGTGTTGAACCCTGCTGTGTGTTCTGTGCCCAACTCCCAGCCTGTGCTCACTGCCCTTCCTTCTCCTCCTTCCTTACCAGGCTCACAGACCCCATCCCTACAACAGAAACCTCCATAGCACCCCGCCAGAGACCTAAAGCAGGACAGACCCAGCCCAACCCTGGAATTCTGCCCATCCAGCCAGCCCTGACGCCCAGGAAGAGAGCCACAGCCCAGGCAGCCATTCAGGCACAGGGTGAGTGATGTGTCTGTGTGGTCCCTGCACCCCCTGTGCCTCAGGCCAGTGACCTGACCTTGGTTTGGGTTCTTGTCCCAGTTGCAGGCCCGGCTGCCCTGGGCAGTGCCCAGCCCTCGCTCCCTGCCAGCACCCCCCAGCCAAAGGCAGCCCCCCAGCAGCCTGCAGCCCAGCCCCAGGCCAAGCCAGCAGCAGCAGCCCCCCAGGCACAGCCCCAGGTCCCCTCGACGCAGCCCCAGGCCACCCCTCAGCATCAGCAGCAGCTTTTCCTGAAGCAGCAGCTCCTGCAGCAGCAGCAGCAGCAACAGCAGGCTGCCTACTTCCAGCAGCAGCAGCAGCAGCTGATGCAGGCCCAGCAGGTGAGTGTGCGCCGGGTCCATCAATCTGTCTGCAGGGCTTTGTGTTTGTGGCAAGTTTCCTGCTCTTTCTGGGGGGAATGGGTGCAGCTTTTAGGCATTTTCCAGTGTGCCCCCAGTCCTCTAGCAAGGTTTGGGCCAGGCCCACCACACCTCAAGCCTCTCAGCCAGCCGTTGTTCCCCAGTTCCCAGTGATGCAGCAAGGAGCGCCCGCGCAGCAGCAGCTGATGCAGAACTACTACCAGCAGCAGCAGCAGCAGCAGATGGCCCAGCAGGCAGCCATGCAGCAGAAGAGCACAGCAGCAGCAGCAGCTCAGCAGAAGCAGCAGCCCCAGGCCCAGCCCAGCGCGGCACCGCCGGCGCAGGAGCAGGGGGTGAGAGCCTGGGGAGGGATGGGCCACTGGGACTTGGGCTGCAAATGCTCCTCTGTGTGCTGGGGACACCTCAGCTGGCTGTGCAGACCTGCAAACCCAGGTCACAGATGCCAGGGGAGCTTTGGGTTGGGTATCAGGAAAATTCCTTCACCCAAAGGGATGTCCAGCCCTGGCACAGCTGTCCAGGGCAGTGGTGGAGTCCCCGTTCCTGGGGGATTTAACAGATGTCTGCATGTGGCACTTGGGGACAGGGGACAGTAGAAATGTTGGGACTTGATGACCTTAGAGGGCTTTTCCAACCCAAACCAGTCCCTGGTTCTGGGTCCTGATTAGTAATAACTGAGTTATTACTGAGTCACAGCTGTCAGCACTGACCTTGCTGCCTCAGAGCTGTGCATTGTTTGGGTTTCTCATCCCAGCAGGATGCTGGACTCCAGATTTGTGCTCTGGGTCCACAGAAAGCAGATGAGTAATGGATGAGTAGAAAGCAGATGAGGAGATCTGAGTAGCTGCTTAATGCAGCATCTCTCCATCCCCTGTCACGTGTCCACAGAAGACATGTGAGAAACTCTCTGAAACATTATTTGGACTTCACACACCAGGATGGGCACCAGAGCTGCTTTATGTTGCTGCTTGTTTGGAAAACTTTGTCTGATGCTTAAAGGAAGGCACAAACAGCTTCTTCCTGGTCATTCCAGCATCGGCTTAACTTTTAATAAATGGAGTAGGAAGGAGACTTTTGAAAGCACCATATCTAAAAATAAATAAATCAATCATCCACTTTACTAATCATCTGAATGTGCACCTAAAATAAATGCTCTTTGCTTGATGGAAAAATATGTCCAAGTGCAGAGGAACAGGCAGCTGCCCACAGGGAGGGGCAGGGAGCTGTGCCAGGGGCCAAAGTGCTCTGCAGGGCTGTGGGAGGAAGCTGTGCCTCCTGCTTCCATTGCTGTGCAATCCCACCTGCCCTTCCCTGGCTTTGGGACTTGTGTCCCCAGACTGTCCCCAGTCCATGACAGGAATGCTGGGTGCTCCAGCAGGAGCCGTCTCCTCCCCGTGGCTGCTGGTGTGACCAAGGACGTTGTGCTGTTCTCCCCTGGCAGGCACAGGCTCAGGCTCAGGCTCGGCAGCAGCAGCAGGAGAAGGCTCAGGGCACAGCCCCAGCCCAGGGCCAGGGGCAGAAGCTGGGCTCTCTCACTCCTCCATCCTCGCCCAAGGCGCAGCGCGCGGGGCATCGCCGCATCCTCAGCGACGTCACCCACAGCGCCGTGTTCGGGGTGCCCGCCAGCAAATCCACACAGCTGCTGCAGGCTGCAGCTGCTGAGGCCAGCCTCAACAAGTCCAAGTAGGTGCCCAGGGCCTGGGGGGGTTGGTCAGCCTCAACAAGTCCAAGTAGGTGTCCGAGGTGGGTGGGGTGTGGAGGGAGGGCTGGGTCAGGCTCTGGGAGGTGTTCGATGCAAAGCTCTGAGTGGAGGTAGGCACAGAACTCTGAGTGAGTCTTTGCCTTCAAGACCTCAGCTTAGGGTGTGGCAGAAAGTGCTGGAAGATTTGCCTCAAAGTCCTCATCAGTGTGTGTGCTCCCCAAAAAGCTTTGGGTGACCAGGGCCTTCCCTGGCTCACAAAGGCCTCTGTCATTTCAGCCACAGCCCTGGTGTGCGCTGCGTTCTCACTGCTTGGCATCAGCGCTTCCTTAAGGTTGGACTTGATGGTCTTGGAGATCTTCTCCAGCCTTAATGGAGCTTAAGTGATTCCCTAGGAGTATTTGCTAGGTCACTTCTACAGTGTCTACAGCCAAGAAACCTTCCCATGGGCCCTGCTGTTCCCAGTGGGATCTTGGGGTGCTGCTTTTAACCCCTGAGATGTGGGTGCTCAGGCAGCTGAGGAGCAGATGAGGCTGAGCACTCCCAGCCTTCCGAGCATGCGACTGCAGTAATTTATGCTGGATGTTTTAATTGGGAAGTCATTAGAGTGCAGTAGCTTGGACCAGCTGCCAGGGCTGGCCAGAGGGTTTCAGGTGGGTGATTAATGGCTCTTGTTTGGGATGGTCACACCCAGATCTGCTTCCACCACGCCCTCGGGCTCGCCAAGGACCTCGCAGCAGAACGTCTACAACCCTCCCGACGTGTCCACGTGGAACCCCTTTGATGATGACAACTTCTCCAAGCTCACAGCTGAGGAGCTGCTGAACAAGGACTTTGCAAAGCTGGGGGATGGTAGGTCCATGGGGTGCTTTAGCACCTGCCTGCTCTGGACAGGGAGGATGCCATGGATTGGGGATGCTTTTGGGCAGGGACTGCTCGGGTGGCCCTCATTGTTACAATCCTGGCTAAATCCTTCCAGTCTCTCTTTGTTTGCAGTTCAGTGGTGCCTCAAAGGCAGAGCTGCTTTGACAGTGCCCCTGCTCAGGTGCCTATGGAAGCTGCAGTTTAAACTCTGCTTCATCTGCAAGCTGGGATTTGCAGGAAGGGACTTCAGTCACACAGTGGAACAGGGTCCTAAAAATACAGATAAGCAGCCTACTTCCAGAATAGAAGCTTTTCCTCTAACTCTGGGTGTGCCTTGCAGGGAAAGCTCCAGAGAAAGGAGGCAGTTCCACAGAGAACCTGATCCCAGGGTTCCAGCTGGCCGCGCCTGCAGCCCCCACGGATGCGTTTGGTGGCTCTTCCTTCTCTGCTGGGCCAGGTGAGTCTGTGAACATCAGCAGCCTGCAATGGCAGCTCTTGGCCAGAGCCTCTTTGAAAGGGAAGGAGAACTGATACAAGCTGAGCTGGGCCTTGGCTCCTCACGAGAGGAGGGAATGTACAGAGGGTGCATTCCCTTGTCACAGTTGGGTGGCAGAGACTGGACACTGTGTGGAGGCAGAGGTGGTGCTTGTGGTGAGGGGAGAAACTGAGCCCCTTCAATTCCCAAGGAAGCTTCTGGCTGGGCTGTGTGGGTCCAGAGCCCTTGGCTGGTGTGAGGAGTTTCTCTGCTGAGGCCTCTGCCTGTGGGACCTTGTGTGCTGCCTCCTTTGGTCCTTGTGTCCCAAGGTGTGCCTGTGCTGGGGTTTTGCTCTGTGTTTTCTCCTTTCCTCTCCTCTGTTCACTCTGCCTTTTCTTTCCCTTTCCTCTTCTCTGCCAGCTGAAAAAACGAAAGACATTCTGAGTTTGGACTCTAGCCCTCCTCTTCTGACTGTGCCTGATCCTTTCATTCCTCTCCCGTTATCCGACACGCCAGGTAACCAGAGCTGAGGGATGGAGGGGGGCAGAGTCTTGGGCTTTGTTTTGTCCTCTTAATCTTCTGGTTCTGTTTGTAGGCACACCTGGGCACTGCCAGGCTCTGCTGGGCTCGCTGGCACTGGGGTTGGTTTTCATGGCAGAGCCTGGGGTTATCTCCTTGTTCCTAATGTTGATGTCTTTAGAGGCTCAGCATTCAGAGCCAAAAAGGGGGGAAAGCTGAGAGAGTTGGAGTTGTCCAACCTGGAGAAGAGAAGGCTCCAGGGAGAGCTCAGAGCCTCTTCCAGTGCCCAGAGGGGCTCCAGGAGAGCTGGAAAGGAACTGGGGACAAGGGATGGAGGGACAGGACACAGGGAATGGCTTCCCACTGCCAGAGGACAGAGAATGGGATACTGGGCAGGAATTGTTCCCTGGGAGGGTGGGCAGGCCCTGGCACAGGGTGCCCAGAGAAACTGTGGCTGCCCCTGGATCCCTGGCAGTGCCCAAGGCCAGGCTGGACAGGGCTGGGAGCAGCCTGGGACAGTGGGAGGTGTCCCTGCCCATGGCAGGGGTGGCACTGGATGGGCTTTAAGGTCCCTTCCAACCCAAACCATTCCAGGATTCTATGAGAAATAATCCCCAGGTAATTAATTACGTCTTCTGACTTCAGCTGTTTTCAAATTGTCTCCAACTTTGAAATTATAGGTTTTATTATTGTTAATCTTTCTTTCCTGTAAGAGTCAGTGTTTCTTTGGCTCCCAAAGTCTGTTGCAAATCTGGGCATCTTGTGAAGCACAAGTTACATGTGACCTTTTCTGATTTGGCAAGATTTTCCAGTGCAGTTGGTGCTATTTCATTTACTTTGCAGTGCTGCCTCTAAGCCTTTCCCTCTGTGCACATTTCTGACTGCAGCAGCCAACACTTTTTAGCACAGGATTATGTAAGTGCTTAGGAGCTTATTTGCAAATCGGTGGGATTTGGAATGTGGGGATGTTTTTATCTTGGAGCCTCTCTCAGCCCTCCATGGCAGGTCCCACATCAGTGACCCCAGAGCACAACTGAGCTCCCATCCTTGTGCTTAGCCCAGGCTCTGCACCTCTGATGGTCTGGAGGAACCAAGCTTCAAACTGTGCTGTGAAGGTGGCATCTCTCCATGGAGAGCTGAGCAGTTCAGGAACAAAATAAACCTCTTCTTTTCCATATGTGCCAAGACATCTTTCATTTGTTTATTCTTTTCAAAGTAAAACCTGAGGCCAGGAGCTCATGAATATTTGCAAGGACTGGGGCTACAGTCCAGTCCTTAGCTTTGGAATTGAGAGGGGCTGTCTGTAAATTCAGCAGAAAAGATCAAACTTGTGCATTTAAGCTCAGGTGTTCAGGCTGTGTCACCCAGCAGTGTCACCTTTGTTCTGCTCTGTCTGTGTCACCTGTGAGGAGCATCCCAGCTCAGAGGGCTTGGCCAGTGCTGGGGGCTCTGCCCTCTGACCCTGCAGCAGCTGAGGGCCTGGCCAAAGCTCAGCTGCTGTTCCTGCTCAGCCACAAACCTCCCTTTGGCATCACCTGAGGGCTGCTCAGAGACCTTGGGCTCTCCCACCTTGCAGAGGGACAGATGGGTGGCAGTATGTGATTTTCAGGGTCTTCCTCCTCCTCCCCTGTGCAATAGCTGCAGTTCTTAATGGAATTGTCACCAGTAAGAGGAGCTGGCAAGAGGGATGTAAAAATGTGGCAAAACATCTGTTAAAATAAGGGAGAATTAAATATTCATGCTGAAAACATATTTCCTTGTGTATGTGCAGGAAAATGAGCCAAGTTGTTCTTAATGAGCTTATTTCAGGCTTCAGCACTGACTGATCCTGGGGTGTTGGTCAGGGGAGCTCTGGCTCTGGGGTCACTGTGACTGATGTAGGAGGGGCTTTCATTTTTTTGGAACAAAATACTTTAAGAGATGTTTTTAATCACCGTAACTCCAGGCCCATAAATTCCGAGGAGATAACTGGGTGCCCAGCTATGCCTGGGTGTTTATAACAACTGTAACAAACAATTGTATTTCTGCTGAGAATTTACTTGCACAAAGATGACACATTGAGATAAAGTAATGGCACATGCACAGCAACTCTGGGTGTGCATTAGTGGTCTGAGTTTACATCTTGAGCTGGGAAGATGCAAAAGGGCAGCTGCTCATGCAGGAATTGATGGATTTATTGCTGTATTTACTGAGAGGACAAGGTGGTGTTGTGATGATTTAAAGCAACAAAGCCAATGGACCACAAGAATCCCAGCTAAATGAGTGTAAAGAGCATCCAGTGTTCTTCTGTCTGGGCTTCGAGTTTGACCTTAGGGGGGAGAATTTATTGCTCTACAAATATTTGAGGTCTTGGACATGAAACTAAAATTGCCTGATTTTGATCTCTTAAGGAGCCACTGTGAAGTGTTGTCCTGTTCTCCTCCATGGTGTTTACAGAGCCCTGTGCATTCAGAGCATTCCATTTGCCTCATTCCCCTTCTCTTTCTGCCCCTGCAATGTGAGAACCAATCCCATTTCACAGCAGCTCCATCAGGAGAATGGAAGTGCAGTGCCTTCCCTGGGCTGTCTGAGTCCTCTGCTGCTGAGAACCACAGGGCCTCCTTTCATCTGCTCACTCTTGATCAGTCAATAGGCAGGAGCCCTCCCCAGTGACAGATCTCTGCCCACGCTGGTGCTTTCCCTCCCACCTGCAGCCCTGGCAGGATTTTCACAGCCTGTCTCTCTCTCCCAGCTGGCCCCCGAAGGAAAGGACTCTGCTGTGTGCTCTCTTGAGCTGGCCAGGGCAGCCTGCAGTGAGTACCAGCCCTGTGTGTGCAGTGCTGCTGCCCCTCCTGCCTTGGCCCTGTGCCTCACCTGGCACAGAGCTCTGCCCTCTGCTCCCTCTTAACCTGCAAGAGTTCAAGAGTTCCTGTTCTTTCTAATAGCCTGCTCTAACCCAAAGCCCCTTTGCCTCCCTCATCTCTTGGTTGGTATTTTTCCCTAACTCTGGTGTTCCTGAAAATGCTCTCTGTGTATTCTTTGTGGCTGAAGGGGTGTGTGGCCAGCAGTGAAAGCAGCATGGCAGCAGAGACTCTGTGGCAGGGTGGCTGCAGATGCAGAGTCTGAGCAAACTGTGAGCTCCATCAGGTTTGTGCATGTGTTAGCAAAGGGATGTGAAGGAAAGGTCAGCACTTTCTCACTGGGCTGTCCAGAGCTGTGCTTCTCAGCCAGTGCATGGGCTTTGGCCTGTTTGCTTGTCCCCAGACACAAATCCAGAGTCATTCCAATGGCTTCACCTCCTCCTGGTGTTGGTGTAATTCAGAGGAGAGGCTCTTGCTTTCATTCCCAGAGGAAGTGGTTTGGTTTTCCAGGCTCTGAAGCCACCAGCCTCAGCCTCTTGGGGTTGCTCCAAGACCCATCAGCTGCAGGCTCTTGCTCTGCTTTTTGTGCAGCTGTTTGCTCACTCTGACAGGAAACAATCAGTAATTCCTTACTGTGATGAACAGGGAACTTGACAAATGTTTCCCATTCTTCCTCAAAGGCTGCAGTGTGTGGCTGGGCTTTACCTCAGGGAAGGGCTGAGAGGGCACTTTTTAATCCCCCTCTGTGCTTTTAAGCTTAGACACCTTCTGAAAGCTTGCCATGGTCCTCCCTGGCTGCTGCAGTGGGGCAAAGCAGAAAACACAACAGAAAATGAAATACCAGTGGTCAGCTCATCCTGAACTGGGTCAGACTTCCTTCCCTGTGGCTGGGAAGCATCTGGCAGCTTTTCCATAGGAAAAGGAGGTCTCCAAGAGGCAGCTCCAAGTGGGAGCACTGGGTAAAAGAGGCATTTCCCAGCTGGAATGGATGAAGGCCCCCCCTGAGAGCCCTTCAGGAGCTGTGTGAGGTCAAACACCTCTGTCATGGGTTACCTTTTCTTAGCCTTGTTTATCCTGGGGCTTGTTTGTGTGTCTGCACAGGAATGAGCTGGGTTTGTCTGCTGGATCTGAGGCACTTCATCCCTTCCCCATTCATCCTGGTACCTTCTTGTTCTTGTTGAACCCCTCAGCCTCTCTGCAAAGGGATGAAAGTTCCCTTAAATGATGCACTGAGGGATGCAGTGGCTGCCTGAATCAGCACTGGCAGATGAGCACCAGCACTGAAGGAGGCAGGAGGGGAGATCTGAGACAAGAAACAAAATCAGACAAGGAACCACTGACAGCCTAAAGCTTTGCCTAAAACCAGCTGTGCCCTGGGGCAGAAGGGAAAATGAGCATATGGGGAGAATGCCACGTTTGCTCTCAGAGTCTGTGTGGTTACAAACGTGGCTGAGCTCAGCAGGCAGCTCTGGCTCTGTCCAGGGAGGCCCAGTGTGTCACAGGGAAGATCTGCACTGCTGGAACAGGAGCAGAGGTGAGGGAGGAGGACAGGGACACAGGAAGTGGGATCTGGCAGGAATGGCTGCTGGGAGTGAGGGTTTGGAGCTGCAGGGGGATGCCCTGGGAGGAGCTGGGCACTGACAGGCCCTTGGGAAGGGTCTCCTGGAATGGAGCATGTCCCCTGTGTCCTTGTCCCCACAGCTCTCCTGTGCTGTTTCCCCAACACCCCATAACCAACCCCACCCCCCTTAGCCCCCTCCTGACACATCCACACCTCCTGGTGCCCCTGCTCCCAGCCTGTCCCTTGTGCCCCCTGTGCCACAGCAGCCAGGGCTGGCACCTGGATGCAAACCCAGCCTTCAGATGGAGGATTCTCACAGCTGGGAAGGGTTTCCTGGATGATAAAGCTGCTGTTTCCATCATATTTGCCTTTCAGTTGACCTTTTTCAGGCCTGTAATGATTTCACAGGTGCCTTTGGGCTGATTTTTAGGTTTTCTTCCCCTCCTGGTTCCTTCAGTTGTTGGCTTTGTCATGGGGAGTAGAATTTGTCCTGCTTTGAATAACCAGTTCCAAAGCCACGAGACTATTTTATTATTTATATGGAGCAATAAAAAGGATGGATATTATTTCCACATATGTAACAGTGTAACTTGAGCTTTTCTTTGGTGTTCCCAGCATGGCAAGTCTTGTACAGCAGGATTCCTGTGCTTTTGTGCAGTTGTGAGCAGGGTTTCTCTGGATAATAAATAATAACTCAGGCTCTGAGTGATACTGGGGGACAAGTTTCATAGCAGGGTTGTGACAGGACAAGGGATGATGGTGTTAAACTGAAGGAGGATTTGAGACTAAAGATAATTTTTTTGCAGTGGGGGTGGTGAGGCCCTGGCACAGGGTGTCCAGAGAAGCTGTGGCTGCTCCATTTTTGGGAGCGTTCCAGACCAGGCTGGACAGGGTTTGGAGCAGCCTGGGCTTGTGGAGGTGTCCCTGGCATGGCAGGGGTTGGATGAGCTGTGCCAGGTCCTTTGCAGCCCGGGTTCTGTGCTGTGCCCTCTGCACACCCCGAGGTGCAGGTGCTGCCCTGGGGCTCACACACAGCACAGCCACGAACCAAACACCTCATTAATGTTGTCTTCTTCTTTCTTTTGCTTTTTCTCTCTGTTGCCTCCCTTCCTCCTCTTCCTGCTTGCCCCAGAAAAACTGATAGAGGGACTGAAATCTCCCGAGCCTGCGCTGCTGCTCCCCGAGCTGCTGCCCCTGGCTGACCCCTTCGGCAGCACGTCAGAGCCTGGCAATGGTAACGCCCCAGGGCTGTCCCCTCTGTCCCACCATGGCATGTCCTGCCCTGCATGCTCACCCCTGGCCCCAGAACAGCCCCTGCTGCTGGGGACAGCGTGGGGAAGAGATGGATCCTGCTGAGACAGATCTGCCTTTTCTCCCTGAGATGGGCACTGAGCAGGGAGGGTTTGGTGTCTGCACCTGAGCTCCAGGTGCCCTGAGCTGGCACAGGGGTGTGGCATAGCTGGGCCTTGGCTGTTCTCTTGGCACAGGAAAGTTAACTGCTGATTGAAGAAGAAGATGGCAAAAATACCTTTATTTCTGGTGAAGGTTTTGTGTTTAAGCCAGGCACTGAGCTGGTCTGTCTCTGTGGACCCTCAGCTGGGTGAGGAGCAAGGACAGCGTTCCCTGGGCCTGGGAGTGCTGGCAGCCTGCTGCAGCAAGGGCCAGGACTTTGCAGAGCTGCAGAATTGTGTCTGATCCACTTGCCAGGTGCACTGCAGGCTGCAGGGTGTTGCCATCAGCTGCTCCTGGGGGCTGGGGTCCCAGCTGGGGTCCTGTGGCTCTGGTAGAGAGGAAGGACATGACTCCCTGTAGAACTTCTTCTACTTCGGCAGTTTCTGGCAGTTGTCTGAATTTTAATGAACAGTTACTCTGAATGCAAGGGGACTCCAATGGTCACTGTTTTCCTTTTGCTGGACAAGGATCTTGTGGATGTTTTCTTCCTGCTCAGCTGCAGGGCAGGTGTTAGTGACCTGCTGTGCCATCCTCTGGGTATTTAAAATTAAAATAAATAAAAACAAACAAAAGCTGAAACCAGGGTTCAGACCCACACAAACCCTTGAGCTGACTCGTACTCCAGGGTGACTGAAGGATTCAGACAACTCCTGCCTCAGTTCCTCCTCCTGCTTTCCTTGCAAACTAACCTCTGGCTTCTCCCCTGCTGCTGTGGCCCTGTGGGAAGGCAAAGCTGACGTGGCTGTGGAGAGCCTGATCCCGGGGCTGGAGGCCCCTCTGCCCCAGCGCCTCGTGTCCCAGAGCGAGTCCGTGGCCTCCAACAGGACAGGTTGGTGGCACAGGAGGGGCTGGGGGCTCTGAGAGCCACAGAGCTCGGGCTGCTTCCACAGGGGCTGCTCCTGCCACTGCTGGCACCTGGGGCTCCTCCTCTCCTTGGGAGGAATGGATGAGGTTGTGCCCCCAGAGGGTGCTGGGCACTGCCCAGGGAGTGGGCACAGCCCCGAGGCTGCCAGAGCTCCAGGAGCCTTTGGCCACTGCTGCCAGGGGTGCCCAGGGTGGGATTTTGGGGTGTCTGTGCAGGAGCAGGAGCTGGGCTCTGATCGCTGTGGGTCCCTCCCCTCTCAGGAGGTTCTGTGGTGCAGTGTTCCTGAGCCCCCCATCACAGAGCAGTTGGTGCTGGGCCATTGCTCCCAGGAAGTGCTTTAGGACTCAGGAGCAGTCACTGGTTTGTCCCTTGGGGGCAAGGAGCAGCTCCTGGCCCTTTCCCACTGTGCAGCCTTGCCTGGGCCCCTTCCCACAGCAGATGGACTGAGCTCTGCTCAGAGCTCTCTGGTGGGAGTGCCCTGCCTTTGGGGCTCCTCTCTCTGCACAGCTCCCTCTTTAACCTGGCTCTGTGGGATTCCTTTGTCTGTTCAGAGACAAAAGCCCCTGCTGGAGGTGCTGGGGCTCTCTGCCCTCACTGGGAGCACTGGGATCTCTTCCATCCCAGGAAATGGCAGCGTTTGTGCTGCCTTTGCACTGAGCTGTGCTCGTGCCCTGAGCGTGGGTGAAGGGGAGTGTGGGAGCTGAGCTTAACCCTCTTTGTGTCCTGTTAATGCCACCCTGGGATGCTCACCTGGATCCAGACTCTCTCACTGGGGAAGACTCTCTGCTTGACTGTTCTCTGCTCTCTAACCCTGCTGCTGACCTCCTGGATGAGTTTGCTCCTGTAGCTTTCGCAGCTCAGCCTCACAAAGGTAAACTCTGCCCTCAGCCCTGTCCCTCCTGCCCTGGCCTGCAGCTGCTCCTGGTTCACAGAAACACCTGCTCTGACCTGTTCTGCTGTTTTATTGCCCCCAAGCCACTGCTTTGTTCTCTTCCCAAGCTGCTCAAACTTGGAATGTGCACTGAAGTAGTGAGGGGGCAAAAAAACCAAGTATTGATCTTGACTGGAAGGACAGAGTTTGTCAGAAATGGTGCTGTCTTCCATGGAGTGGGGCTCCAGCAGGCAGGGGGCTGGGCTCTGTGTGCAGCCCCTCCTCAGTGGATGCATTCTGGGTTTGCTTTTTCTGCATTATTAATTCCAGAAGGGAGCCTGATGATCATCTGTCACAAGTTTTTGGAACAAAAGGGATTGTTTTTGGTTTGTTGGAGTTAGCATCCCTGGCAGATGAGCTCTTCCAGCCCTGGAGAATGTTGTCCTTCTCAGGAGAAGCTCTTGGGTCTGGCTGTGGTGTCACAGCAAACATCAATGAGAACCTGAGGGGAAAGGCCAGGACCTCTGGGCTATTTCTTGCCTTGGAAGAGAGGCCCAGAGCAGCAGTGCTGGTTCCTGGGTGCCCCTGGAGCTGGGGTGTGCTTTGCTCACTTGGTGAGGATCCCTATAGCAACAGGAATGCTCTGGCCTTGCAGGAATTGCTGCAAAAACAGTCTGGAATCAATTTTTACACTTGATGGCACTTCAGAATGAGTTTGTGCTTTCCATGGAGCTTTTGGGTTAAATAAGCAGTTGTTCTGATTGCTCAGTGCTGCAATCCACTCCTGTGCCACTTCATTTTGCATTGCAGTGCGTGTGGAGCAGTTCCTGCTCCATCCTGGGACACAGCAAAGCCCGAGCCGGTGCTGTGGCTTAATGAGAAAATGAATTAGCAGGCCCTGCATGGCTCTCCCAGGGCTGTCCTGCTGCTCCCTCTGGGATGGGAAAGGCTGGTGTGTGATGAGCAAAGTGAGCCTCTCTGAGCAGGGGTGGGGGCAAGGTTTGAAATCTTGCAGAACTCATTGATGATTCCTTTTCAAACGCTCGTTTTCAGCTCGGGGTGTGCTTATCAACTCAATCAGTCTCACCCTTTATTTTTGCTATGTTTATCCAGTGCTGGTGATGATGTGAAACACCCCTGGGACAGGAGCTGCTGTCCCTGGGTGTCACCAGCCCATGGAGCTGCTCCTGGTGGAGACTCCTGCTTGGGGTGGCACAAGTCACTGGGCCACATTCCAGAGCTCTGGAGGGGTTGTTCCCAGGTGGGGACAGTGGTCAGCCTGTCCCTCTGCTCAGCACTGTCCACAGCTGGGCAGTGCTCCTGCAGCAGCCCCTGGAGCTGTGGGCAGAAATCCCTGGAAATGGGATCCTGGCAGGAGCTCCCAGGGCTGTTGGAAAAGGCACAAATAAATAACTAAATAAATAAATA
Organism: Eopsaltria australis; assembly: GCA_034509425.1. Taxonomy (NCBI): domain Eukaryota; kingdom Metazoa; phylum Chordata; class Aves; order Passeriformes; family Petroicidae; genus Eopsaltria; species Eopsaltria australis. Next base: position 109,996 of record JAVTVJ010001773.1, read on the forward strand.
AATAACTCAGGGGACAGAGAGGTCACAGTGAGAGTTCCTGCTCAGATGAACCTTGGTGTGTTGGACACTTTGCACTGCTCTCCTACAACATTGGGGGGTTGTTTTCCCTGACTCTGATCCTCCAGAGCACAGAGTAGTTCCATGAGTGATTTCTCACCCCAAACCTGTTAAATCTTGGTCAGCTTTAGGTGGAAATCTTATTCCCAACAGGAGTCAGGCAGGAATGTTCCTGTTCCTGAAAACTGTTGGGTTGTTGTGTCCTTGCTGGGCTTTCAGAAACACTTCATGCAGGAATTGAGGGGGTTTGAGGTGTCTGAAGGAACAAGTGGTGATGCCCAGGGAGTGTGGGAGCCTCTGCAGGTACAGAACTGCCTGATGAGGTGGATAATCATCTCACCTCTGGAGATGGTTGAAAGTGCCTCCCATCAAGTGCTGGGCTGCAGCTGATGTGGTTTGAAATCAATGAATTATCTCCCAGAGCTGCCCCAGGGGCCTTTAGAAAACCTCTCACAGCATCTGGCTGCTCTTCAGGCAGGGTAAACTCCTTGCAAATCTGATTTCATGTTGCCCTTCTTGTTTTAGTGCTGCAGTGAAAGCTCAGGGTTCTGTCTCCTGTAGATGACTGGAATTTCTTCTGTGGTTTTTTTTCCTCCCAGCCCTTTTCCTCTCCCTGTGCATGAGAGCTGGGAGGCAGAGCCAGGCTGAGCTCTCACACCATGCTCATGACAGAGAACACCTTCAGTCCTTGGGAGCCTGCCCAGGCCTCTGCCACGGCTTCCAGCTGAGCCTTCAGCCTGCTCAGGTTTTGTTCTGGGTCCTGTGCCTCACCTTGCTTGGTTTGGTTTGATCCCTTCCACTTCTCTGTCTCATTGGCTCTCTTCTTTCCTACCCAGCCTTACCAACTTTGTTTCACTTTTAAACAAAACTCCTGCTTCTAAACGCTGTCTCTGAAAGCACTAAGGTGTTCTAACACTTCCTGGCAACTCTAACCAGCCTCTCTGCTGTCTTTGCTTCTCTACCCCTGTTTCTCTTTCATGCTGCAGAAGATACTAACCTGATATCAGGCTTTGATGCTCCTGAGGGCTCTGAAAAAGTGACAGAAGATGAGTTTGACCCAATTCCAGTGTTGATATCCAAAAATTCACAAGGTAAGCCAGGATGTGGGAGTGAGAAAGGGAAGGAAAAAAGGCAAACAGTGAAAATATAAATTAGTTTTGGGGCAGTGGTGCTGCAGCACACGTGGCTAGTTCAAATCCTGAGCTGTAAGATACTGTCAGGGTGGTGTCCCTTTGTAAGGACAGGGCTCTGCAGCCTGGGTAGAAGGCAGGAACAGGTTTGTAGGGATTTGTTGGCTGCTCTGCTGGTTTGGTTTGGGGGGAGAGGGTGGAAGAGCCTCAGGGGATTCATTGCTGTCCTGATACAAATAACGAGAAGAGCTCGAGCAAATTTTCTGTTTTGCTTTGACTTTTTCCTTCCTTTCTTGATCTTGAACTTCTGAAACTGTCGTGTGTGTGTGTGTCCTGTTCAATACTGAATTGCTATCTCTCACACTTCCAGGTGGGCATTCTAGAAACAACAGTGGAAGCTCTGAGTCCAGTCTTCCCAACATAGCCAGGTCTTTGCTGCTGGTGGATCAGCTCATAGACCTGTAGCAGTGACACAGTAGCAGACGCAGTTTCTGTAACGTACCCACACCTCTGCTTTCCTTGCCAGAAGAGTTTCCTTCCTTCCCTCCTTCTGTTGTGCTTCTTTGGGGCTTGGCTTTTTCTTTTTTTTCCTCTTTTTTTTTTTTTTCCTTAATTAAGAGAAAAATCTGCCAACAGGGGACAGTCACCCACCTCTCTCTCCCTGTCTTCCCGTGCCCTGGGGAAGGTTCTGGCTCAGTTCTTCAGGGAGCCTGTTCTGTCTAAAGCTGGTGAAGCTCTGTGGGTTCCCTCTGCACTGTCCCATGGCCGTGTCAGGGAGCTGTGGCTGCTCTGTGACCCTGCCCCAGCCTCCCCTCCCCGGAGCAGGGTGTGAAGAGCACATCCCCACCTTTGCTTTGTGCTTTTGGGAGAGGTTTTGGTTCTGTTCCCCGAGCAGGGGCCAGGTGACAGTGGCAGGGATATCCCTGAGCTGCAGAACACGGGGTAGGAGAGCTCTTGGTGGCTCTGAATTGCTTCAGAGGAGGAGGGAGCCCTGAGTTCCTTTGGAGCAGTCTGGCCACACTCTGGGGATGGTGGAGGAGTTTTCCAGCTGCCCCCAGCTCGTGGTTTGCTGTTTAACAAACTGGGAACAAACTGCACTTCCTGGGGGAGGGAAAACCAGGGAAAAGGAAAAAAAGAGAAAAGGAAAAAGAAAAAAAACCTCCCAGATTGTTAAAGCTGCAGAAATGACCCTAAGTGAAATGTAACAAGGTTTTGAAACAAATCCATGTGAGTATGGCTGTGACTAGTGCTTCACTGACCTTGTTTTGGGTGAAAAGGGCGCTGTGGCAGCAGCAGATGCATTTTCTGTGACTTCTTTTCTGTGTTTGACTGGAAAAAAAGAAAACCCCCTCAACCTACTGTAAATTGTATATGAAACAAATTGTCCTACGGTTGTTTGTCTATTTTTAATCCTGGTTTTAGTCAAGCATCTGGTATCTGTTCTGGGTTCTCCATTTTCTCTCGTAACTGCTGTAGTGCACCCCAGTTCAGTATGGAGCCATTGTTTCAGTAGACAAAGATTCCTGTGGGCCTCTCTGCACCCCAGTCCCTGTGAACACGCATGCCCTCGGTTCAGGTGGTTTGAAATCAGTGCTGCTACAACTCGATGGGTTCTCCCTTTCCTCCCCCTCACACGCTTGGTTTGTCAATAGCTGGATACGCTCAACTCGTTTTCCTTGGCTCACCACGAAGCCCGGAATTTCTATCTCGTGTTTGAAAGCCCTCTCTGAGCAGAAGGACTCTGCCTCTGTAGTGGAATTGCCCCCAGCTTCCTGCTCCCTGTGTTTGTGTTTGTAGCTGTATCAGTAGCAGTGCAGTTCCCCCGTGCGAAAGTGCGAGCGACTGAATGTGTCTGTGCTGACCTCGCTGGGAAGGGGAGAGCCCCGCGTTTGTGACTCCTCCTTTCCTCTCTCCATCTCCTCCCCAGCCCACACTCAGTTTAACCAGTTCTGTACATAGAGCTCCCATCGGTTGTGTCTCTACATTACTCTTCTTTTCAAACCTACACTAATTAATAAAAGTATTGCTTAAGTGTGTTGTATCATTACATGTGTATACTGCACTTTCCAAGAGAAGCTTTACATGAGAACTATGGAAATGACCTTAGTAAAATTGTGGATAGAACTTTATTATTTTTTGTTTTATATTCCTAAAGCACAGGCAAGCTGGACTGGAAAACATGAAGACGCTATAGATAGAAAGTTATTGTATAGTCAGATACTGAGATTATATGAAAAGAGAATGGATTTTAAAAAGTAACCATCTACTGTATATTAGAAACAAAGATTTCTGTGAATTAAAGTACTTTTAAAGAATGTTTAAGATTTTAAATCTAATGGCGCTTGTTCAAGGGTTCTGGAAAAAATGACAAATGCGCTGGGTTGTTAATAATGCTATTAAATGAGCAGATGTGAATGTTTATTTTATTGCTTTTTCAAGTAGCTGTTCGTGGGTGTGGGTGGAAATCCGATATTGCAGAGATATCTGTTCTTAGACCTCCTTCATCTGAAAACATTCACCATGTGCAGAACGAATGGAAATGAGAGATGAGTGGAGATTGGGGATTCATTTTAAACTCTCCAGGAACTGGGAGTGTGCCACGGGCTCTGGGCTGGTGTTGGTGCTGCTCAGAACCGAGGGGTTTGTGTGAGAGCTGCTGCTCTGAGGGCACAAACTGAACTTCATCCACGTCCCAGGGGACACCTTTGGTGCCTGGCATCCCCCTGAGGGGCTCAGAATCGCTGTTGGAGCTTGGCTGGAGCCTTGTTTGGAGTCAGGGGAGGTGTTGCTGTCCCCTCTGAAGGGTGACAGTGACAAAAGCAGGCAGTGGAATCCTGCCAGGGCTCGTGGAGCAGTGTCCTCGTGGTGGGGTGGCACAGGGGCTGGAGCTGGCACTGACTGTTCTGGTGATCTCCTGTCAAACACGAGCACAGCTCATGGAGCAATTTCCCTTCAAGCCAGGGTTGTGCTTTGGGTGCAGGAGCAAGCTCTGGGTTTGGGTGGCAAAGGTTCAGGTGCAGTTTGGGTGTTTGGTTCTCGCTTGCTCTGAGGGGCTGGGGTTGGGAATGGCCCCTGCCTTTGGAACCTCCCTGTTCATCTCTGACCAGATGAGCACGAGTTCAATCAGCCACCGTGGTTCTGACAATCCCCACGTGCTGGGAGCATCTGTCCCAAAACAGGAGGTTTGCAGCTTCCTGGGTTTGGACTGTCCAAGTCTTCTCAGGATCCCTTGGGACTTCTTGGCCAGGGCTCCGGGTGCTGTGCAACCTGCTGGGAATCTTGGGGTGGAGGAATCTTGGCTTTGTGGCAGATCTGCATCCTCCTCCAGCCCCCTCATCACAGGCCAGGGCAGCTCGAGCCAATCTGTGTGGAGCAAAATTATTTTTAGAGGGAGCTTCTTGTAAAGGAATGATGATGGTGTTCTTTGGCCTAAGAGCTTGCAGGGAATTGCCTCCAGTGGCTGTGCAAAATCACCTTATTTAAAAACTGATTTTTAAAAATAAATCGTTATTGCAATGAAATTTTGGATGTGGTTCAGGCTGAGTTCAGCAAGTTTTGGGGTTCCTGAGCAAACATGAACTATGGGGCACGAGGGTCTCTGACTCCAGGAAGCATCACTGGGCACCCAGGGTGCTGCAGCAGAGCTCAGGTGGGGGCAATGTGGGAGTTGTTTTCTTACTTTTGTACTTCAGGAACTCCCCTGGGAATCTGCTGGAGTTGGGGAGTAGCTGGTGGGGATGTGGGGGGATCATGGAATGCCCTGGTGAGTGATGCTGGTGGGCAGCTCACTCTCCAGCAGTCTGTGCTGGGTGTGGGCTCCCTGCCCTTGTGTTCTCCTTCGAGGGTCCCTGCCTGTGCCTTGAGCAGGACTCTGTGAGCTCTGGCTGGGCCCAGCACAGCTCGGGGGGAGCTGGAGGATGCTCTTGGTGTGCAGGGGTCAGGCTGTTCTGAGCTGCTGGAATGTGGGGCATGGGTTGGTGTTTCACTCCTGCCTGGTGCAGGTGCTGTACAAGTGAGCCAGAACTCCTGCATTAAATTCCTGATCCTCTGGGACTGAAGGCCCTGGGTCTGCCTCCAGGTCTCCCCCTGTGAGAGGCTTGGAGCAGGAACACTCGGTTCTGCAAGCTGTCCAGTGCCACAGGTGTCACTGACCTCTGATGTGCTGTGGTACCTCCTTGCTGGAATTGTGTGGGGGTGGTTCTCTATTGCTGTTTAATGAGATTGCTTCTAGGAATTGGAATAGTTTGCTTCTAGGAATTGGAATACAAGGAAAATCTGGCAAGGGAGAAAATGCTGCTGAGCATTTGGTGCCCTTCTCACGTGAATGGGCAGAGAGAGCATCGGAAAAAGTCATTTTTCCCAGAACAGGACATTCTGCTTCTTGTGCAGTGTCCCCACATTCAGAGCTGTGTGCTGCTGAGCAGATGGGTTTAGATCCTGTCCTTCCTCTCTTGCTCTGTCCCAAATGTCACGGCTGCTGTGGGCACAGGCACCTGCTAACACGTGTCAAAGTTAGAAAGAAAATTCCACCCAAATGTGCTGCTCTTGTGCAGGGCGGGCCCTTGGTGTGCACGTGCTGCCTGTGCTGAATCCCTATTTCCCTGGTTCAGTGTGCACGGGGGCATCCAGAGGCATTTGCACGGTGTGGCAGCTGGTCCTGCTCTGGCTCAGCCTGTGTCCCAGAGTGTCACAGTGAGCCCTGGGCAGTGAGGGAGCTCCAGCAGAGCCCCAGAGTGGCAGCTGAGGGGAGATCAGTGTGGGCTGCAGGAGAGAGACAGAGGGGGTTTTGGAGAGTAACTGGTCAAATGTTCGCATCTCTGCACTGTCTTTGTTTAGCAGTGTGATGTACCCAGCTGGAGAGTTTCCCAATAAATACTGGTTTTGATGCCTAATGAATGACTGCTGTGTCTTTACTTGTGAGCAGTGAGGGAGAGGGGGATAATTTGTGTATCTGTGGGTGTGATGGAGAAGCAGTGCCTGAGGGCTGTGATGGATGGCTGTGCAAACGTGGACAATGAACCTGGGCAGAGTTTTCCCCGGGTGAGGTTCTGTCACTGCAGGGTGTGCTGGTTGTGCCTTGCTGTCCCCGGGTACCAACCAGCCTCCTCACCCTCCTCCTTCTTCCTGCAATTCCTACTGTTTAGTTTTCATGTGATTTTCTCCTGTCCTCTTGCTAACGAGTCCAATGACACACTTCTAACCTGCCAGTAGTTCTGTGAAGGTAAGAGATCTTCTGTTTTGTCTGTGTGAGTCGTGAGGCAAACCCAGGCTCCTGGTGGGCTGTGGAGCTGGAGAAGGGCAGGGCAGCCTCTCCCTGCACTGCCTTGTTATGCTGATGCAGAAACAAGCCAGGTCATTGGAGCAGGTCGTGGTATGGAGTGTTTAAAAAGCATTTATCTGGCAGTAGTTAAAAAGAAAAGCTGCTACTTAGGATTCACTAAAAGCTGTAGGCTGACCTTCAGTTTTGAAAATGGGCCTGTTTTTTTAGCAGGTTTTGGGCCATCCCCACATATTTCACAAGGCCGAGTGCAATTCCACGAATCTGTGGGCTGGCCCACAGGCAGAGAGCCACCCAAGCAATAGATGTGCTTGGAGAGCAGCAGTGCAGGATGGAAGGACAGACCTTGTCTGTCTGTCTGTCTGTCTGCTGGAGCTTCCCTCGGGCAGCAGCGTGGGGAAGGGGAACACTCTGCACTGGTGGCTGTGGTCAGGGGCGGGTGGCAGAGAAGCCTCGTGGGCTGGTGCTGAGGGTGCTGTGTGTGCCCATGCGTGTGTCACACATCTCCCATCCTCTGAGCAGTGGTACCCGTGGTGTCCCCAGGCCGTGTCGCAAACGCCTTCCCTGGCATTTGATTTGCGTTGATTTGCTCTCCCTCTCCTGCCCATTCTCCATGCATGGTGGTGGTTTCCATCTGAGCCGAGTGACGTTCTTGTGCAATGTGCCTTTCACTGTGACTGCTGGCCAGGGAGGTGGAGCTGGGTCAGTAACACTCTGCTCTTGTGTTCCTAGGTCTGCAGAGGGATCCGGGCCTGTTCCCAGCTGCAGCCCTCGAGCTCTGCAAAGGAGATTCTGGCAGTGACAGACTCGCTTTGTACAAGGGGCAGCCCGAGATGCTGGAGGTGAAAGTGCAGCACAACTCAGAGTCAGAGTACTTGGCCAGAGATGGTCCTTCAAGCAACAGCTCCTTCTACAGCAGCGAAGGCGAGGGGACAGACCATGAGGGAGATATCCTGGATTGCAGCGGGTCCAGGCCTTTACTGATGGATTCGGAAGAGGAGGAGGAGACGAGCAAGTTGTGCCCAGGGTTCCTGCAGCCCAGGGAGAGGCATGAGGCCTCCAAAGGAGATCCCCAGTCCCAGGCCAGAGCAGGGGAGATGCTGTTCCCAGCCTTCCAGTCGCACTCCGGGGAGGTTTTTAACGAGCCGGACGTGTTTGCCACGGCTCCTTTCCGAAGCTCCAGGAAGGTGCCCGATGAAGTGGACGTCTTTACCAAAGCTCCTTTTATCTGCAAGGGCAACGCGGCTCTACAACACCCAGAGGAAGCAGACGTGTTTCTGAGAGCCCCTTTCACTAAGAAGAAAAGCATGGAAGAGCTGCCTTCCCACAAGGAGCCGTTCCCACCACCCGTTTTCCTGAGCCAAGGAGGCGACGGCCGCGCTCAGCCGATGTTCCCGTGCCTGGATCCAGCGGCGCACGGCTCCGTGGCCTCGGCGAGAGCCCCGTATCCTTCTGCTGGCTTTGCTCAGCCGGGCAATCTCCATCCCTGCTCCGTCAGAGCGCTGGAGGCCCAGGAGGGCACCCCTGCTAAAGCGGCGCTGCCGGAGCAGGGCGACGCGGCCGGCGAGAGGAGCCAGGGCCAGGCGCTGCCGCCGGACGCCGCGCTGGGCCCCGTGGCCAGCAAGCCTTTCCGTCCGCAAGCCCTGTCCAAGTATTCCCGGCACTACAGCCCCGAGGACGGGCCGGGCCTGGAGGCCCAGCCCATCGCTGCTTACAAGGTGGTGTCCCAGAGCAACAGGCAGGCCATAGCGGGCTCTGTCTCGGTGCTGCCGCTGTCTGCCAGGACTACGGAGCTGCCCGGCGCCGATCCCTTCGCCTCGGCGCCCTTCCCTTCCAAAGCAGCAAAGCAGAAGCCTTAATGTGCCCTCCTGCAGGACCTCGAGCCTCTTAGCTGAACTGAATGACATAGCAATATATATATATATAAAATAATTATTATTTTTGATCAGAACTCTATTTGCAGTGATATATAGTTGAACCATTTAAGTTATGTTCGTCCGAATGCCTGCCTCTCAGGATCCTGGTATCCTTTCCAGTTGCTTCTCACCTTCCTCTTCTCACTGTCTTCCCTCCATTTATTTTTTTTTTAGATGCTTTTCTCAAACCAGCAGTATTCCATATTTTCTGGTCCTGGGCGGAGAAATGCACTACAAGATGAATTAAAAGGTTTATTAATTACAGAGCGAGTCAAGCGGGACTTGCTGGTGCTCTGGAAAGGACGTGATTTCACAGGTTAAAGGGTTCTTGTGACTTTTGCTCTCAGTTGTTGCTGGATGGGATCAGTGAGAGACACAGAGAATGACTGTGACAACAAACTGTGAATTCAGGGAGAGTGAGGGCCCAGACACCAGCCTGTGTCACAGCCACACTGAGCCAGGAGCTGCACCTGAGCTGCTGCATTTGCTCCCGAGCTGCTGGAAGGGAGCTCAGGCCTTGGTGCTGTGGGATGAACCTGTGGAACAGGGAGATGCTTTGCTGGAGTGAGCAGGTGCCCTGTGTGAGCCGTGTGGGTTCAAGGTGTCACCTCTGCTCACTGGGTTCAGGTTCTCTTTCCTTCTCTTCATTTTTACTTGAAAAATTGCTTCTGAGTAATTCTGTGAAGCTTCTGTCAGTGCCACGTCCAGGTCCCCCAGAGCTGATGCTGGAGGAGCATCAGCCTGTCCCTTCATGCTTGGAGAAAGGGAAGGAGCACTGAGGGGTGCAGGCTCCACTCCAGCCCTGCTCAGCTTGGGTCAGGCTGAATTTCCAGCTGGCATTTTGGCAGCTTTTCTGTCCTTCACGCACTTTACATGAAGAGCAGGCTAACTGTGCCCCAGAGCTCACGATCCTGCCAGATACATCCAGTGCTTAAGCGGTTTTAAATCTCTTCTGGGGGTGGAGGCAGCTCGTTTGTGTCTCTGCATGTGACTCATAAAGTAATGGGACTTCTGGTTATGGTCAGAAAACTCAATTTCAATGCCTGTTACTCTGATACCCTTCTTATTTCCAGCCTGTGTTCCTCCTAATCCTGCACTACCACTGCTGCAGCCTCAGCGTGATGAGTTGTAAGTGGAAATTTCATTTCCATAGCCTCTGAAGCTTACTGTCTTAATGAATGGGGAACAATCATGCTAATTATTTGCCACACAATCAGTGATCTTAATGAAGTAAGACTCACACAGACTCAATGGGGTGTTTTTGAAATCAGTTTTCTGAAAAGAACCACTGGTTTGGTGTCTTTTGTAATGCTGTAGTAAAAGGTGTTCACTGCCCTGGGTCCTTGTGCAGGTCCCTGTGACAATCCCGGATTCCTGCTGGGAGAGGGACTGGCCCTTGGCTCTCAGCCACTGAATGCACTAAAGTCTCTCTTCAAAGTGATCAGTCAGAGTTCCTGGTGAGTAAAACCAGCAGCTGGCTCTGTGCTCACTGCCAGGACACTGGGGACTGTCCTCCCCAGCTGCTGCAGGACCCTGGGGGCTGTCCCCATGTCCCCTCTCCCTCCAGCCACCTCAGCAGCAGGCACAGCCCGCCAGGGTGACACAGGGTGACCCAGGGTGACACAGGGTGACCCTGCACACCCAGCCTGGGCTGCACATGGAGCACAGAGGTGACACTGAGCTCCTGACCCCGACCCCGTGTGAGCACGGCCTGATCGTGTCCTCAGTGCCACCACGGCAGCAAAACCGGGGAAGATCTGCTTAATTGCTGAACTCAATCACTCCAAAGTGCTAATTGGTTACTTTAACCCAGCTTCCACCAAAGACACTTGTGTTGGGGAGTTGAATTTTTGTGGGTTTTCGTTTCTCTCCTCAGTGTTCAATCGATGCCGTCGAGCACACTGACAGACCCCAAAGCATTTTTACAGTAGTACCGTGACAGGGAAATCCTGTTCCAGTTCTGAAACACATTCCTGAAACCCGATCAGCTGCATTAGCCTTTCTAGAAATAACCCACGACCTGTAGTTTCTGTTGTAGGTGGGTAAATACCCTCACACAGCCCTAGAAATACTGGGATAATGTCGATAATGTTCCTGATCCCCTGCCTCCAGAGGGAGGGGCGGGAGGGCAGGGGGATGCTCTGGGGTGGGATGCAGCAGGTGGAGCATCCTACACACCGAGCCTGGTGGCAGAAACTCCTTTGTGTCCCCGTGGAGCTGGAGCTGGGAGTGCCCATGGTCACCACAGTGACCACAGTGACCCACAGGGACCACAGTGACTTGTGTCCCCCCTGTCCCCCCTGGCACCTCTGCCTGCCAGATCCCTGGGCTCAAGTTTTGCACTCCGGTTGGGATCATCTGTTCCTGGTAATCATGAAGAAATGTTCCACTTGTAAACTTATGTACATTTTATTAAAACTGTATCTGATGACAACCGGGTCTCCATTGTGCCTTCCTTCTCTCTCCCCTCCCCATGGAAAATATTTTTGCTGGATACAGGGAAGCTGGGTTTTAATGAGTTCTTCCTAAGTGCTGGGCTGGGTCTGGCCCTGCTGTTTTCTCTGGCAGCTGAGAAGTCGAGCTGATCTCGCTGCAAAGCTGCTGCTCCTCGGTGCTTTTCACGCAGGGCTGGAGCAGCTGGGGCACGGGGAGATGTGCAGGCTGATTAAACGTGTTTTTCTGGATCATTCAGCTGCCAAGACTTGCTTAGTGCAAAATATTATCTGGGCTTCGCTGCACTTTGTAATTTCATTTCTGACTTGATGTAAATATCCATTGAGGGGGACTCTGCTGCTTCTGGCTCTGCACAGCTCCGGGACAGGAGGGGACAGCCCAGGCCGGGCTCTGCTCGCGGGGGACAGGGACAGCAGAGAGGGAACGGCCTCAGGCTGGGCCAGGGGAGGTCCGGGTTGGATACTGGGGAAATTCCTTCCTGGAAACTGGGAAGATCCCGTCATGGAAAGGGTGCCCGGGCCTGGCACAGCTGCGCAGCGCTGGAGTCGCCATCCCTGAGGGCTTTAACAGCCGTGAGGATGTGGCGCTCGGGCACACGGGGCAGCGGCGGCCCTGGCACTGCCGGGAGCGCTGCGACTCGCTGGCCCCGGTGGGCTCGGTGGCCCCGGCGGTCCTCGGTGGCCCCGGTGCCCGCCCCGCTCGGTCCCGTCCCGCCCGGTCCCGTCCCGCCCGGTCCCGTCCCGCTCCGCCCGGTCCCGCTCCGCTCGGTCCCGTCCCGCTCGGTCCCGTCCCGCTCCGCTCGGTCCCGTCCCGCTCCGCTCGGTCCCGTCCCGCCCCGCTCGGTCCCGCCCCGCTCGGTCCCGTCCCGCCCCGCTCGGTCCCGCCCCGCTCGGTCCCGTCCCGCCCCGCTCGGTCCCGCCCCGCTCGGTCCCGTCCCGTCCCGCTCGGTCCCGTCCCGCTCGGTCCCGTCCCGCTCGGTCCCGTCCCGTTCGCCGCCGCCATGGCCGCTGTTCCCCTCAGGCGCGGCCGCCAGGGGGCGCCGCCGCGCGCGGGGAGCGGCCCCGGGAGCGCCAAGATGGCGGCGGCGCGGCGGCTGTGCGCGGCGGCGGGGCTGGCCGGGCGGTAGGTGACCGTAGGTGACCGCAGGTGACCGTAGGTGGCCGCAGGTGACCGCGGGCTCCCGCTGCCCCGGCTCGGCTTTGTCCCGCAGGGAGCTCGGCTTATTCCCGGAGGGGGCCCCTCTCGCCCCTTCCCCGCGCGGCTGAAAGGGGCCGTGTCGCAGTTCAGGGCCGGCCCGGCTGCTCCTCGCTCTTCCCCTTCCTTCTCCACCGCGGACGGGGGTGACGCTTCTTCCTGGTGGGCAGCGAGCGGCTCTTTCTGCTTCTCAGCCCCTTTCCAGCCGCGAGCCGGTGATTCCCCCCGATTCCTCACGCCCGCTCAGGATCCTGCACCGAGGGGGAAAACCCTTCACACTCAGGATCCTGCACCGAGGGGTGATTCCCCTCACACTCAGGATCCTGCACCGAGGGGTGATTCCCTTCACACTCAGGATCCTGCACCGAGGGGTAAATCCCCTCACACTCAGGATCCTGCACCGAGGGGTGATTCCCTTCACACTCAGGATCCTGCACCGAGCGGTGATTCCCCTCATACTCAGGATCCTGCACCGAGGGGTGATTCCCCTCACACTCAGGACAGTGCAGCCAGGAGCAATTCCCCTCACTTGTGCTCAGGATCCTGCAGTGAGGCGTAATTCTGCACCCCCAGCATCAGGCAATGAGGAGCTGTTACACTCCTGTATCTTCAGGGCCAAGAAATAAGAGGAAATTCCTCCCCCTCAATTTGCTCCAGATCAAGCAATGAGGGGGAGTTCAGAGGAGCTTGCAGTGCTGGGCACACCTGCTCTGTGCTGGGCACTGTGAAATGGGATATAATCATTATCAGCTGAAGAGAGAAAAGAGAACTTCCCGGGGACCTTCCTTACACATCCTGTTGTGGTTTCTACCTGCTCTCAAGCTGCGAAACAATCCTGTTACTCCATCACTCTGTTTTGCTTTTCCTTTTAATTTTTTTTCTTTATTCCCCACTGCTCTCCCCCCTTTTCCTTTGCCTGAGCCACTGACACCACCCCAGGTGTGTCTTGCTGAGTCCTGGGGCTGCTAAAAGCATCTGTGATACTCTTTCTTTGGGACAGTGCAAACGTTGAATTTGGAAATCGTTAGTAAAGTTATTTTCCTCTAGGTTCTGTCATATGCTGTTAAAAGATCACAACCTGACAACTCAGCAGCCCTTCCACCAACTTGTGCAAAAGAAACCTTCTCTCCCATCTGCAGTGTGGCATCATGCAGGTAAATACCAGTTAAAAATTAGCACATGAGCACGTTGCGGGTTTTTATGTCCCCTGGTAATGCTAAAAGTTTGCTGTTCATTCCAAGTGGTGACAATTCCCAGGTGGGTTTTAATGCAGGGCTGGTGCATCTGGGGCACAGGGAGACGTGGAGGGCTCACCATGTGCTGGTTATGTGTCTTTTTTTCTGCATCACTCAGCTGCCAAGACTCTGTTGGTGCAAAATACAATTTGGGCTTTGCTGCAGCTCTTAATTTAATTTCTGTCTTGGTGTAAATGTGTTCATTGGGAGAGACTTTGTGCTGCTTTCTGCCCTGCTGCAGCTGCTGGCTGTGCCAGGTCACATTGCTGACCATCCAGGTGGAGCCCAGGAAGGCTGCAAATAAAGCTTTTCATTCTCAATATCTTCTCTTTTTAATTTTCCAGCTGTTGAGCATGTCGTGCCTGCCTGGGCTGCAGTTCCCTGCAGCAGAGGGATCACCCTGGCCTTGCTGAGCAGTCAGGACTTGACTTCCATTTAAGCTCCTTAAGTTTCATTGTTTTACTTCTCTTCTTTTTGTCTTTGCAGTTAGAGGCATGTTTATTCAAACTCAGGACACACCAAATCCAAATAGCTTGAAGTTTATCCCAGGAAGGGAAGTGCTGGAGTCAAGGACAATGGAGTTCTCCACGCCAGCTGCAGCCTATTGCTCACCTTTAGCAAGGTATTCCTGAACACATCATCCCTGCTTTGGGGCTTGGGCTGGGCCCTTTGAAATATAATTTGGAATAAAAATTTCCAGAGAATTAATGAAAGGTCCCTGGAGGAGAAGGAGGGAGGAGAATAATTTAATTTATTTCAGATGGTTTGGTGCGCTTGCATAATTCCATGGTTTGAGTCATTTCAAAATCCAGTTGATTTAGGGCTGTAAATGCTCAGTGCACGTCCAATTGTTTCATGTGTAGAAATCCTCTCAAGTGGGTATTGTGAAATCACTTTTATCATGTTCCACTACACATATCTTTGTGGTGAGATTTCTGATTCCTTCATTCATTGCATTTTTGATGTTTTCCAGCCTTTCAAGAGAATATATTTTCCCCCTGTAATTACAAAAACCACACTTGCAGCCTCCTGCTGTAATTACCTCCAAGTTCGTCACAGTTTTAATTTTTTTCTGTAGATGAAATTTCTGGGTTTTCATTAACCATATTGTTAATTGTTAAAACTCAATTTGTCAGATTGGGTTTATATTTGCCCATTTTTTCCCTTGTTTCCTTGACAGACAGTTATTCCGGATTGAAGGAGTTAAAAGCGTTTTCTTTGGGCCAGACTTCATCACCATCACCAAGGTGAGCAGAGCAGAGACTGAGCTGTGCTCAGGGATGATCTGTGTGGAAGTGGCCTCAGAGCAGATCCCGCCAGGCTCCTGGGCAGGCACGGTGCAGCTTCCAGAGAAGTGTCCACAAGTGACCAAAGGCAGTTGCTTTTAATATTAAAAATAAATAAATAAACAACTGCAGCACTGGAGTAGGCGTCCCAGGGAAGCTGTAGATCTTTGATGCTGGAAATGCTCAGCCCTGGGCTGGCTGAGGCCCTGGGCACGAGGCCAGCTGGAATTTGGCTCAGTCTGGGGCTGGGTGAGCTGTGGGCACTTCCTGGAGTTCTGCAGGACCAGGATGGGCTCTGTGTGCTCAAGGGGTGGGGCCCGTGGCACCTGAGATAAGGGAGGAGCTGGGCAGGAAGAGTGCAGGGCAGTTCAGGGAATGGTAAATTGGTAAATTGACAGCCTTGAGTCTCTGAAACAGTTGGTAAAAATATCTGTCAAATAATAATGTATTTTGGAGACTTTCACACCTTTTTAGCTAATACTTTAAAAGCACTTGCTTGGCTTGCAAACAAAGAGACCCTTCTTTGACTGCCACAAATTGAGTCTGACTAAACATCTTTGGCAGAGCTGGGCTTGGCAGAACCCTGAAGTCCATCAGATGTGAGAGTCTGTGATGGCATTAAATGTGAGAATCCCTGGGTACCTTAGCAGCAGGCAGGTATTCTCTTTCATTCTTTTTTCCCCCCACTTCTGATTCTCACAGGAGAGTGAAGACCTGGATTGGAACTTACTGAAACCAGATATTTATGCAACTATAATGGATTTCTTTGCCTCTGGATTACCTGTAGTTACTGACGAGGCACCTAGGACAGACACAGGTAAATAAATGTTCAGGGAGAGGCCAAGGTCTGCCTTTGGGTTTAGCTTTTGTGACATCCAGAAGAGCTTCCACTTCTCCCTCAGAAAAGCGTGCAGGAGAATTTAAATTTAAAACCTATTGAGATGAGCCCAGGCAGGAATTTGCAGCCTGGAATTCTCTCAGTGTTCTGACTTGCACGTTTTTCTTTTCCCAAGCTGCTTCAGAAGAAGATGATGAAGTTGTGCTGATGATTAAGGAACTGCTGGATACAAGAATCAGGTGAACAGGGAACGTTGCTGCTGGAGGAGTGAGTTAGTCTTGGGCTTTGGGTTTATTTAGGGAACACTGTGTTTTTCTTTGGGAATGTGATTTCATGGTTCAGCAGCTGATGTACAGGGAGTGTACGTCTGAAAGGTCCTGCAGTGTGTCAAAAAGTTAATTCAAATAAGAAAAATGGAATTTTAAATCATGATCTTTGGCTCTCTGGAATGGAAATAATTTGCTGTGGTGAGTTAATAAATGTGTCAGGTTCACAGATTTTTCTGTTAGGACTGTAGCTCTCAGAGAGTTATTTTGGAAATCAGTATAAAGAGCTTCTGTTAGAGCAACTTGATGGTTTTAACGTGGTCTGGAAAAGTGTTGCTATGGGGACAGAGCTACAATGCTGGGCATTTGTGGCTGGCAGAGGAGAGCAGGCTGCAGAATGCTCGTGGCACTGGGCTGAGCTTATCAGGAGCTGGTTCCTTCACCCCCGAGCAGGATTAAGCTTTTACAGCTGGAGCTCTTTTCTGTCCTGCGTAAATTGTGGCAAGTGCATATTTATTTATGGAAGCAGGGCTTCTTATCACAGGTGACAGCTGCACTGCATCCTGTGGGGGACACTCCCCTGGCCAGCAACTGAGGCAATGATTGTGTGTGGAGAGGCCTCCAGGCAGGCCAGGCTGGCTGTGCAGGCTGAGCTCTGCTCCAGGGTGTTCACTCTCTACCTGAAATTTCACTGATTCCCTCACACACTGCTGCATTCATTGCAAAAATGTTTTGCCTGCTGCCCTCCAGAAGAAGTTTCTGTGTTAGACAGTCCAGCAGAGCAGGAGTTGTTGGAACTGTGAACCAGGTGGCTGTAGAGAAACAGGGACTGAACCCCTCTGTCTTGGCAGTTTAAATGGTGCTTTACTGAGGGTTTCTGGAAGGATCCATGTTTCAGCTCTAGGAGTTTTAAGCTGAATCTTGTGTTCCCTCAGGCCCACAGTGCAGGAAGATGGTGGTGATGTCATTTACAAAGGCTTTGAGGATGGGATTGTGCAGCTGAAGCTGCAGGGCTCGTGCACCAGCTGCCCCAGCTCCATCATCACCCTCAAGAACGGGATACAGAACATGCTCCAGTTCTACATCCCTGAGGTGGAGGGTGTGGAACAGGTGGGTCGGGGAGAGATCACAGAGGTTTTCTTCCAGTGGAAAAGGAGCTCTTTGTCCCTCTCCAGCAGGAGCAGGTTGGCAGTTAGGGAAACCCAGGGATGTACAGATGCAAAGTTCTCCAAGTCAGCAAAGAGAGAACTCTGCAAGGTCCTGCAGCAGCCCCTGGGCTGGGACTGCCTGGCTGCGTGGGAGCTGTGGGTGCCAGGCTGGCCTGAGCAGTGGCCCTGGGGAGGTGACCCTCGCTGGAGTCCCCAGTGTGCCACACCCCTCCTGTGCTGAGGAGCCCAGAGCTGGACACTCGTTTGCTGTCACCTCTGTGCTTTGCTGACAAGCTTTGTCCCCTGAGATGCAGGTTCTTTGGGTTTCTCATGAAACACCTGATCTCTGGAGCGATTGTTTTCGTGGCCTTTGTGGTGACTTGACCAGCTCCTATAATTAAAGCTCATTTCCTCCTGGCATTTTGGATTGCCAGTTTTCCTTACCTTCTCCATTGTGTTCAGTGGTGTGGGATAACTGCTGTTCTCCTTGGGCCCAGCAGGGATTTAATGTAATAAATCGTGCAGCACTGAGAGCTTAAACTGTTTATCTAAACTACTTCTGGATTTGATTTCAGGTTGTTGACGACGATGATGACGTGGAGAAAGAAGCAAATTCTACTTGAGCTTCGTCATCTGTGGCCAAATAATCATTTACCTCCTGGTGTGTGTAAACCATCTTTGTGCTGAGGAACAACCAAATCTGCCTTGCCAGAAAAATAGATGTACTTACTGTAGAATGTACCATCAGTTTAAGTAGTTCATCCACTAATTTATTAAATGCCCTGTATTACAGAAAAAAATATTCTGCTCTGCTTTGTTCTATGTCTTCAGAGAGAAATGGTGGGCTCAGAAAACGGTGATGTGTTTCTGTATTGTTTTTTTCATACAGAAACTTCAATGCTGAAAAAAAGAGAAGGCAGAAGTAAAGTTCCTTGGCTTTTTTGTACAATAGCAATATTTAATGTTTATTCCCCGAAGGACTCTCTGCCCTTACTCTGTAAATGGGAGCTTCAGGAATGTCAGTTTTATCAAGTCTTGTTAAAGAGCTGCTGATTCCTGTCAAATTGTGGTGTGTGAAAGGTAACCTGTAACATCAGCTGTTCGTTTTGGAGGATGTGACACTGCCTTGGTTGTGGGAAGTTACATCCTTGCTCATCACCACTGTGCAAACAATAGCAACAGAAACAGAAAATGTTTGTTATAAAAATCATATCTTCTAAAGTCAGTGTTAGAAAAGAATGATCCTTATCAGCTTCAGCAAGTAGAGAGACTAATTAGCTCGTTTAGAATCCTTCAGCCACCATCAGTGGTCTGTTCAAACACGAAAGAGCCGATTTGTCCCTGATTCTCAGGAGGAAGGAGCGGTGCTGGAGGGCACGGGGTGCAGGGCAGGGTGGCAGAGGGAAGGAGGGGCTGTGTTTGTGTTTGTGGTTGCTGCTGCCATGTCCTGTTTGCTCTCTGGCCTTGTGCTTGGCTGCCTCTGCAGGGGGACGTGGCAGAGCAGGGCTCTTTCCAGCCCTGCACACCCTGGCAGGGAATTATTTACTGTTCTGACACTGAAATGCATAAACGGGGCTTTGCAAGGAGCTGTGTTTACCTTTGTGCGTAGGAATGATTTCTTCCTGGTGCCTGGCTTTAGCAGATGGCTTTGCGACCAGGAATTCTGTTCCTCCTTTGTGCTGCCACCACGGAGCTGGGTTGGTGGTCCTTATTTGGGTTATGGTTGGCTTGGAAGCCTCGGGTGTGTTCCCCTCTTTCATTCCTTGCCAGTGTCATTGTTCCTCTGAGCCCCTGGACGGGATCAGTTCAGTCGGTGGAGAATCTCTTCTACAGCACCCCATCAGCGTGTGGTAGTCACAAGCTTCTTGTTACTTGGTAGAAATTTGAAAATAAATATTTCTGCTAAGTATTTCTTCAGCTTTCACGGAGAGTAATAACCCACGGTTGTTTCAATTACCCTCTCAGGACCTGGAAATGGGTGTGAAATTACCGTGTTTTCTTTTGCTCTCCGATGAAGCACACGGTGCCTGATCTTACCGGGGTATGGATGTCAGAATTCCCAGCTGCAGGGCAGGGAAGGAGTGCCCGGGACAGGAGCAGGGTGCGTTCCTGCCCCTCTCACCTTCCCAGGTGAGGTGGGGAAATGGAAGGAAAAATCAGGGTGTGAAGTCAGCCCTTGTCCAGCTTCACCAGTGACGGGAGATGAGGCCCTGGGAGCGGGAGGGGAGAGCTCCAGTCCCGGGTTACCTGTCCTGGCTCGTCCCGGTGTGTCCTCGCTGGGGAACAAAAGCCGGGAGGGGGCTGAGTGCTGCCTGCGGGCTCCTCGTGTTCCTGAGTCCGGTGACCTCCTCGCTGCTCCGTGCTCAGCCAGGGGCTGGCAGCAAGTTCAAAGTACACTGATTCTTTCATGTGTCCTGATGCTGTGGGTTGTTTTCTGGGCTTTTTAAGGAAATTCTTCTTTATTGACATTTTAGTGTAATACAAAGTTGAATGAATGGCATTTTCCTTAAGGCATTCCTCTCCCTTGTAGCCTTAGGCTGTCAGTGAGTTTCCAGGCAGGGTTTGGCGGTGGTGGCTGCAGACAGGCAGCATCACCGAGCTCTCCAGCCCAGGCACTCCTGGGTCAGTTACGCCCGTCCCAGTTTGTTTTGCAGATTCTCTTAATGGTTTCTTTCTCTTGCTTCTGAATGGGTGCTGTTATAGAACGGCCAGAGTAGAAGCCAGCGGCCAGGCCGCGTGGATTGGGAAGGATGGAGCCGGTGTCACGGGGCTCCGGGAGCCTGACGGGGCCGCTTGTTCTGTGCCCGAGCCCGGAGCAGCCCCGGGCGCTCGGGTTCGTCCCCCGCCGCTCTCCGGACGCTGAGTGCTGCGGGAAGGCCTGGGCATGATCCCGGGGGAGCTGCTCCTGCCCGGAGTCAGTGGGAATTACCGGGGGCAGCATCTCCGCTGTTTGGGGCTGGGAATTACCGGGGGGGAGCCTCTCCCCTCCGCTATCCGGGGCTGGAAATTACCGGGAAGGGTCTGGGAACGGGCATCCCCAATCTGGGGTTGGGAATTACCGGGGGAAACATTTCCCCTCCGCCGTCTGGGGCTGGGAATAACCGGGAAGGGTCTCGGAAGGAGCATCCCCCGGTCTGGGGGCTGGGAATAACCGGGAAGGGTCTGAGAACGGGCATCCCCCGGTCTGGGGGCTGGGAATAACCGGGAAGGGTCTGAGAACGGGCATCCCCCGGTCTGGGGGCTGGGAATAACCGGGAAGGGTCTGAGAACGGGCATCCCCCGGTCTGGGGGCTGGGTATCCCAGGGCCCGGGCCCATCCCCGCGTGCCGCGGGCGTTTCCGCCGCCCGGTGCCCGGTGCTCCGCTCGGGGCAGGCGGAGCCCCTTTGTCCGCCCGGCCCCCCCGGCGGACGCGGCCCCGGCAGCGGCTGCCACGTCCCGGCCGCGCGGGCGGAGCGGCGCCGCGGCCAATGGCGGGCGCGGCCCGGGCGGGGCGGGCCGGGGCCTGCGCTGGGCCCGGCGCGGGGGGCGCGGCCCCGGCGGCAGAGGCAGCGCGGCCGCGGACAGGAGCGCACCATGTGCGGTGAGCAGCGGGCCGGGGCACGGCGGGGCCCGGGCCGGCCCCGAGCCGGCGGCAGGAGCCGCCCGGGCGGGCGCTGCGAGGCCGCGGCCGGGCCGGGCCGGGCGGGGAAGGAGCGGAGCGGAGCGGGCGCTGCCGCCGCCCCGGCCGTGCCAGAGGCGCCCCGGCCCCGTTATCCCGAGCGGGGAGGGGGCTCGCACCGCGTTAGAGAATTACGGGGCCAATTGTCCCCGGCCTGGAGGGGATGTGGCGGCAGCGGACAAAGGGCCGGTGCCCCGGGCTGAGAGCCGGGCGGTGCCGAGCAGAGCAGCGCCGAGCCGGGCAGAACAGAACCGGGCTGGGAGCGCCCTGTGCCGCTGGGCTGGCTCGGGGCTGCCGGGGACACCGTGCCCTGCCCGGCCCTGCCCTGCCCTGCCCTGCTCTGCCCTGCCCTGCCCGGCCCGGGGGTTCCGGCTGCGGCTCCCCAAAGCCCCGGGGACACGGCAGGGACCGGAGGCTCTGGTGGCGCTCCCAGCCGTGGCTCGGGTCCTATCGCAGGCACCACTCCCATGCCGGGTGCCAGAGCTGGCGGTGTTTTTAGGCGGTACCAGCCCTGATAGTTTGTGTTCCGCAGGTCGGGCCTGGCCCGGCTGGGCCGGGGATGTGCCCCGAGCTCGGGGTGAGCCCGGCCCGGGGCTGCTGCTGGTCCTGCTGCTGGTCCTGCTGCTGGTCCTGCTGCTGGTCCTGCTGCTGGTCCTGCTGCTGGTCCTGCTCTCAGCCCCGTGCCTCGCACCCCGCTTGCCATGGCACTACAGCCACCCTGCCTCATCCTCTACACACAGGAATATCATTTATCCTTCCTCTTCCTATCCCGTCGTCTTCGTGTTTTTCCATGGAAATTTATGCAACAGTGATCTGTTGGATTTTCCTGTTTTCTTTCCACTCTTCCTTCTTTTTTTTTTTTTTCTCCTGTATTTTTGTTTGCAAATTTATGCTCTAAGCGAGACTGGGTTTTGCGCTTAATGTGCGAGTTGCCATTTCTCTCATTGTTTTTGGGGGATGGAGCCGGCGTTGCCTTCAAGCTGTCAGTTTGTGGAGAATCAGAGACTCATATCTCAGCTCACATTTAACACCGTGTTAATTTGTGTTAAAAGTACAAAGCAGAGCAAAGCTAAGAATAGAAAGGATAATTATTATTATTATAAATAGCTTGCTGCAAGGATAGGGATGGTTTTGGTGCTTGCCTTATTTGAGGTCCAGCCTTTGAAATGTGCAATATTCCCGTTCTGCTCTTTGTCTTTTCTGCCGGGATAAGCCCTGAAAACACCGGGCAGTCACTGAGTTGTGTTCAGGGTTTAAGGTGTTTCTCCCCTTTTTGATACAAGTGAAGTTCTTCTTGGATGTTGAAACCTTTTAGGGAAGGAGTGAGAAGAGCCTTAGGGATTGTTGTCTCTGTTGCTGAGCCCTGCTCTGGGGATGTGTCCTGGAATGAGGGAGCTTTGTCTCTCCTCCCTGGAGGGCTGCTGGTTTGTCTGGAGCACAGGCCCTGATGTCCCGGGCTGGGGCAGCTGCTGAGCCCTCAGACACAACATTTCTGATGGAATTGTGAGTGGGGATGGATAAACATTGCTTTACCCTCCACGCTGCCTGCTGGGTGCCCTCCCACGTTCAGAGCTTTATCCGAGTCACTTCAGAAAGGCAATGGTTGGGGTGAGCTTTAAAAGAAATAAACGTGACAGTGCTGCTGCTGTCACCTGAGCTCTCAGATTCCTCAGTCTGAGACACTGAAGGGAGAGCTTCAGTTCACTCCATCAGCAGCCTCCAGGCTGGAATTGTCAGCTCAGTGTTTTCAGCCTGGTGTTCAGGTCTGTGACCTTAGGAAATCCCACGATCTGATGGGCTCGTGCTGCTGCACGGGTGAAGGACAGGAACCCCAGAGTGCAGTCCCTTGGTGCCTGCTGTGAACTCTGCTCAGGTGAGCTGGGCTTTGTTTGCAACAGTGGAAGATGGGATTTGTCCTCGATGTGTGTCAGACTCTTGCAGTTTGAGCACCTGGCCAGGTGGGAGCTGGGTGTGCTCTGGTCCAAGTGCACCAGAGCAGCTCAATGGCATCTGTGAAACAGTTCAGGAAACAAGTCTGTCAGGGTAGCCAGACTGTTCTGTAAATCAGTAAACCTGTCATGTGCCAGTTTGAATGGCAAAAAGGGCTTGTGGAATTCAGGTCTTGGGTTGTAGGATTCAGGTCTTGTTTTACTGGTGATTGCTGGAGATAAAAACGGGCTGAGGAAAGACTTGAGTTTCTAGTTCTGGGGTTACCTGTGCGTCAGTGGGGACGTTCAGCCTGACCACACCTGTCACACCTGCCTGTACCTGAGTGGGGCTGGGGCCCAGGGTGAGCCCCTGCAGTTGCTGCTCGGGTTGTTCACTCTGCCCCTGGGAGCAGGGAGGTGTCCATGGACAAATGTGGATCCCCACGGAGGGGATGTGTTTCTGTTTTGGTTTTTTCCCAGCCTGGAGGTGATGAATTGAATCAGGCTGGGCACAAAAAGGGACAGCCAGCATGTTTTGGGACACAGGGACTGGCACCAGCGGGAGCTGCTGTGGTGGGGCTGAGCAGCAGTTTTGGGATAAAGGATTCCTTGGAATTGCCGGGTGGATGCACTGATAACAAGGGCTATGGAAATGAGATGACAGTAATAGGAAAAGGAATTTGTGAGTAAACCCAGCCTGAAGGCTTTTCTACTTTTGTAGGAAAAGGATTACAAGAAGCAATTCCTTCATGAGATCTTCTGCCTGGAAGGGGGGGATTCATTTCATTTGCCTGTGAGGGTCCCATGAAATAAAGGAACCTGAGCTCCAGAGAAGCTCATGGGAAAGTAAAGTTCTCAGAGAAAGTATTGTGACTGTCAACTGCAGAAATCAACAATGCCCAATTGTTAAAATGTTATTCTGTTAAAATCACCAGCTCTTTATAGGGAATTCTTTATGTAGCTGGTGGTAAGAGGGCCTAGGATTTGTGCTTGAGTGTTAAAAATCAGCTCTGTGAGAGCTGAGTGTCAGCAGCTGCTGGATGAATTCCTGTTCTGGTGCTTCCCCAGGCAAGGTGTCAAAGTCAAACCTGCAAGAAGGGAAATGCTTTACATTCTAGATTATATTGCTCAAGGTGTTTCACTCGAGAGAAATCCATCCAGAAATGATTCCTGTGGATCTGAGCACGCTTCAGGAGTTGTCTGATCAGCTGACACACTTTGAATTTCCAGTGCACACCTGCAAAGTCCCGTGCCAGGGTAGCAGCTGAAATGTTCTGCTGTGCTGTGAAGTGTCACTGCTGTGATTCTGGAGGGCACTGGTGCCCAGCCCTGAGGTGTGGCAGAGTGTTCCAGGCAGGGCTGCTGTGTTTCTGAGGCTGCCAGGCAGGAATTCCTGCAGAATCCTTGCTGGGAATTCACAGTTCCAAGCAGTGCTGGGTGAGGAGGAAGTTCCCAGCGTTGGTTTTTTTTTGTGTCACGTGCATTTCACCTGAAACAATCCCAGGGCTGCTCAGGCACGGGGATTAAATGTCATTTTCTGTCCTGGTTTTCTGGAGTGCTTCCTCCTGCAGGGCTGGGGAGGGCAGGGGTGGCATTGCTGCTGGTGTGGAAGGGCATCCAAACGTGCTGAAACCAAAACTCCTCCTCTGGGTCTGCAGGGGACCTGAAACTCCCAGCTTGGGGCTGCTTTGGGGAACGTTCTGCCCAAGGTTTGTGCATTTTCAGCTCCTCCATCCAGGCTGGGGCTGCTCGGGTTTGCCTTGGAATTCCATCCAAACCAGAGGGATTCCAGTGAACTGTCACCTGGATGGAGAAATTGTCACTTCTCTTGGGGCTCCTGGCAAAGCTCTGAGCACCTGATGCCTTTGCACGTCTCACTGAGTGCATTGATGGGATATCAGCTCAGGGGGAGCAAGGCTTGACCAGGGCACTGTGGCTTGGAGGAGAACGTGTCCCTGGTGTGTGCCAGGGGCCTTTTCTGGCTGAGCTGGGTGTCCTGTGCCACCCCTGTGGCCGCTTGAATGACCCTTGGTTCACCTGGAGTGAAAAGAGGGTTTTTGTGGAAGGGCTGTGGCTGTTGTGGCACCGTGGGGACCCTCCCTGCACGGTGGCACCCACAGAAAACTCCTCTCTTCAGAGCCCTCTTGGCTGCTGGGAGAAGGGAGCATTTTTCAGGAATGCTCTCAGATCAGTGAAATATAAAGAGCTTTTTGCATTTTTTTTTCCTCGTCAGTGTTTCTGTCGAGGGCAGTGGAGCTGTACCTGGAAGTGGGAGTGGTTGCAAGGTGATTGCTCAGATATTCCTGAAGAACCCAAGAGTTAAAAGACAGTGAAATTCTGCTTTCTAAACGGGGATTCAAACTTTCCCCAGCTATGAAGAATTACATCATTACAGGATGTTTACATTTGTAAATATTTCCAATAAGTGAAGTTTATTTACACATGGTTCATCATGATAAGTATCACAAATGGGTGATAAGCCTTCAAATATTGGATTTCAGCCTGTAGACTAGAAAGTCATGCATTCAGGAAGACTTGTGTTCTCTTACAGGTGCCTTACTGTCTCAGTTTTTACTTTAATGATGCCTCATCCATGCCTGTTCTATTTTTATTTCATTTTTCCTGTTTTCTCCCAGGTCAGTTTTAAGCTGCCTGTCTCTCCTGCCCTCCCTGCAGCCCCGTGGCTCTGCTGGGGAAGGGCCCTGTGTGATCCATCAGTGCCTCTCCCTGGGGAGGGACAGGAGGGGAATTCAGTGCTCAGCTCCCAGAGCAGCTCAGGGCTCTCATCACTCCCAGTTTGTGGTGCCACCGGGGTGGCCTTGGGTGGCTGTGCCATGGCAGGGGAGCTGCAGTGCCACTGAGGGGTGCAGGGCTCCTTGGGGAGCCCCTGGGTGCTCCTGGAGAGCTCCTGGAGGGCCCAGCACCTTCAGGACGAGGTGTGGGGCTCCAGGGCTGGGCTGGGAATGGGATCCAAGGGACACAAAGCACAGAGAGGCTCCAGCCCAGAGCATTCAGCCAAACTGGAAAGATGCAGGCAGGGTCCATGAGCCCGTGGTTACTCGTGTTGGCCTTGCCTCTGGAGGGTTTTTGGGTGGTTTTGGTGTCACTGGGGGGGGGCTCTGGAGGGTTTTTGCATGGTTTTGGTGTCACTGGGGGCTCTGGAGGGTTTTTGGGAGGTGTTGGTGTCACTGGGGGCTCTGGAGGGTTTTTGGGGGGTTTTGCTCTCCTGGCTGTCACCTTGGCTCTGGAGGGTTTTTGGGAGGTTTTGCTCTCCTGGCTGTCACCTTGGCTCTGCTGAGCCCGGGCTGGGCAGGCAGGGCTGGGGGTGCAGTGGGGGCTCCCTGCAGGCCCAGAGGCTGCTGCAGAGGGAGCCTTGCTGCTCTCCCAGAGGGAGATGGGATCCCCAGCTGGGATTTCAGTGCGAGATGATTCTCTTTTCCCCACGCAGGCATCTTTGCCTACCTGAACTACCATGTTCCCAGGACGAGGAGGGAGATCCTGGAGACCCTCATCAAGGGGCTGCAGCGCCTGGAGTACCGGGGCTACGACTCTGCAGGTACCTGCCCGAGCCCTGCTGGGCTTTGGGCTCCCCAGGGCTTTCCTGGGCTCATCCTCAAGGGTTCCTACCCCCTTGTGCTGCTGGAAAAGCTGGGACACAGACTGGCCGTGCCTGTGGTCAGGGGTTTGGGTTAACTCAGTACACAGATTTCTGTGAGCGTTCTTGAGGGCTTTTTTTAGGCTTTGAAAATACTGACAAACTTAGCTCTAATTTAAGGGGTTTCTTGCCTGTGTGTGGAGGGCCAGCTCTTGGAGAAAGGGCTCTGGAAGCATCAAAAAGGGCAGAATTTGTTTACATAAAATCCCGTGATAACTTTGTGCTCCTGCCCCTCTTTCTCCCCGCTCCTCGGCGGGTTCAGGTGTGGGACTGGACGGTGGAAATGACAAAGACTGGGAAGCCAACGCCTGCAAAATCCACATTATCAAGCAGACAGGGAAGGTGAAGGCTCTGGATGAAGAGGTTCACAGTAGGTATCTCCCTTTCCTCCTTTCCCCAGAGATTCCCTCTCACCTCGTTTGTTTTGGTGTTCCCTGTTTCACCCACGAACGCGAATTTCCGAGTGAAGGTGGAAGAGGCAGAGGTGCAAACGCTCAGGGATGAGCTGTGAGGGTGCTTGTTCTGGCAGAGTGAGGAATGCAGGGCTGTTTCTGTGTGCATCTGCCTTGCCCTGGAGCCCTGGGAGGTTTTGGTTGGACTTTGATGATCCTGAAGTTCTTTTCCAGCCGTGACAGCTCCGTGGTTCTGTGTCCTGTGGGATTTGCTGGCCCTGTCAGCTTTGCTGCCCTGCAGTCCCCGAGGCCTGGTGGGACCCCCAGGCTGACCTGGGGTGTGGACAGCCCCTCAGGACTGAACCTTTGTGCTGCAGAGCAACAGGACATGGACCTGGACATCGAGTTTGACGTTCACCTGGGGATCGCCCACACGCGCTGGGCCACGCACGGGGAGCCCAACCCTGTGAACAGCCACCCCCAGCGCTCAGACAAGAACAATGGTCAGTGCCTGCCCTGGATCCCCAGCTCCTCGTGCAGCCCCTGGCACAGCCTCTGCCCCTCTGTGGCCTGGGGGGTGGCTGGCTGCACGCACTGGGCTCATTCAGGCCGTGGGGCTGAGCCCAGCTCTGGTGGAGCCGCAGGGCTTGGGCTCAGCTTCCAGCCACGGGGAATGTTCCCAGCAGTGAGGGACCCCAGGAAGGGCTGGGCTGGGTGCCCAGGGCCTGGGTGGGTGAGTGGGCACAGAGCAAGGAGAGGACTGAAGGAAATGGGATGGGGAGAATTTTCGTGGCTGTTCTTTGGAATGGAATTTCGTAAACTTTTCTTCCATAATCCCCACTGTGTCCCTGGGGCTGGCACAGCCTGGGGCTGGCACAGCTGGGCTGTGGTGGCTGTGGCTGCCCCGGGGACAGCAGTGCCCAGCTGGCAGCAGCAGCACGAGTTCATTGCTCCCTGCAGAGTGGAAGGTGCCCAGAGCTCAGGTGCCTGCAGAGGCTTTGGTACCACCCAGGTCACTGTAATCCCCCATTCCCAGCCAGGCCAGTGGGGCAGAGCAGGGAATGGCCCCAGGAGGTGAAATGTGCTTTATTCTGCTCTCTTCTGGCTCTGCTGCCAGGCTGGGGCTGAGCTGGGCCTTTCTCTGTGTCCCCAGAGTTCATTGTCATCCACAACGGCATCATCACCAACTACAAGGACCTGAGGAAATTCCTGGTGAGTGCCCTGGGCTGGGACCCTTCCCCAGGGCTGGGACCCTTCTCCAGGGCTGGGACCCTTCCCCTGGGCTGGGACCCTTCTCCAGGGCTGGGACCCTTCCCCAGGGCTGGGACCCTTCCCCGGGCAGAGGGGCTGGAAGGGGAGGCTCAGGGGCTGGAAGGGGAGGCTCAGGGGCTGGAAGGGGAGGCTCAGGGGCTGGAAGGGGAGGCTCAGGGGCTGGAAGGGGAGGCTCAGGGCTGGAAGGGGAGGCTCAGGGGCTGGAAGGGGAGGCTCAGGGGCTGGAAGGGGAGGCTCAGGGCTGATCACCCACCCGGGCTGTCCCTGCAGGAGAGCAAGGGCTACGACTTTGAGTCAGAGACAGACACAGAGAGCATTGCCAAGCTGGTCAAGTACATGTACGACAACCGAGACAGCGACGACATCAGCTTCTCCACGCTGGTGGAGAGAGTCATCCAGCAGCTGGTAATGCTGGGGGCACGGGGGGACAGGCACCCCTGCCCCCCAAAATAACCCCAGACACCCCTGTCCCCCCAAAATAGCCCCAGACACAGCCAGAATAAGCCCTGCACCCCGGTGGTGCCGGGGCACTGCAGCACTGCCCGTGCTGCTGCAGCTGCAGGATACCCTGGGGCACGTGCTAAGGCGTGGTTTTGTCTCTCCTGCCTCTGTTCCCCTCAGGTGTACATTCGATTTTCATGAACATTTGTCAGCATTCATCTGGGAAATGTCTCAGTTCTTGGGCACGGCAGCAGCTGGAGGTGCCAGCCCCTGGCTGGGGTGGTGGGAGTGGGGAGGGAGCCCTGGGAGAGCCTGGGAGAGCCTGGGCTGTCCCCAGTCCTTCCCGAAGCTCCGTGGGGATGGTGAGAGCAGGGAGGGAGCTGTGGGAGAGCCTGGGCTGTCTCCAGTCCTTCCCGAAGCTCCCCAGTCCTTCCCAAAGCTCCATGGGGATGGTGAGAGCAGAGAGGGAGTTGTGGGAGAGCCTGGGCTGCCTCCAGTCCTTCCCAAAGCTCCATGGGGATGGTGAGAGCAGAGAGGGAGTTGTGGGAGAGCCTGGGCTGTCTCCAGTCCTTCCCGAAGCTCCCCAGTCCTTCCCGAAGCTCCATGGGGATGGTGAGAGCAGGGAGGGAGCTGTGGGAGAGCCTGGGCTGCCTCCAGTCCTTCCCGAAGCTCCATCGCGGTTGCTGCTGACCCCTGGTGGGAGCTGCTCCGCGGAGCCTCTGCCTCCCCTGCCCGGGTGTGTGCAGGAGCAGGATCCACCACAGCTCACCTGTCAGCCCACAGCTCTGGTTCAGCTGAGTTTTCTCTGCTTTAGCTGCCAGGAGCTGTTTTTGCAGCAGGTCAGGGGTTTGTGTTGCTGGCAGCTTGTGGCTCCTGAGCTGAGCAAACAGCCTGGGTTTTGGTGCTTCATTTAGCAGAGCTTGGCCTCTCTAGGTGCCCTCACTGCAGCCTGGGCTAAAGCAGGAGCCACCAGGATAACCAAGGCAGTCTGAGTGTCTCTCTGGGGGTTCAGGACTCATTCAGTGGCTGGGGAGGCACTGCCAGGCTCAGGGGAGGGACATCCTTCCAGGCTGGGGGGCTGGAGCTCCAGGCAGCTCTGAAAACATCTGTGCAACCCTCCCTGGTGTGTGTTCTGTGTCCACAGAGGCACGGGAGCAGCTTCTGTGCTGGGAGCACTGGGATGGTGCCCAGGCCCCAGCTGGAGGGGGAACAGTTTGTTTCTCTTGTTGCAGGAAGGTGCTTTTGCCCTTGTGTTCAAGAGTGTGCATTACCCTGGGCAGGCAGTGGGTACCAGGTGGGTGTTGCCACCAGGGGAAGGAGCATCCTTGCACCCTGGCTGTCCCTTGGTTTTGTACCCCCAAGTTGGAAGAATTCTGTCTGACCCTGGTGCAGGTTCCTCATCCTCGTGTTCTTTATCCTGCAATTCTTCCTTGTGTTTGCTCCCTGTGTTTGCAGCAGCTCTGGGGGGCTCTGGCTGTGCTGAGCTGCTGCTGGGGGGCAGAAAAGAGCCCCCTGGGTGGGGTCTGGGGCTGTCCCTGGGGCTGTCCCTGTGTCCCTGGGGCTGTCCCTGTGTCCCTGGGGCTGTCCCTGTATCTCTGTGTCCGTCCCCGGGGCTGTCCCTGTGTCCCTGGGGCTGTCCCTGTGTCCCTGTGTCCGTCCCTGGGGCTGTCCCCGTGTCCCAGGGGCTGTCCCTGGGGCTGTCCCCGTGTCCCAGGGGCTGTCCCTGTATCTCTGTGTCCGTCCCTGGGGCTGTCCCTGTGTCCCTGGGGCTGTCCCTGTGTCCCTGAGGCTGTCCCTGAGGCTGTCCCTGTGTCCCTGTGTCCGTCCCTGGGGCTGTCCCTGTGTCCCTGGGGCTGTCCCTGTGTCCCTGAGGCTGTCCCTGTGTCCCTGCAGGAGAGGCAGCCCCCTGCTCATCGGTGTACGCAGTGAGCACAAGCTCTCCACTGACCACATCCCCATCCTGTACCGCACAGGTGAGTGGGGAGAGGCTCCCCTGCTGCCCCAGGGCAGGGCACCCCCAGCTCTGGGCACCCCCAGCTCTGGGCTCTGAGACACAGCTTGCAGCTGGAAATTGGAAATGAAGCCATTGTTAGAGATGTTTTTTAAAGCAAGTTTTTAACCGCGTGTTTCACCCGCCATGTGCCGACCTCGGGTGTGACAAACAAAGCTTTAATGTCCAGGTATTGCAGGGAAATTCATCTTAATGTGGTAGAAGAAATGACAGTCATGGAATGGTTTGGGTTGGAAGGGTCCTCAAAGCCCATCCAGTGCCACCCCTGCCAGGGCAGGGACACCTCCCACTGCCCCAGGGTGCTCCAGCCTGGCCTTGGGCACTGCCAGGGATGCTGGAATAGTTCAGTATAACAAACTAAACAGTACAGCCACACTGCAGTCTTCATTCTGTGTGGGGCACACTGGCACATTTCGGGTGGTTTTCCAGAGCCAAGGTCAGAGAGCTTTGCAGGCTGGGACAGGTCTGTCCTTGCTGTCTGTCCGTCCTGTCTCACACGTGTTCTGCCTCCACAGGCACCCTTGCAAATGAAAAGTGACTTAGAATGACTCTGTAATTCAGTGTTGTCAGAGGGTCTGAGCCTGTCCCGTCCCTGGGACCCAGAACTGTGTTCTGAGCAGAGCAGGGATCCCAGGATTTGCTGTCCTGTCTTGCTGCTTCCTAACAGTGGCTGCTGGTCCCCTGCTGCAGGAACCAGTCCCAGGAGCTCTGCCTTTGACTGGATAATTAGCTGTAATATTCATGCATTTATGTAACACTGTGCATTTTTACTGATTATCTGAAGTTTGGTTTGTTTGTTTTTTTTCCAATTGCACTTTCAGCTGTACAATCTATGGATCATTCTTTTGATGGAATATCCATAAAAATGGAGGAAGGTGCCTACCAGAGAAAAGCTAATACTTGAAATTTCAGACAAATCCTCCAGTTCCTTAGGAAAAGAATCATGAATGGGACCAAGATGCATTGTCTTTGGATTATGTGGTTATTGCTTTCCTTTGTAGTGCAGTGAAACAAGTGGGAGAACCAAAATCCCTTCTTGATCAGAAACACCACGAGAACACACAGGAAAATCCACCCACCCCATCCCAAATACTGGGACACGATGCCCAGCAGGTGTGCAAGGAGTGATGGCAGGGCAGGTTGGACTGAGTGTTCTGCAGCTCTGCCTGCAGGAGGAAACTGTGAATTTCCTTCAAAAGGAGCCCCACTCGAGCAGGAGGCTGCTGATAATGCTAGTGCAGGCACTGCCCAGGATTCCCCCTGCAGTTTGGGTTGTCAGGGCTGTGTCCTCCCTGGGAGTCTGAGCTGCAGCCCCTGGTGGCAGCTCGGAGCCTGGGACTTCCTTCCCCTGCTCGTTTTTCAAAGGGAACCATCTGCTGCTCACCTGGAGAGCTTTAGAGGCCAACCCTTCACGTGATGGATGAGCCAAGCTCCCATCTGAGAGCCCTTTCTGAGAGGGGAGGATCTGCTCCTTGGTGCCTGCAAATGGAGGGGATCCCACCCTCAGCAGAGGCTCAGGGGCACTCCCTGGGTGAAGCACCTGAGCTCTCTCCTGCTGGGGGAGCAGACCTGGCTTTGCTGGGAGCTGAGCTGTGTTCTCTGCCAGGTTTGCCTGACTCCAGACATCAGGGGAGGTTTTGTTTCTCTTTGCCCAGTGGAGCTCTGTCTGTGTAAATGAAGTAAAATTCTGTAGCCAGCTGAGCTCCCAGGGGCTCTGAGGACCCAAATCCCTCAGCTCTCAGAGGCCCTGGGGCTTTCCTGAGGAAATTCCCCCCTGCCCATTTTTACTGTACCTGGGTTTATTCTCCATTCTTTGGTGCAAAAGGAGGAGTTGAAAAGATTCCTTCTGTGTTGCTTCTAAATGGCAGTAAATGAGGGGTTGGTGCTGTAGAGCAACAATCAGATTATCTGTGGATAAATGGACAATCTGGACAAATCCACAGATAAAATAAAACTCACAATTGTCTGAAGACACTCACTGAAACTCCCCAGCCCAGGCCTGCTGACTGCACACACAGTGCACCATAAGCACCCTCCAGGGCACAGTCTGGGGCACAGGAAAGCAATGCAACATAACCAAGCCAATGCAGGGAAATGCTCTATTTTGAGGAAGCAGATTTGCATGTTCTGATCAGGTCTGGGTGTTTCTGTTGGGGAGTGGCCACTCA
The DNA here is from genome assembly GCA_034509425.1 of Eopsaltria australis. Lineage (NCBI taxonomy): Eukaryota > Metazoa > Chordata > Aves > Passeriformes > Petroicidae > Eopsaltria > Eopsaltria australis. Next base: position 142,324 of record JAVTVJ010001773.1, read on the forward strand.
CAGCTCTGCTCTGTCCCTTCTCAAATCACTCTGTCCTGTCTCAGCTCAACAACCAAGGTTGTTTTCCTCATTTGCTGCCTTGATGGCTGAACTGAAGGCTCTGAATCACTGGCTGAGTGACCTTTCTCACTGAGTATCAACATGAAAGCAGTATTTTTCCTTCACATTTTCATCTGCAGAAGTGTAAATTGGAACACCACGAGCTCCCCTTGCATCACTGCATCAGATCAGTGTCTGGGAGGTGAAACAACACCAGGATCATGGGATAAATATAGGATGGAGTAACTTCAGTGTTATTGTTCTTCAGCAATGGCCCCATTTTGGGAGAGAAGCTGATTAATCCACCCCCACCCTCCCCATACCCTGCACAATGACTGGGAAATAATTGTGCTGGAGGCTGGTGCTGAGCTGTAGGTGTTGGGAGCCTCATCTGCATCCCTGCTGAGCCTCACCAGTGAGGAGGAGGATGAGACAGGACTGGGAATTGCCAGAGAGCTCCAGAAAGGATCCTTGGTGGAACACTGAACTTTCAGGACAGGTTTTTCCAAGGCTGACTCTCAGTCCTGTGTCCCCCAGGCCCAGCACAGCTGTGATTCTCTGATCAGGGTGAGGTGCCTGTGTTGGGAAGTGCAGGAGCAACACCGAGCCCTTAATCCAGGATTTCCTGAGCTGTGTCTGACCAGGGAGCTCGGCCAGACAGAAATGGGTTTGGGTTCCACCTGGGGTGCTGGGGGAGCAGGGTGGGCACACAGGTGGCAGCTCTGAAAGAATCTCCCCAGTGCTGAGAGTAACAGAGGAAGAGCTGCTCCTTTTCTGGGGGCTCAGGGGTCTCAGCAGAGAGGAGCAGGGGGGAAACTTAAACTGATCCACAGGGCAGGTTTAGTGGGGAAACGTGGGGAAATGGGGCTGCTCATAAAGCACCTTGAATTCTCTGCAAGTGGAGCCACACAAAACTTTAATTTGGATTTTTTTCCTGATATTTTCCTCTAAACTTCAAACTGCACTAACAATGCAATTCCAGACTTAATTGAAAAGCAATAAAACTCCTGCAAGTGAACTGAGAACAGGAGCAGCCAAGTGCTGCTGTTCCTTTGCTGTGAAAATAGTGCTTCATGTTGGTACCGTGCCTTGGGGGCTGTGCTGGCTGTCACCTGTGCTCAGGGGTGTCCCCTGGGCAGCCCCTGACCCTCCTTCTCCTAGGCAAAGACAAGAAGGGGAGCTGCAACCTGTCCAGAGTGGACAGCACCACCTGCCTGTTCCCCGTGGAGGAGAAGGCTGTGGAATATTACTTTGCTTCTGATGCCAGGTAGGGGTTTCCAGCATCTCTGGTGTGTGTGGAAATATCCTGTTGAAAGCTCTCTTGAACAGGAGTTGGGGTGGCTGTGAATAAAGTAGATAAAGTAAAGTAGAAGAAGGTAAATAAGTAAGGATTTCTATGTGAATAAGGTAAATTTTGTGCACGTGGCCATTACTGTACAAATACCAAACCAGGGTTGCTGTTAAAGGAATGAACTCTGGCCTTGGAACAGGGTGCTTCCCTTCTTCAGGCTCATCTGTTGGAAGGATTTTCCAGTGATAGGAAACCTGAGAGAGAGCTGACCTCAATTAGCAGGACAGATGTTAATTATGAGGAGAATTGTGTTGATTCTCCAGGGATCTCTGCACACGTGCAATTCCTTCATCACAAAAGGTGGCATCTTGTAATCCCAGAGGAGTGAGGGGACACCAGCCTGGCAGCAGCCTTGGCAGAGCTTTTGGGATTCCCTGGTTCAAGAGAAATGAGTGCTTGCTCCAGGAATGTACAAATCCTGCTGGGCTTGACTTGTGCAGCTCTTTCCATCAGGGATCTGTGGGGACTCAGGACAGCCTGATGTGTTCTGGTTTTGGAGCTTCTCAGGGACACTCCAGGGATCTCGGCTGCCTCAGCAGGGGACAGAGCTGTCCTTGGTTTTACAGATGTGAGGGACAAAAAAACCCTGGAAAAACCAAGGAAGGAGCCTGTTCCTGTGTTTGAGCAAACACAGCAAACCCCTGCCCTCCTGCCCTCAAAGCTGCAGACAGATCCCCCTGCTGCACAGGCTGCTTTGTGTGAGCAGTGCAGAGCTCCTCAAAGCAGGCCCTGAAATTAAGAATGAGCTGGGTGGAAATGCTCAGTTCCATGGGCAGGGTGGGAAATGCTCAGTTCCATGGGCAGGGTGGGAAATGCCCAGTTCCATGGGCAGGGTGGGAAATGCTCAGTTCCATGGGCAGGGTGGAAATGCATTTTACAGGACGGGTCCAATTTTAAGAGAAATTCTGTGGAAATGAGGGAATTCCTCAGCTCTGGAGCTGCGTGTGGGGTGGCAGGAGGGGCTGCAGAGCTGCCAGGGCAGGCTGTGATGCCCTGTGTGTCCCCTCAGTGCTGTCATCGAGCACACCAACCGTGTGATCTTCCTGGAGGACGATGATGTGGCAGCCGTGGTGGACGGGCGTCTGTCCATCCACCGCATCAAGCGCACGGCCGGAGACCACCCAGGCCGGGCTGTGCAGACCCTGCAGATGGAGCTGCAGCAGATCATGAAGGGTGAGAGCTGCTGGGGCAGCCTGGGGGGGCTGGAGTCACCTGCTGCCATCCCCGCTCGGTCCGGGCTGGAGCATCTCCAAGGACAGAGCTCCCACAGCCTGGTCCTGCATCATCCTCACGGGGAAAAATCCTTCCATGGAAAATGGGACTTCCCCAATTGTGGGGCTGAGGATTTTGCCTCCTGCTTGGTTTTTCCAAGACTGAACCCTCACAGACTTGCCAGTCTGGATCTGCCCTTCACTGGCACCTTGCAAAAATTTGAATCCTGCTCTCATCGTGAGCTGATGTTTTGGCAGAAGAAGAAGTGTCAGTGTAATGATCTTTGGCTGGTCCAAGCTTTTCCCTACATACACAGGAAAAATGGCCATTACCAGGAGGGAATTTAAAATCCAAATTACCAGGGGGTAAAGTGTTCTGATTTGTTTTCTTTCTCTTTTCGTAGGTAACTTCAGCTCGTTCATGCAGAAGGAAATATTTGAGCAGCCAGAATCTGTTGTTAATACGATGAGAGGAAGGGTCAACTTCGATGACTACACTGGTAAGTGAGCTTGAGCCTCCCTCACTGCTGGCAGCTCTGTACCCAGCAGTTACTCATGGTACTTACAGGGGAGGGAGTGGGAGATGGAAACCCTGCTGCTGTGAGATGAGCTGTGTGTGAGTGCCTCCAGAATCCTCAGTGCTGTGAGATGAGCTGTGTGTCAGTGCCTCCAGAATCCTCACTGCTGTGAGATGAGCTGTGTGTGAGTGCCTCCAGAATCCTCACTGCTGTGAGATGAGCTGTGTGTCAGTGCCTCCAGAATCCTCAGTGCTGTGAGATGAGCTGTGTGTCAGTGCCTCCAGAATCCTCTCTGCTGTGAGATGAGCTGTGTGTGAGTGCCTCCAGAATCCTCACTGCTGTGAGATGAGCTGTGTGTGAGTGCCTCCAGAATCCTCAGTGCTGTGAGATGAGCTGTGTGTCAGAGCCTCCAGAATCCTCAGTGCTGTGAGATGAGCTGTGTGTCAGTGCCTCCAGAATCCTCACTGCTGTGAGATGAGCTGTGTGTCAGTGCCTCCAGAACTCCACTGCTGTGAGATGAGCTGTGTCAGTGCCTCCAGAATCCTCACTGCTGTGAGATGAGCTGTGTGTCAGAGCCTCCAGAATCCTCAGTGCTGTGAGATGAGCTGTGTGTGAGTGCCTCCAGAATCCTCAGTGCTGTGAGATGAGCTGTGTGTGAGTGCCTCCAGAATCCTCACTGCTGTGAGATGAGCTGTGTGTCAGAGCCTCCAGAATCCTCACTGCTGTGAGATGAGCTGTGTGTCAGTGCCTCCAGAATCCTCAGTGCTGTGAGATGAGCTGTGAGTGCCTCCAGAATCCTCAGTGCTGTGAGATGAGCTGTGTGTGAGTGCCTCCAGAATCCTCACTGCTGTGAGATGAGCTGTGTGTCAGTGCCTCCAGAATCCTCACTGCTGTGAGATGAGCTGTGTGTGACTCCAGAATCCTCAGTGCTGTGAGATGAGCTGTGTGTCAGAGCCTCCAGAATCCTCACTGCTGTGAGATGAGCTGTGTCAGAGCCTCCAGAATCCTCACTGCTGTGAGATGAGCTGTGTCAGAGCCTCCAGAATCCTCACTGCTGTGAGATGAGCTGTGTGTCAGTGCCTCCAGAATCCTCACTGCTGTGAGATGAGCTGTGTCAGTGCCTCCAGAACTCCACTGCTGCAGGATCCCATTCTGTGCTGGTTTTTGCACAGTGGATGATGGGGATGGTAACACTCTGTTGGCCCCAGGGATACTGAGAATTCTCCTGCCTGGCCACCCTGATGTCCCTCTCTGCTCACAGTGAACCTGGGAGGGCTCAAGGATCACATCAAGGAGATCCAGAGGTGTCGGCGGCTGATCCTCATCGCCTGTGGCACGAGTTACCACGCAGGAGTGGCTGTGAGTGCTGGGCTCTGGGCCAGGTTCAAAGCCTGGGCTGGGCTGCAGGGACCTCAGAGCCCATCCAGGGCCACCCCTGCCATGGCAGGGACCCCTCCCACTGTCCCAGGCTGCTCCCAGCCCCATCCAGCCTGGCCTTGGGCACTGCCAGGGATCCATGGGCAGCCTCAGCTTCTCTGGGCACCCTGTGCCAGGGCCTGCCCACCCTCCCAGGGAAGAGTTTTGTCCTAATAACTTCATCTAAATCTACCCTTTTCCAGTTTAAAGCCATTCCCCTTTGTGCTGCCTCTCCATCCCTTGTCCCCAGTCTCTCTCCAGCTCTCTTGGAGCCCCTCTGGGCACTGGAGGAGGCTCTGAGGTCCCCCTGGAGAGTGTCTGGAGTGTGCCCAGCAGATTAGGGATTGGTTTCAGGTTAGGGATTGATTCTTAACCTTAATCAGGTTAAGGGAAAGCAAATGCACACAGGTGAATGAGGGAGGACCCTTGGGAAAGCTGCAAACAGCAGACTTGCAGATCCCAGCAGCAGCAGGAGGAAATAAAAACTGCTGAACCTGAGCTCAGGGAAGTGGTTCCTGTGGCTTCCATGGCTGTGGAAGGCTTTGGGAACCAAAAGCTGCTGTGCTGTGGAGGGCAGCTGGCAGGGCAGGGACAATGCAGGGGCAGAGGGCAAACCCTCAGCAGGGCAGGGCTGCCAGGGGCCAGGTGGGACCTGGAGGGAGGTGATGGTTTGAGTTCCTCAGGCTGCAGTGTGATTTCCAGGACAGCCAGCATTACATAAAGCACAGGGGGGTTATGTAATCACTGAGGCTGAGCAGGGATCTCTGTGAGGGAGGAGTTGGCCTCAGGCTGGTGCTGCCAGGGCTGGGTTGCTTCTCCCAGGGGCTGTTGGTGCCTGGAGTGTGGGCACACTGTGATTAAAGCACAGTCCAGCACTGCTTTTCACATGGGCTTTTAGCAGTGATGTTTTCCAGCGTGTGGCAGCTGGAAAGCTTTATTTGAGTGCAAACACTTGGTTTTATGAAGATGAAGTCACAGCTGAGTCGTGCCCCTCCTGTGCCAGACCCGGCAGGTGCTGGAGGAGCTGACGGAGCTGCCTGTGATGGTGGAGCTGGCCAGTGACTTCCTGGACAGGAACACCCCCGTGTTCAGGGATGATGTCTGCTTCTTCCTCAGCCAGTCAGGTACAGGCTCTCCTTCCTTCCTTCCTTGCTTCCCAAAACTGAGGAGGAAAGGGCCCAGTTTGCTGCTGTGTGTGGTGGTGATGGAGGGAGGACACTCAGATTCCCCCTGCAGCTGCTGCAGGGCTCCTGTGGCTGACAGCTGGAGCAGCAGTTTTGGTTCCTGAGGTTTGGTTCCTGAGTTTTGTTGCCTTTCTGGGTCAATGCACAGGCTGCAGGTGCTGCTGAGCTCGGGGCAGAGGCAGCTCCACAGCTTCAGTTTGAGTTCTCTGGTTAAAGCAGCCCCATATGGGGGACTGGAGCCACAGAAGAAATGAAACTCTCAGACATGAATATAAAAAAATCCAACTGACTTGGGCTGGAGTAGGAGATAAATGCACACTGAGGCATAAAGGAATTTATATGATGTATTTTGTATTTTCAAGGACAACTGCAATACAAAACTACATTTTTCCCCTTAGTTGCATTCACCATTTCAGGTTTTCATGACTGATCTTCAGCTGAGACACTAAAGCCAGTCATTACTTTATCTCCACAGGTTAAAACACCCTTTTGGGAGCAATTTTTTTTTTTCTTTTCTGTGGTGATTTTTTTCTTCCCAGTACAAGTGTCTCAGAATATCCTCTCCATGGAGGGCTCAGGGCCAGGCTCTCCCTGGGCTTTTTGCAGACAGGTTTTTGTGTCCCTCAGAGCCAGCCCTGTCCCAGTGTGACAGGGGACACTCCTGAGGGGCTCCATCTTCCCCTCAAGTGTTGGATGTGGCAAACTGACAAAGATTTTCCTGGAACCCGAGCTTCTTGCTCATCAGGCAGTGCAAACCCAAAGTAAACACTGAGCTCAAATAACTCATTCCCCCCACCCATCAATCTGTTTTTAGGGTGGATTCCCACCCTGCAGCTCTGGCTGTGAGTGGAGCACTGTGCAGGGCAGGTTTGGGCACTGGGGGGGATGCACTGACCTCACTTTGGGGGTTTTGTTCTCTCCTGTCACCCTGCATGTGCAGGAGCCCTCAGAGCTGTGTCCCTCCAGGGCTGGAGCACACACGAGCTGCAGGGCACAGCAGCTTCATTCATTCATTCATTCATTCATTCATTCATTCATTCATTCATTCATTCATTCCTTCATCCATCCTGGAGCCCAGCCCAGGAGCAGCTCCAGACACCCCTGAAATGTGTCCTGCCCCCACACCTCCCTGCCCAGATGAGTTTTTAATAACCAGGAAAATGAACAAAGTTGATTTTTGTTCAAGGGACGACCCTTGAACTGCCTTTCTTTTAAACCCCAGCAGAGCACTGGCTTTTCCTCACACCAGACACTGTTGATGGGTTTTGTGTTTGCTGGGTGCCACTGCCCTGTGTTTGGGCTTCAGCCACAGCTGCAGTGGCTGCTGCCACCTCCTTGTGCAGGGAGCACAAAGCCCTGGGGCTCTGCTGGGGGAGTTTGTGCCTCTGCCACCCGCACTGAGCACCCCTCCCTGTGCTCCCTGTGCCTCCCTGTGCTCGCTGTGTTCCAGGGGAGACAGCAGACACCCTGATGTGCCTGAGGTACTGCAAGGAGAGGGGAGCCCTGACCGTGGGCATCACCAACACCGTGGGCAGCTCCATCTCCCGCGAGACCGACTGCGGCGTGCACATCAACGCGGGCCCCGAGATCGGCGTGGCCAGCACCAAGGTGAGCCACAGCCCCAGCCTTTCCCTGGGTTTGTTGGGTGTCCCAGCCCCTGGAACCCCTCCTGGAGGGCCAGCACCGAGGTGAGCCACAGCCCCAGCCCTGCCTGGTTTTATTTGGTGTCCCAGCCCCTGGAACCCCTCCTGGCTGTCCCAGGGCCCCCTGTTTGCCTTTTGCTGTTGATGCTTGTGCAGTCCCAGACCAGCAGCACCCCACGTTCCCCATCCTGGAGCTCACTGAGAGCTGTTTTGGGTCCCTTTAAAAGATGAAATAATCCAAGGAAACTGCATTAAACATGGAAAACAAATGGGTCTTGGAGGGAGTGATTCCCTGAGAGGTCAGAATTCTCTTTGCCAGTGTTTGTCTCGAGGTGCAGGCTCAGTTTGAACTGAGGTCAGAGATGAAAAAGGAGATGAATGGACAAGATAATGGGAACTCTGTCTGCATGGAGCTCCCTCACTGGCTCTGCTTGGCCAGAGAAAATGGGATATTTAAACTGTACTTTGAACAAATGGGGAATGGTCTTTCACAGAAACTCACAGGTAACAGGATTGTTCTGGCTGAGTGTGGTACAGTATCAAATACCTCACTTTGCTGCATTTCATTTTGGTGAAGTGCTCCTGCATGGTGAAATCTGCTTTGGTTTGGTTATATTTAGAGGTGAGATGATGTCAATCTGTTACATAAATTCAGCCAAAAACCACATTTGAGTTTAATAGTTCATTGGGGAATTTGATCATGGAAAATTCATGAGTCTCTTACAAGAAACTCTTGAACGAGCTGTTTGTCCCTGTTTTCACATGGCCAACACTTACAGTTTGGAGATAAATGGCATTTTCTCTCTGATGATGTGGGGAGTTACCAAAGCTGTGCATTTATGAAACAGGGGCTTGAGAAGTTTCTGCCCTGAGATTGCCCAGAATTCCTTTTGAGAATATTCCAGACAGCCCAGGCATGTTCATGTGGCTGCTGGGTGCTGTGGCTTCTGCAGCTGCAGAGAGAGAGCAGCTCCCCTTCCACAGCAGAACTGCAGCTTCTCTGGATTCCTTCAGAGCCATTTCAGTCTCCTCCAGTGCAGCCACGTGGAAATTTGTCTGGTCATGGCTTAGGAAGGGACAGAAATCCTCCACACCTTGATCTTATCTCTGGGTGCTTTCAGCCCCAGGCTGGCCCCAAGCCCTGCAGCAGCTGTTTCAGTGTCCTCAGGTGTCCCTGTCACCTGCCCTGGTGTGAGCCCTCCTGTCACCTGCCTGTGCAGGGATCCCCCCAAAGCAGGGACAGCTCTTGCAGACAGGGCAGCCCTACCCAGGGGAGGAGTTCAGGAGAGTCTCTTACAGAAGGGAGGTGGGGAACCACAGCTGCCTTTGTGTTCCCTCAGTGGGGTCCAAAAAGATCTCAGCTGCTTGAGGTTTGTTGCTGTGGGCTTCCCCCAAAATCCCCAGGCAGTGCCCAGCTCCTCTGCAGGGCTCTCAGGAGTCACTTGCAGTGAAGGGGGGCATGGGCATGGTCACAAAACAGGGTTTAGCAGCCACCAGGGAATATGAGAATATAAAATCTTGGTGGTTGTGTGTGAATCTCCTGGAGGTGAGGGGATCACCGTGTGCCTCTGCTGAGATCTGCTCAGGTGGGGTTTGCCCTGGGAGCCCACGTTCATTTTTGCTGCTCCCTTGGGATAAAAGCTGCCACTGGGTGCTGGCCTGAGGCTTTCACCTGCCTGCTGCAGCAGTGACATTTCTGCTTCTCTCGTGCCCCTTGCAGGCCTACACCAGCCAGTTTGTGTCCCTGGTGATGTTTGCCCTGATGATGTGTGATGACAGGATCTCCATGCAGGAGCGGCGCAAGGAGATCATGCGGGGGCTCAAGGGGCTGCCAGGTGAGAGGCAGGGAGGGGCTGCCAGGTGAGAGCCAGGGAGGGGCTGCCAGGTGAGAGCCAGGGAGGGGCTGAGCAGGGCTGGGCCTGCAGGGAGGGGCTGGGGGTGGCAGGAGGGCAGTGGGGCTGCCAGGTCTCTCTGGTGTCTCCAGGTCACCAAACTGGGCCAGTCAAAGTCTGAGCCCAGGGGTTTCTCAGGTGCCTGTGTGAGTGAGGGGTGGGTGGGGTGAGCAGTGTGAGACACACACACACACGAGCACACTCAGTCTGGGCTCTTCCCCTCCCCTCTAGACCTGATCAAGGAAGTGCTGAGCATGGATGATGAGATCCAGAAGCTGGCCACTGAGCTGTACCACCAGAAGTCTGTGCTCATCATGGGACGTGGCTACCACTACGCCACGTGTCTGGAGGGAGCCTTGGTGAGAGCTCTTCATTGAAAGCTGCCTCAGGCCCCTGCACAGGGGCAGCACCTGGCTGCAGCTGCAGCTGGAAATGCAGCTCTGGGCAGCACTGGGTTAAATGGAGGCCCTGGCCCAGGGTGCCCAGAGCAGCTGGGGCTGCCCCTGGATCCCTGGCAGTGCCCAAGGCCAGGCTGCACACTGGGGCTGGGAGCACCTGGGACAGTGGGAGGGGTCCCTGCCATGGCAGGGGTGGCACTGGGTGGGATTTAAGGTCCTTCCAACCCAAACTGTGCCCTGATTGCAAATAACTAAAAGTCACTGCAGCATTGCTGAGGCTGCTGCTGGGGCATTCCCAGGTCACAGACTGTGATTCCCATGTTCACACTGGGAATGCTTCACTGGGCACACTGGGCACCCTCATGGAAGACTGGGCATGAACTTTCCAAACCCATGCACTGCAGTTTTTACATTTGAGGGGATTCCTGGTGTTCTCAGTGCTGTCCCCACTGCCATGCAAACGTGTCCCCTTTGCCTTTGCCTGCCCAGTCAGGCTGGGAGGGTGGCTCTGGTGGTTTGGTGGCAGAACTGGAAGCGTTGGTGGCCAGAACAGCCCAGCCCAGGGGCACTGCTTGGATCTGGGTTTTTGGCCTGGTTTGTTTGGATCTGAGGAGAGCCAGGACTGAGTTTTACAAGGTGCAGGAATTCACAGAGATGGTTAAAAACACAACTACAAGGTTGCTCAAAGTTTTATGATTTTTTCCCCCCTCTAGAAAATTAAGGAAATCACCTACATGCACTCGGAGGGGATCCTGGCAGGGGAGCTCAAGCACGGCCCCCTGGCCCTGGTGGACAAGCTGATGCCTGTGATCATGATCATCATGAGGGACCACACCTATGCCAAGTGCCAGAACGCCCTGCAGCAGGTCATTGCACGGCAGGTGAGGGCCTGCCAGGGGCTGCAGAGCCCCACGGGTGATGCTTGCATGGAGCAGCAGCTCACAGGCACCCAGACCTTCCCCTGGGTGCCACTCAAGCTCAGTAAATACTGTGGGCATTTCAGGAGCAGTTGCAGAAGCCCGGCATGGTCTGTTTAACCCTTAAATGCCCCACAGGGCTGCCCAGGGCATGTGAAGCTGTTTGGGTCTAAATTAAGCAATAAATTCTGTCCCTGGCACTGCAGAGAAGTGAGGAGAGGACCTCCCAGCCCTGCTTCCTTCAGCATCCCCTGTGTTGCAGGGCCGGCCCGTGGTGATCTGTGACAAGGAGGACATCGAGACCATCAAGAACAACAAAAGAACAATCAAAGTTCCCCACTCCGTGGATTGTCTGCAGGGGATCCTGAGCGTGATCCCCCTCCAGCTGCTGGCCTTCCACCTGGCCGTGCTCAGGGGCTACGACGTGAGTACAGCCCCCCTCCCTGCCCCGGGGCTGCTGGGGCTGCTGCAGGGCTGTGTCACTGCTGTGTCACTGCTGTGTCACTGTTGGGGGTGGCTGTGCCACTGCTGTGCCACTGCTGGGGCTGCTGCAGGGCTCAGCTTGGTGCAGGGACGGTGGTGGCCAGTGCAGGGACAGTGGGGGCCAGTGCAGGGACAGTGGGGGCCAGTGCAGGGACAGTGGGGGCCAGTGCAGGACTGGGAGCAGGCCCAGGACAGAGGCTGGGGCTGCTGCAGCTGGGCTGGCACTGTGGCTGTGCTCTGGCAGGAGGCTCTGCAGGGCTGGTGGGGAGCTGCAGGGAAGGTGAGAGCCCTCACGAGGGTTTTTGGCAGAGTTTGGTGTCAGGTGTTGGGGCCTCTGCCTGTTGTCAGTGACCACCTGAGCATTGCAACAGCGTGCACTGGAGGGACCAGTCCAGTCCCCCCTTAGTTCTGACCCAGGAGTTGCAACAGTTGAGGTTGAGGATTTCTTTGTGCTCTGACTGTCCTGAATTAATGTGAGAATGTGCTGGATTGTTCTCAGCTGAAGCACAGAGCAGCCATTCCACACAAAGTTCCAGGGTTACACACAGTGTGGGTACTCACCAGCCTGTTCTTTCTCCTCCCTCTCTGCAGGTTGATTTTCCAAGAAATCTGGCCAAGTCCGTAACTGTAGAGTGAAAGACCACCTGAAGCATAGGGGCACAGGGGAATTAAATGAAAGACTTTTTTTGGTACCAAAATAACTTGATTTTAAAGCCCCCTAGGTAAATCTTATTTTGGTAAATCATTGTTTGTGTATGAGATCACCATAATTCCATTGCATTTGTGATTGTCCAGTCGATTCCACGTGCTGTGTCAATAGCTCTGGGTCTGTTCGATCAACTGACCTCCATGGAAGGTGTTAAATGGTTTTCCTTAAAGGTTGCTGAGTCTTCTAGGTAAGGGGCCTCCACTTTGCTCTGAGCTGATGTCATTGCCTCTTACCCAGTCATTCCAGTCATTGATGAGAAACCACAGAAGGAATCAATCAATCAATCAATCAATCAATCAATGCCCTGCCGTGCTCTCAGGCAGTGGTGCAGGACCCCAAACACACAACTGGAACAGGAGCTGGTGCAGGTATTTTAGCAGTGGGAGAAGCTGCAGGCAAGGCTTTGGGGTGAATTCCTGCCTCGGGTGCAAAGGGAATCCAGCAGAGCTGTCAGAGCCTCCTCGCTCCTGGGGATGTGCCAGGGACTGAACTCTGCTCCAGAGCGGTTTTATCCATGCCAAAAACACAGCAAGTGACAATCTCGTGGCCCCAGTGCTGAGGGGCTGCCCTGGCTGGGCAGGGGCTGAGGGCAGAGAGGAGTGGGCAGGGCTGGCTCCAGCTGAGGGGTGCTGTGACACACCTGAGTGACCCAGGGCTGGAATAGAGCTGTGTGACACACCTGAGTGACCCAGGGCTGGAATAGAGCTGTGTGACACACCTGAGTGACCCAGGGCTGGAATAGAGCTGTGTGACACACCTGAGTGACCCAGGGCTGGAATAGAGCTGTGTGACACACCTGAGTGACCCAGGGCTGGAATAGAGCTGTGTGACACACCTGAGTGACCCAGGGCTGGAATAGAGCTGTGTGACACACCTGAGTGACCCAGGGCTGGAATAGAGCTGTGTGACACACCTGAGTGACCCAGGGCTGGAATAGAGCTGTGTGACACACCTGAGTGACCCAGGGCTGGAGTAGAGCTGTGTGACACACCTGAGTCACCCAGGGTTGTGAGCACACCTGAGTGACCCAGCAGACGCAGAGCCTGGGTGCTGCCCAGTGCCCAGCCCAGTGCCCAGCCCAGTTCTTCCCTGGCACAGGGGTCCCTGGCTGCTCTGAGCAAGGTGTTCCCAAAGCCTCTGCAGCAGCTGTGCTTTGTGTGAACCCACAGGGACGATCCCACTGCAGTTCAGGGCCAGCCCAAGGCTCAGTTTCGTTGTGAGGGTGAGATGCTGGGTGCCTGCAAGCAGCTGCTCACAGCCAGTGTCTGTTTGTTACCCTGTCACTGTTCAGAACATTCATTTCTAACGTTGTGCTGCCAGTGGCTGCTTGGAGCAAAGCAGTGAATGCTGCATTTCAGGGAAGCAAACGCTGTGTGTGAGGCACTGCCCTGTGCCAGCTGTGCCTGAATGTCACCTGGAGCCCTCCCTGCTTCACTGGGGCTGGCAGTTGTCCTTAGGGGAAAAACAAGGCGTGTTCAGTGCTGACAGCTGGGAGACAGCTCCTCCTCTTCCTCTCCCTCCTCCTCCTCCTCCTGCTACTCCTCTCCCTCCTCCCCTCTCTCTCCCTCCTCTCCTTCCTCCTCTTCCTCCTCCTGCCCCCAGCTTGCTTCACAGACCCCGTGCTGGGTCCCCCTGGCTCAGGGATGTGCAGGGTCCCATCCTTTGCTCTCAGGAGGGCTCTCACGTGGAACAGCCCCACAAGGGGATTCTTTAGGGCCCTTTTACCCTGCAGCCAGCACTGCCTTCACCCTGCCTTGCCCAGAGGGCAGGGGGCAGACACCCCTGTGAGCAGGAGCTGCTGCTCAGCAGAGCTTTGCCAGTGCAGGCTCTCACTTCTGTGGGAGTTGTGTACAGAGAGGACCAAAGAACAGGAGTGTGAGTTAGAAATGCCCAGAATTGCAGTGGAGCTGCAGGGATGGTGCTGAGCTCTCTGGGTTTGTGCTGTGCCACACAAATCCCTGTTCCTGGTGGCACTGGTGGCTCAGGGGAGCAGGCAGTGCCCAGCCCCTGCTCCTGCCAGCAAAGCCTGGCGTGGGGCAGGCCCTGGGGCAGGGCTGGGGCTGGGGCAGAGGCTGAGGCTGCTGGAGCTCAGCCTCAGAGGATGCTCTGGAGCACACCTGTGTGAAGGATTTCTCTGCCCAGCGTGGCAGGGAGCCCGTTCAGCATCTCGTTGTTGTTGTTGTTGTTGTTGTTGCCATGCAGTGTCAGTGAGAATGTACAAAGGACTCTTCTTAGCTTTCCTTTCCTCCTTTTGTCCCCGTGTTGCATTTTGATGAACAGATGGTGTTTCTCTTTTCCTTAGGAAACTTTTAGGATGTCTCGTGGTATTTATTAACAGCCAGTCAGTTTTCTGCTCTCCCAAATGAATGTTTTGCTTACTGAGCCAGTAAAATTCTCTCCTTCCTCACTGAGGTGTTGAAAAGTTCAGTAGCCCTGTCTCTAAAATTGAGCCACAGGTAAATACAAAATACAGATCAAGGCCTTTGCCACCTGGAACAGCAGCTCCTGCTCCTGCCCACCTTGGTCACAGTTTATTTTGGTGTGAGGAGCTCTGTTCCTCACCTGCAGAGACCCAAAGGGAAGCCCCGAGGTCTTGAGAGGTTTCAGTTACCAAAGAGCAGAGAGCTCCCAGCTCAGCACAGGTTTCTGCCCAGCAGTTCCCAGAGATTCCACACACATGGAAATGGAGCTGCACGTGGGATTTGCTGCAGCCAGAAAGGTTTGGATCCCCCCTGGCTCTGCTGCAGAAGGGCTGTGGGCAGTTTTTTCCCAGCTCTGTCATAGCCAGCAGTGTCTGTGCAGGCTGTCCCTGGTCAGAGCCATCCCCTGTGTGAGGTGGGGATGCCCTCATGTCCAGAAAGGTGCCTGGACCCCCTGTGCTGGGTCAGGCTCAGCCCCTGTGCTGAGGGAGCCAAATCCTCGCCCAGAGCCTTTCCCAGCCCCGTGGGGTGCAGCTCACACAGAAGCCCCAGTCTGGAGCCTTAAGCCCAGCCCAGGCACAGAGGTCTGGCTGAGCTGCACTGGAGCCTCTAAAGGCACAAACCAAACCCAGTCCAGAGCAGAATTGGCCTCTCCCCTCCCTGGCTGTCCCCAGGAGCAGGGGCCTGGTGGCCGTGCTGGAAGGAGGGAGGGGCTGGAATTAAGTGGCTTCAGGAGCAGGTCAGTGTTTAGCTGTGGCTAATTTTAGATCCTACCTGAATGTACCAAACTTGCCTCAAAGCTTGGAGTCCCTCCTCTTCATCAGGAAGAAGAAACAGAAGTGTTTGGGTTGGGGAAAAAAAAAAAAAAAAAAAAAGGAAAGAAACAACTATTTGCCTTCAATTCAGTTTTGTAAATAGACATTTGAGTGGCAAAGCCAGCTCTCCTCCTCCCGTGTAGATTCTCTGCCTGTGCTGTACATTTGCAGCTGCCTTGGGCTCTGGGGACCAGACTGTACCGTGCTCTCTCTGTGCTCTGTGCAGAAGATGTTTTACTTTTGTCTGTAGTGTTTTATAATTTGGGTTTTGTCTCTTTGCTTACTTTTTTTGTATCTCACCCTTTGAATAAAATCAAGTGCCCTACATTAACCAAATGGA
Organism: Eopsaltria australis; assembly: GCA_034509425.1. NCBI lineage: Eukaryota > Metazoa > Chordata > Aves > Passeriformes > Petroicidae > Eopsaltria > Eopsaltria australis. The sequence continues at coordinate 157,660 of JAVTVJ010001773.1, forward strand.
ATTGCTGGTCTTCAGTTAAACCCACGGAGAACAGGAGTGAGCCCTGTGGAAGTTGAGGTGTGCAAAGCTCAAAACCTCAGGGCTGAGCTCACCCCTGTCCTCAGCCAGGCCCTTTCCAGGTCACAGATTCAGCCTGGATTTCATTTGTAATGTTTCACCTGCCCTCCCCTAACTGTGATTTTTCCCACTCCACAAGAAAATCCCTGAGGCAGAACTGTTTCTGTACCTGAATTCTGATTCACTGACCCATTTTCTATCCCTGAGAGCCTCGGTCAGCACAGCCCAGACCTGGCTCCTGCTCAGTGAGTGTTACCCACATTCCACAGCTGCTGGAATCCCGTGGCTGCTTTTCCCAGGGTGGCTCCAGCACAGCCCAGTGTGGAACAGCACCTGGGGACTGGGAATGACTCAGAGCCGCAACACCCAGCCGTGCTCAGCACTCAGAGCAGCAGCCCCGGGCCTGCAAGGGCTCAGCTTTGCTGGGAGCTCTCGGGACATCCTGGGAAACACAAAATACTGCACAGGGATGGGAATTCAGCTCTGGGGGGGAATCCTGGCCAGGTGCAGCTGAGCCCTGCACAGCCCAGGGCATCCCAGGGGACATCTCTGGCCTTTCCCAAACCCTGCACAGCCACACCTGGATGGAGCCGCTCCCCTCGGGGCTCAGCCACAGCTCCTGGGCAGGCTTTTCTAGGCAGAAAAGCTGTGTTTCTGCAAGCCTGAGCCCAAACTCTCTGTGAGCATCAGAAGAGGCCATTTCTGACCCATTCCCATGCATTTTCCCGTGGTGTGACTGGGATGCAGCACAGGCACTGGCACGGAGAGCAGCTGCCTCACCACGATGGTCCCTTCAGTGCTGGGGAGGCTTCCCGGCCCCCCAGGAAAATCAGAGCCACAAATCAGCCAGGACAGGGCTCCTTCCCCCTCCTCAGGCTCACTCCTTGTCGTTTAGGTCAGACAAGAGACGTTCCCATGGTCCTTTCAAATCCCCGTGGAAACGAGCTCAGGCAAACAGGCTGAGCCTGGCCGGGAGCAGCAGCAGAGCAGGGAGCGAGCATCCTGCAGGGGGACAGCCTGCGACATTCTGGGACAGTCTGGGACAGCCCTGGGACAGCCTGGGACAGCCCTGGGACAGTCCGGGACAGCCTGGGACAGCCTGGGACACTCCCGGTGACACCACAGCCCTGAGCTGGGGCTGCCCAGGGCGCTGGGACCGCGGGCAGGACGGGGCCAGCACGGGAGGAGGGGGGAGCTCACCCAAAGTCTCTGTTCGGGACAAAATTACCAAAATTACCAAAATTACCTGCACAGGCAAAGGCGCTGCTGCAGCAGCTCCTGCTGAGGGCAGCGATCAGCAAAACCTGCAGGGGAGCAGCTGCGCCCTCCGTGCTGCTCCTTCCCTGCTCCTGCATCCCCTCTGCTCCTCCTTCCCTGCTCCTGCATCCCCTCTGCTCCTCCTTCCCTGCTCCTGCATCCCCTCTGCTCCTCCTTCCCTGCTCCTGCATCCCCTCCCAGCTCCTCCTTCCCTGCTCCTGCATCCCCTCTGCTCCTCCTTCCCTGCTCCTGCATCCCCTCCCAGCTCATCCATTCCTGCCCATCCATCCCCTTCCCTGCTCCTCCTTCCCTGCTCCTCCATCCCCTCCCAGCTCCTCCTTCCCTGCTCATCCATCCCCTTCCCTGCTCCTCCTTCCCAGCTCCTCCATGCCCTCCCTCTCCCGTCCTTCCCCCTCTCCGCAGCATCACCCGCTGTCCCTTTGCAGGTCGATCGCATCGCTGCCTCCAGGGACTGAGCCCCAGCGCCGCCCCGGAGCCGCTGCAGCGCCCGAGGCCCTCGAGGAGCAGGAGCCGGGGGTGAGCTCGACAGGACCCTGGGGTGACACCGATCCAGGGTGACACCATTCTAAGGGGGACACCATGTCTGGAGTGACACCATCGCAGGGGTGACACCATCACCAGGGTGGCACCATCCCAAGGGTGACGCCATCCCAAAGGTGACACCACCCCTGGCTCAGCCCAGGACCCCCCAAGACCCCAATCTTGGTCTCCTCAGCTCCACAGCCCAGCCCAGACCCCAAATGTGAGTGTCCAGCTCTGAGCAGGGCCCGGAGCCACCCCTGGGTAGGTGACACAGCCCGAGGTCACTCTGCTCCCTGCTTGAGTTCTGCACTGCAGTTCTTGTGTTGTTTGTAGGTTTTGAACAATAAAAGTCTCCAAAGGTTGTCTTGGTTTTTAGAGCAAATGCCAGAAGCTGAGTGTTGTGCTTTAGAAATGCCACTTTGGCTCTTCTTGGATGGGTCCTTCCCTTCTCGGCTTCTGCAGCCCAGGAACCAAAGCCAAGTTCACGAGTCCTCCCTGCTCCCTTCCTTCCCTGTTCAGTGGCAGTTCAGTGACAGCTCTGTGACAGTTCAGTGACAGCTCTGTGACAGTTCAGTGACAGCTCTGTGACAGTTCAGTGACAGTTCTGAGGGCTTGGACTCAGCTTTCCCCCCTCGTGTCTCCTCCAGACTCAGCCTGAGGGCTGCGCCTCCAGCCCTGGTGGTGGCTTTGTCACCAGAGCCTGGCTGGGCACTCCTGCCCCTTGTTCAACACCCCAGAGCACGGGGACAAGGACAGTCAGTCACAAACACCCCAACCCAACCCCAAACCTGCTGAGATGTCCACAGCCAGGTCCTGGGAGCAGAAAAACCCAGAACCTCCCACAGGGCTGGATCAGAAGCCCCCAGCCCAGGGGGACACAGGAGCTGAGGTTTGGTGTCCCCACCTGGGGAGCCCAGCACGAGTCAGAGTCAGCTCCTCTGATGGAAATGCCCTTAAAAATCAATATGGAACAAAAACGTCCCAGGCTGCAGCAGCTTTGATTGGAACTGGCTGAGCAAAGCTGGGAAAAGCTTGGATGCTTTGGCACAAACCAGTGCAGAGCGTGACCAAGGGCCCAGCCCCTCCTGCTCCTCCCCAGCACCAGCAGCAGCTCCACTCCTGCTGCAAACAGCATCTTGGGAGATTCTCCTGCAGCTGCAGAGGGGAAATCAAGGGTTTGCTGTCACATCTGGAGGAGGAGTTGCTGTCCCAGGGGTGTCCCAGGAATGTCCCAGGAGTGTCCCAGGGGTGTCCCAGGGGTGTCCCAGGAGCGTCTCAGAGCACACAGGGCACAGGTGACAGCTCTGCCAGCAGCTCCCTCTGTCACCCCTGACAGGTTATTTGCCTCCACATCCTTCCCTGATGAAAAAAACAGATTTATTTTATTTTGCAAGGGGATTATTTTTGCTGGGCTGTCTCAGGCTGGCCCAAGCCACCCCAGACAGGGACAGGCAGGGGCAGACGAGTGAGGATGACTTCAGAATTTGACCTTCTGGGCTGGACTGCTTGAAAAAACAAACAAGAGACTGTCTGATGCTGCTGCAGTTACTTCAATACATCTTCAGCAGCTGGAAATGGCTCCAGTTTCCATGACAGGCTGTGGGACAGCAGGCTGGGATCACTTCCAGCACCGAGCACCCCCAGACACTCATCCTGCCCCAGAACAAGTGAACAGCTGCCAAATTCACACCAAAGCAGGAGCTCCCAAGCTGTGTCCCGTGGGATGAGCTCTGGCAGTCCCTGGAACTGTGCCCCTGCAGCCCAGGCTGCCTCCCCTGCCTCAGACACAGCCGAAAATAAATCTCCCATTCATTGCCAGGGCTGTTTCCCACATCTGCTGCTGCTGTGGCTGCAGGAGCAGGGAGGGGGAGGCCCCGCACGTGGGGAGGGCATTTCCAGGTGTTCCAGCCTTTTATCCAAGGTACTCAGGGGCTCTCAAGCACCTTAAATCAAACCTGGGAATCACTCCCTGCCCTCTCCCCAGGCCCTTCAGTCGGGAGCATCTGCAGGGATTTTCACTTGGGCACTGCAGAGCCCAAAAATCTCACTTTCCCAGGGGATTTTCCCAGCTTTTCCCTCAGACAGCTCCAGGTTTGTGCACTCAGGTGGCAGCCAGGGATATTCCATGGGAATGCTGGCAGGCAGGCAGGGCCAGAGGTGCTCCCATTGTTCCTGTCACCAGCAGCAGACGGGAGGAATGCAGACATTCCCTGCTCCTGCCTGGCTTTTCCTCTCCCTGAGACTTTCCATTGAGTCAGAAATACCTGGAGCAAGGATCCCCAGAGCCCTGGGGAGCCCGCACTGACCACAGGGTCCCAGGGGCAGCAGAGCAGCACAGAGCATCCTCTGGAGGCAGCTGGGGGCTCTCACAGCCAGAGGAGATGGCAGGGAGGGTTTGGGATGGGGATGGGAAGGGGAATTCAGAAATCCCCAGCTTTCCCTGGGAGCAGCAGTGACCTCATTGCTCAGTTCAGTTTTCCACTCCCTGTGGTCTTTCTGCACTCTGTGGTTTCTGCAGCCCTGGCAATTCCTGCAGCTCTGGGAAAGGCCCCACGATCCAAAGTCTGTGAGGAGCTGCAGAATTCCCTGCTCAGGCTGCAGCTCTGCCACCTCCAGCACGAGCCAGGACATCCCTGGGTGGAGGGGACAAGTCCTGCACCATCAGGGACACCTCACTCTGGGGCACAGCTGCACTGACCTTGTGCCATGAGGAAACTTTTCCCTCCTGCTCTGCACCTTTCCAAGGTATTTTTCCTCCCCACATTACCAGGAGGGACCCCTCAAAACATTTAACTATTAAAAAATACTGAAATAATCTGAAAGTTCCGGCAGTGCGAGAATTTGCTGTCCAGGGGAGGAAGAGCTCAGAGCCCAGCAGAGATTTGTGTAGGTCTTTAATAATAACACCAAGGCCAGCAAGAGTAATGGCTGAATTTAACAAATGGCACATGCAACAAAGAGAGGGAGTAAAAACATCACTGCCCAGCCCTGGCTGGGCTGGCAACACGAAATCCAACACCCAAACAGGGGCCGTTCTGCTCCTCCCCTGCAGCAGCACCACAAACAAGGCCACGTTCCCAATTTGTCACCCCCAGAACCTGGCAGAGCCCCCAGAGCCAGAGCTGCCCCCTCCCCAAAACAAAGAGTGGCAGGAGGGAGCAGAGAGAGAGCTGGGCTGAGCTCGGAGCTGCCTCGAGCAGCACTTGGGAGCACTGGGCACTGAAATAAAATAAATCAGAATGTGAACCTTTGGCAGAGCAGCTGCCCAGCCCCTGGAGGCTGCCAGGCACTGACAGAGGGCTTTGGATGAAGGAGGGGAGGAATCAGAGAGCAAATGGAACAAGGGATGGTTTGTTCAGACACCTGGGACCTGCTGGGGGCTCGGGGTGGCACAGCTGCTGTGGCACTGCCCAGCTCCTCGAGGGCTGGGATCAACACTGCACTGAACGTTTAATTGAACGTTTAATTGAACATTTAATGAAACATTTAATTGAACATCTCATTGAACATTTAATGGAACATTTAATTGAACATTGAATTGGCTGGTGTGGACTGGGAAAGGTTCATGGACACAGAGTACATAGGGCACCACAGAGCAGGGCGTGGTGCTCCAGCTAATTCGACCTCATTTGCATGGCATTAATTGTCAGTGGCAGCTGGCTGGAATTCAGGACTGGATTTTCACTCTTGGTGGCCTTCCAGTGAGTTCCTAAATTAACCTTTAGGGTCTGGCATAAAGGGAGTGTGGCTTTGAAAGGCACGTGAGGTCCTTTTGGGAGCCAGATTTAGGTTGATCCTAAATCCCAGAGCCCCAGAATGGTTTGGGCTGGAAGGGACCTTAAATCCCATCCAGGGCCACCCCTGCCATGGCAGGGACACGTCCCACTGTCCCAGGGGGCTCCAGCCTGGCCTTGGGCACTGCCAGGGATCCAGGGGCAGCCACAGCTGCTCTGGGAATTCCATCCCAGCCCTTCCCCACACTCACATCCAGGAATTCCTTCCTAAATCCAAACCAGGTACAAAATTCACCACCAGACGTGCTCTGATTTTTGTGGGAGCGTTAGGAAGGGTCACCAGAGCCAATCTCCTGCAGAGTCATGGGGGGCTTTTCCAGCCAGATCCCACGTGCAAAAATCCCTCTGCCAATGGATCCAGGGCCTGAGGAGCCTGGAGCTGCAGGGCCCCAATTAATGCCATGGAAAGCAGGCGCTCGTCACTACAGGAAATATTTGTACATTTATAAAAAAAAAAAAGCAATACAACCATAAAGAAAAAATACAACAAGCACAGCTTGATACGATAACAGGCCATGAAATGTCATTGGCTTTATAATAATTTACTACAACTTGAACAATGTTCTTTTATCCACAAGGGATAGGAAATGCTTCCATCTAACATATGGTAAGCATGCAGCAACAATATGTACAACAACAAAATTTGGAGCTCGGTTTTTGTTCTTAAACTGGATGGTTACACAGGGAGCATTTGAAAATCCTGGTTTTTCCAGCCTGACCCAGGCTTTCTTTTGCTTCTTTAAATCTGCAGGGTTTTTCCCCCCCCTTAGTTTGAGGAGAATGAGAATTTCTATGTACATCTGCAAAGAAGCCATGGAGAATACACTGCTTTTCTTTCCCCCCCAGCTGTAGGTTTATTGGTTAATTAACCAATTAACCAATTAACCAATTAACCAATTAACCAACTTATTGGCTAACCAACACTAAAAAAACAGAATTCTCAATGTTGAGAATCAATTTCCCAAACTTTTTTGAAATGCTGAGGATGTGCTGGGGATGCGGAGCCTGTGGTACCCGTGGTACCCTGCTCCCAGTTTGCACAAACCAGACCAAACCCAACCAAACCAGACCAAACCAGGCCAAACCAGACCAAACCCAACCAAACCAGACCAAACCAGGCCAAACCAGACCAAACCAGGCCAAACCAGACCAAACCAGGCCAAACCAGACCAAACCAGGCCAGAGCAGGCCAAACCAGGCCAGAGCAGGCCAAATCAGACCAAACCAACCTAAACCAGACTGAACCAAACTAACCCAACCCAATCCAACCCAATCCAACCCAATCCAAACCAACCAAACTAACCCAACCAAACCCAACTCAACCAAACCAAACCAAACCAAACCAAACCAAACCAAACCAAACCAAACCCAAGGATCTCTTTTCCTGACCAGATCCTGTCCATGACCAGAGCCCATCCCAACTCGAGTGAGGGTGTTGAAGCTTCCCCTCCCACCTGCCAGTGTCCTCCTGTGAACCAACCATGGCCTGGAACTGGGACAACTGGGACAACTGGGACAACTGGGACAACGAGGGAGCAGCACAGGGGGTTTGTTCCAGGTTTTGGGATGAGGGAGCAGCACAGGGGGGGTTTGTTCCAGGTTTTGGGATGAGGGAGCAGCACAGGGGGTTTGTTCCAGGTTTTGGGATGAGGGAGCAGCACAGGGGTTTGCTCAGGGACTGCTCCGTGCTGCCTGCAGACAGAGCAGTGGGGGGGTCACGGGGTCTTTGGGGAGCTCAGCCTAAGCCTGGGTTCAGCCCCAGCTCCTCAGGACTGATGGGTTTACCCCACCTGAGAGCTGACCCTGACCCAGAGCCTCATGCCAAGGGTTCCCTGCTGTCCTCACCCAAAGGGGCCCAGGGCAGGTCTCCACTGAGTCTCTTTCCTCTGTTCCCTTTCCTCCTTGAGAATCTTTTTCTTTCTTTTTTTTCTTGTTTTGCTAGAAAAGCTAGAACTGACATTTCCAAAAGCACTGAAGGGAGTACTTGGCAAAAGCATTTCTTTATCTGGTAAAAAATGAGATGAGAACCCTTTGCTAGTGACAGAAGTGCAGCTGCAGAGGTGGCTCCTCTCCTGTGGGATTCCCAGAGAGAGTTTAGTGAGAACTGATCCCGAGGGTAGAGCAGGGAGCTGGGGCTCAGGGATTCCCCTGGCCCTGGGCTGAGGCAGGAGCTCAGGGTGCTCAGGGGGGCTGGAGATGCTCTGGGCGGTGCTGGGGCTCCCCTGAAGGTGAGGAGGAAGCAGGAGAAATGCAGCCAGTGCATTTCTGGGCAGCCTGGTTCCCATCTGGCCTGTCCCAGGGGCGTTTGCTCAGTCAGGAACAGCAGTGATGCTGTTGAGAGCTGACAAGAGGGAGGGAGCACACTGGCTCCTCTTCACTCCGAGCTGGGGAGGCACCTGCTGCTTATTTAGGAAAGGAAAACAAAAAAATAAAAATAAAAATCCACGTGGAAATGTTTTTAAGGCGAAAGAATTCAATTTACAGAAAAACAGGGATGCATCAGTGGCAACCTTTTCAAACTGAGGGCAGCAAGGAGCCCGAGCAGACTGGATTCAGGAACTGGAGACCAAAGCTCTGGCTCACACCCAGAGTCCTTCCCTTGGAGGTGGGAACCAGCATGGAATTCACTGCAGAGCGTGGAGGGATGGACTGGATGGACAGAGCTGCCTAAGCCCAACGCAAAGACTTCTGCTGACCACACCTTTCCCAAATTCCTCAAAGGCTCTGACCCCTCTGTCCCCCTGGGGACAGCCTGAGGGCTCAGCTGTCCTCAGCCACTCCTCGTCCTTGGGATGGGGTTCATGTCCCCCTGCAATCCCTTTCCCTCTGTTCCCATCCACCTGCACTTCCACAAACCAACACCCTCCAATCCACACCCCTCGTCCTTCCCAGAGCCTCAGGGTGACAGCACCTTCCACCTGCAGCTCCTGGGGGGCAGGAACAGCTGCCTGTCCCCAGCTGTCCCCAGCTTCAGGGCTTGCTGTCCCTGCCCCCTGGCAGCTGCCAGGGAGGGACCCCTGGCCCACGTGCAGCTGTCCCCAGCTCTGGCTGGGGCTCTGCACTGGGGCAGTCCCGGGCAGTCCTTCCCTGGAGAGAATTCCCGTGCTCACCCCTTCCTGCTTCCCTGGAGTCCTGGGCTCACCGTGCTGAGGCACAGGGAGGTGTCAGGGCCTGACAGGGGGCACAGCCTGGCTGGGATGGCACTGGTGGCACTGGTGGCACTGGAGCAGTGGCACAGCCTGGCTGGGATGGCACTGGTGGCACTGGTGGCACTGGTGGCACTGCAGCTCCTCTTGGCTGTCCTTGCTTGGGGACTTGGTGGCACTGATGCTCGAGGGGTTCAAGGGACGGAAGAGAAGGGAAGGAGGGGGGGCCCGGGGGGTCGCTGGTGCTGCTGTCACCCAGGGCAGGGGGCTGGGGTCCCCCCGGCCCCCCCGGGCCCAGCTGGGGGTGCTACAGTACTGCTGAGAGAGCCCCCGGGCACCTCTGCAGGAGGGGGGGTCCCCCTTAGGCCGTGGGGCGGGGGGGGGCCGGGACGGGGGGGCCGGCTGGGGGGGGCCTGGGGCGGGGGGAGCGGGGGCAGCGTGGAGGAGGGGGGGGGGTGGGGGGAGCTGGGGGGGGGGGTGTAATGGGGCGGGGGGGGGGGTGTAGATGGGGGCCGGGGGGGGCGCGGGGGGGTACGAGTTGTTCAGGGGGTACTTGGGGGGGCTCCCCGCGCTCTTCACCCGCGTGAAGTTGATGCAGCGGCCCTGGAACGGAGCAGGAGGAGGGGCAGAGTTACTGGGACGGCCACTGTCACCATCGTGGCCTGGGATGGACCTCAGAGACCTTCCCAGGGCCATCCCACCCCATCCCATTCCGTGGATTCCATCCCATCCCATCCCATCCCATCCCATCCCATCCCATCCCATCCCATCCCATCCCATTCGATAGATCCCATTCCATTCCATTCCATAGATCCCATTCCATTCCATGGCCATCCCATCCCATCCCATCCCATTCCATGGATCCCATCCCAGCCCATCCCATCCCCCATCCCATCCCATCCCATCCCATCCCACCCATCCCATTCGATAGATCCCATTCCATTCCATTCCATAGATCCCATTCCATTCCATGGCCATCCCATCCCATCCCATCCCTTCCCATCCCATCCCATCCCATCCATCCATCCCATCCTCCCATCCCATCCCATCCCATCCCATCCCATCCCATCCCATTCGATAGATCCCATCCCATCCCATCCCCATCCCATCCCATCCCATCCCATCCCATCCCATCCCATCCCATCCCATCCCAGTCCATGGATCCCAGCCCAGCCTTGGGCACTCGCAGGGATGGAGCAGCCACAGTTTCCCTGGAAAGCAGAGCCTCCCTCTCTGAGTGCAGAATTTCCCGGTAATATCCGACCTCAGCCTGCCCTGACCAGCCCGGGGCCGTTCCCCTGTCCTGTCCCTCATTTCTGTGTCCCAGAGCTGCCACTGGAGTCAGTGGCTCCTGCCTCCACAGATGCCTCTTCCCACACCTCAGTCTTAAACTTCCAGCAGCACAAAGTCAGGGATTTGCCCCTTTGGAGCCTCTCTCTCCCTCTCACACGTGGCTTTCGTGTCCCACTCCAAGCTTTACCAGGCAGAAGGGAAGGTTTGTTTAACTAAGACAGTTTCTTGCTCGGAATTTTTCCTGAAATGCATCCATTCCTCATCAGGATGTCTTGATATCCCAGAGCTCGTGAGGAGCCAATAAACTGCTTTTCTTGCTCTTTGGTGCTAAGCTACAGTTTGTTGTACAGTTTTAAACAAAACCTTTGCCCTCTGAGTTATTCTTTTTTTTTTTTTTCTCACAAGTTCCACCTGCAAAAGATCCCACTGTAAATACTCAAATGTCAGAATCAGCATTACTGTATTATGGATTCATTCCTTTAGATATGAAATCATCCAAAAAGGCACCAGAGGATTTCTGAATCCTTTCTTTATTTTTGGATCGGCGAGCTTGAGCTTATTTTGTGTTTTACTCTTTCCTCTCCCGAAGTAAATGTTTTCCCTGGTGAGAAGATGCCAAATGGAGCCCTGAGCCCCTGCAGGCTGGAGCAGATTTGGTGGGGGGACATTTTTGATCCCCTGCACAGCTCTGCATCTCCTCCCTGCTGTCCCCAGCTCGGGCTCTGCAGGAAGGAAGGTGCTGGAGGAGCTGTAGGGGCACACAGAGATGTGCAGCTCCTGTCCACGAGCTCTGCCAGCTGTGCATGGGAGGAACATCTGCCTGAGCCCCAGCAGCAGAGGGGAAAGGGCTCCTGGCTGAGCCAGGCTGAGCAGCAGCCCCAGCTGAGCTCAGCCTGGCTCGGACAAGCAGAGTCCAAGGAAAACAGAGATTTCCCGGCCTTGAACTGCACCGAGCTCGAGATGACCCAAACAGCTCTGGGCAGGGGCAGCTGAGCCCTGCCATGCCCTCCTGGGGATCAGTGACCATGGACATGGCAATGTGCCCTCCTGGGGATCAGTGACCATGGACATGGCAATGGCAGTGCCCTCCTGGGGATCAGTGACCATGGACGTGGCAATGGCAATGCCCTCCTGGGGATCAGTGACCATGGACATGGCAGTGCCCACTCTGGGGATCAGTGACCATGGACATGGCAATGGCAGTGCCCACCCTGGGGATCAGTGACCATGGACGTGGCAATGGCAGTGATCAGTGACCATGGACATGGCAATGCCCTCCTGGGGATCAGTGACCATGGACATGGCAGTGCCCACTCTGGGGATCAGTGACCATGGACATGGCAATGGCAGTGCCCACCCTGGGGATCAGTGACCATGGACGTGGCAATGGCAGTGCCCTCCTGGGGATCAGTGACCATGGACATGGCAATGGCAGTGCCCACCCTGGGGATCAGTGACCATGGACGTGGCAATGGCAGTGCCCTCCTGGGGATCAGTGACCATGGACGTGGCAATGGCAGTGCCCACCCTGGGGATCAGTGACCATGGCAATGGCAGTGCCCTCCTGGGGATCAGTGACCATGACATGGCAATGGCAATGCCCTCCTGGGGATCAGTGACCATGGACATGGCAATGGCAATGCCCTCCCTGGGGATCAGTGACCATGGACATGGCAGTGCCCTCCTGGGGATCAGTGACCATGGACATGGCAATGGCAGTGCCCTCCTGGGGATCAGTGACCATGCACATGGCAATGCCCTCCTGGGGATCAGTGACCATGGATGTGGCAATGGCAGTGCCCTCCTGGGGATCAGTGACCGTGGATGTGGCAGTGCCCTCCTGGGGATCAGTGACCATGGACATGGCAATGGCAGTGCCCTCCTGGGGATCAGTGACCATGGACATGGCAATGCCCTCCTGGGGATCAGTGACCATGGACATGGCAATGGCAGTGCCCTCCTGGGGATCAGTGACCATGGACATGGCAGTGCCCTCCTGGGGATCAGTGACCATGGGCATGGCAATGGCAGTGCCCTCCTGGGGATCAGTGACCGTGGATGTGGCAGTGCCCACTCTGGGGATCAATGGCAATGGCACTGGGGACATGCACATGGCAATGGCAGTGCCCTCCCTTTGGCAGTGTCCAGCTAATCCAGCCCTGGGAAGGACAGAGCCATCTCCTGGGACAGAATTTCTCTTTTCCCTGCCCAGCTCTGTCTCCAGCCCCATCCCAGCAGGACTCAGACCTGGAGGAAGCTTTTCCTCACTCCCATTCCAGCCCTGCTCTCCGTGGCTGCAGCTGCTTAGGGAGAAGCTCACACGGCACAGCCAGGAGGGAATTCAGGACAGGGGAGGGGTCCCAGGGCAGGGCTTGCCCTCCCCAGGACCCAGCAGATCTCTCTTTAACAGAGGAAGATGGAGAGCATTTTTCTGAAGCAAAGATAAAAAATGTTTCTGTTTCTCTTGGTTTCCTATCAAGCTGGAATTAATACCTGGAAAAGTATCAACATTTTAAGATCATAAAACACTGGGGCTGGCTTCTTTTGCCTGGTTTAAAGAGAGGCCCTGGAAGAGATATGATCCTTAATGTTGTTTTGTGTGGGTCATTAGTAATTTAGACTTTCCATAAACAAAATCCCCGTTTACCCTGTTGTTATTTGACTTTTGAACCCTTGGTGAGGGATAATTCCTGCAGGGTTTGGTGAGGGATAATGAATAATTCCTGCAGGGTTTGGTGAGGAATAATGAATAATTCCTGCAGGGTTTGGTGAGGAATAATGAATAATTCCTGCAGGGTTTGGTGAGGGATAATGAATAATTCCTGCAGGGTTTGGTGAGGGATAATGAATAATTCCTGCAGGGTTTGGTGAGGGATAATTCCTGCAGGGTTTGGTGAGGGATAATGAATAATTCCTGCAGGGTTTCGTGAGGAATAATGAATAATTCCTGCAGGGTTTGGTGAGGGATAATTCCTGCAGGGTTTGGTAAGGAATGATTCCCATCCCCAGAGCTCCTGGTGCTGGGTTTGCCTCAGCTGCTGATGTCAATATTAAAGGCATAGCTTTGAATTGAGTCTGGGATAAATCCTGCCCTGGCTCAGGTTTGCCTGGGCCCTTTGGGAGCTGCCTCAGGGCCAGCTCAGCTCTGTTCCCCCAGGCCTGAGCACTCTGCAGGAGCAGGTTTTGGCTTTGGAGCTGTTAGTTCCAGGAAAGAGAGCTCATGTTTAGGTTAACTTTTCCATAGCTGTTAATGGAAAACCACGCTGCACAGAATGTGTGGAAAGGCTGGGGGTTTGTTCTCAGGCTCTGCTGCCTGGGAAAGCAGGGGGAATCTGGGAGCTGGGATGTGGGGATGGGTTAAACAGCAGCTCCTGGATAGTGCCTGGGTGGCTTTGGGTCTGCAGGGACAAGAATCCTCCCAGGGACACGTGCAGGGGTGGCCTGGGGGCTGCACAGCTGGTTTTGCTCTCAGGGCTGAAAAGGGACCACGCCTGGAGTTCAGACCAGGGGGGTTTGAAATCCTAACCCCTGGTTCCTGCTCTTTGTTCAGGAGGAGGTTTCCATTCACAATACTGAAATCACACAATTACTTTATATCTGAATTTCTTTGTCTCTAGAAGAGGCTCCTAATTGAAAATTAGGCCGGGCAGATTCTGCCTGGGTGCTCTGTGATGTTCCTCGTTAATCAGCAATACCTGGCCATCCCCACATCACCCTTCACTGTGGCTACTCAATAATAAAACACATTTCGCGCTTTCAGAGAACTCTCTTCAGAGCCCTGGGATGGGCTGCAAAGACCTTAGAGCCCAGTTCCACCCCTGCCATGGCAGGGACAGCTCCAGACCCTGTCCAGCCTGGCCTTGGGCACTGCCAGGATCCAGGGGCAGCCGCAGCTTCCCTGGAAAACCTGTCCCAGGGCCTCCCCACCCTGACAGGGAAGAATTTCCTCCTCATTTCCTCTTTGGAGCTGTGCATGGGAAAATGAACCAGCAAGAAAAGCTGTTCCTTGTGGTTAGGGGAGGATTTGAGCCACATTAACAGAATATTGCAGCTGGGCTCACAGCTCCCCTGTTCAGAGCTCAGATCAATCAGTACCACCCCAGGGGCTCTCCCTGGAGCTGCCCATGTTTTTTCCTCCCCCTTGCCTCAGATCAGGCTGAATTCCTGGTTTCACTTCCACCTGCACAGCTCCTGGCACGATGGGTTGGGTTCTAGCTGGCACCTGGAGCACAGCAATGCCCCACCAGCCCCCAGGGTGTGTGGCAGCTCTGTCCCAACCTTCCCAGCTCAGCTTTAATTTCCCTGCATTTCAGCTCTGTGTGGGAAGTGAGAGACAATGAGTTCTTGCCCAGATTGGTTTGCAAGCACAGAGCATCCTCCAGCAGGCAGGGGGAGTCAAGGAAAGGAGGCTTGGGTTTGGATCTGCCAGAAATAGAGCCACTGTGCTGTTCTGTGGTGAAGGCTCAGGAGTTTGGCTGCAAATGTCTGATTTCTTATCCTGGCTGCTCTGTTTATATAAAGACCCATTTTTATGTCACACACATTTTCCTTTCCTGGCGAAAAGAACAGTTGTGATTATTTTAATGGGGACATTTCCATGTATTTGGTGGCCTCAGCCTCTCATCACAACCAACCACAATCTGCAGCAGAGCCCTGGCACTGGGACCCACCGTGCTGTGATTCCACCAGGAAACCTCCCAAGAAAAGCTCTTCTCCCTCAGTCCTCATTAATTTGGGTAGGATAAATCTTTACATATAACTACAATGGCTTTGTTTCACCTTTCCTCTCTTTATACCCTTCTATATTCACCTATTCAAGCACAAAATGAAAATGCAATTAATGCAATGCAATAACAAATCAAAACACAGTTTGCTCCCTGATTGAAGAGTTCCTGGCCAAGTCCGAGCTTGAAACACATTTTGATAATCTCATAAATCCCCGACAGAACAACATTTATCAAGGAAGTGCCACAGAGAAACACGACTTGTTTGGGTCCTGTGAGCAATTTGCACAAATAAGGGTTCCTGTGTTCCATTATAAAAGTGATAAAGTTCCCTAAAGAATGCATATATTTTTACATCACCTCTCTCTGATGATGTTTCCAGTGCAAAAATAACCTCATTAATGCTGACAAGAATGCAAACCTAGTCTCTTGAAAATGTGAGAAGCCCACAGGAATCCCATGTGAGCTCACTTCCTTGCTTTATTGGAACCATCTGTGCCTGTCGGGAACCTCAGACCCCCTGCCCCAGGTCTGACTCCAAAAAACAGAATTTCATCATCTTTTTGTGCCTCTCAGCCTCTCTGGGTGCTCTTCAAAACAGGTCCTGAGCATCCCTGACTTGTCCTTTTGCTCTGGGCTAGGACAGGAGTTGCAAAAGCCTCCTGCAGCCCAGAGCAAGGTTTGCTCCCTGGTTTGGGGCTGGCTGCAGGGAGGGATCAGCCCCAGGACAGAGTCCCCACCTTGATCAAAGGGGCTGGGGCATGGACAGGGACAGTGGGAGATCACAGGGACAGTGTGAGGTCACAGGGACTGAGGTCACAGGGACTCTCTGAGGTCACAGGGACTCTCTGAGGTCACAGGGACTGAGCTCACAGGGACTCTCTGAGGTCACAGGGACAGTGTGAGGTCACAGGGACTGAGGTCACAGGGACTGAGGTCACAGGGACAGTGTGAGGT
Source organism: Eopsaltria australis (assembly GCA_034509425.1). Lineage (NCBI taxonomy): Eukaryota > Metazoa > Chordata > Aves > Passeriformes > Petroicidae > Eopsaltria > Eopsaltria australis. Next base: position 173,431 of record JAVTVJ010001773.1, read on the forward strand.
CACAGGGACTGAGGTCATAGGGACTCTCTGAGGTCACAGGGACTCTCTGACGTCACAGGGACAGTGTGAGGTCACAGGGACTGAGGTCACAGGGACTCTCTGACGTCACAGGGACAGTGTGAGGTCACAGGGACTGAGGTCACAGGGACTCTCTGAGGTCACAGGGACTCTCTGAGGTCACAGGGACTCTCTGAGGTCACCTCCTCTGGCACAGCTCCAGCCATTCCCTGACTGAAAATCACAGAATATCCTGATACCAACCCAAATCTCCCCTGGCACAGCTCCAGCCGTTCCCTTGGGTCCTGTCAAAACACTCAGGAATATCCCTTACTAATCACGCCAGCCAAACCCCACAAACCATTGACAGACAAAGCTGACAGATGTGACTGAGAGCTTGCTTTAAGCTGCCAGGAGTGGCTGCCCCCCGTGCCACAGCAGAGATTTGCTGTTCCCTGCTGCAGGGAGGGGTTTGCAGGTGTGTTGCTACCTTGTCTCCTGGCTGGGGACGCATCACGGACACGCGGTCGTATCCCTTCCGCAGCAGCACCCAGAGGGCATCCAGCTTCCCCTGCAACGAGAGGGAACAGGGTTTTGCCATGCTCTGGGCACAGGGCAGTGCCCACACCCAACAGGTTCTACCCCAGCATTCCCAGAGCCTGCAGGAGGTGCTGGAGATCGGTGTTTTCTCTCCCAGACACTCGCTGAGAGCTCGCTGCCCGGTCACAGGGAGAGCGCTCAGGTGTGTGCCAGGTAACGGTGTCTGGCCTCTCCAGAGCTGAGCTGTGACTCACACACTCCTGGGCTCAGGGAGAGCCTCACATCCCCTCAGCTCCAGGCATCACAGGCAGCAGAACGTGGAATCAGTGCAGGCAGTGAGCAGTGACCTCGTGCAAAGCCCTTCCCAAGTGCTGCACCTCCGGGGTGAGCCCAGGTCCTGGTGTCCAACCAAGGGCTCCCTTTCATGGGGGCAGAGCCCTTCTCCTCCCTTTCCAGGGGACCACCAGGGCCACGATCCTCCCTGGGACCTCTGCTCCCCCAGCAGTGTGTTCAGCCAATGCCTCAAAGCTTGTTTGGGAGTTGCAGGGACACGAGGGTGGAGGCAGACACGTAGAATGACTGCATGGAACTCGTTTCCATAGGATATGGGGAAAAGACTTCCCAAGGTGAGAGCCAGGAAAGTCTGTGATTCTCAAAGGAAGAAACAAGAAGCTTCTGTCAGATTCTTCTGCATTTGGACAGCAGAACTCCTCAGAGCTGGGGGAAACCATCCCTTCTATTCCAATCCATCCTTACAGCAGAGCTGCTTGAAGCTCTTGATCTCCTGTCCACTCTGACAGCTTAAGAAAAAAGTAACTTTCCCTTCCATTTCTCCTTTAGGAAACCAGAGGCAAAATGACAACTTTCCATGGAACAAAAAAAAATTCCTTTTTCACTCTGCAGTCCTGATTTCCAAGAGCCTACCAAGATTTCTTGGGAAAAGCCAAAAGCTCCATCTTTGGGAGCCTCAGGGTCTGCCCAAGACATCTGGGTGGAAGAGAGGGAGCGTGCATCATGGAAAGGATGATGGGTGCAAAATGAAATGACAAAGCTCTCCCTTGGACACAGAAACCCTCCTGTGCTCTCCATGGAGGGGCCATGTCTGGAACTCCCCCACAGCTGAAGCACAGGGTCACTTGGAGAGAAAAAAAGAAAGTTCTGAAGGCAAACAAAGCCTCGAGTCCTGCTGGATCTGAAGCCCAGAGAGCAGAAACAAATGAAGGAGGGCACAGTTCCAGCCATGGAATTTCCTCTGAATTCAGGGTGAATTCAGCACTGCAGTGACCCCGAGTTACCTCGGTGCTCCCGAGATCTGCTGGTGTCAGGCACTTCTGGAGCTCTCTGTAAACCCAAGCTGCCCTTGGGCCTCTCTGGCCAGGCTTTGTGAAGGGAGACAGGAGGGACAGAGGCTGGAGAGCTGCCAGGGACACCTGGCCCAGGCAGGGCTGGAGTGGCCTCCAGGTGGGATTCACCTGAGGCTTCCTTTGGAGGCACCACTGTTCCCTCAGCCTGAGCTCCAGATGAGGGGAAACAGCCTCAGGCTGTGCCCAGGGAGGTTTAGGTTGGATGGTGGGAAAAATTTCTTCACTGCAAGGGTTGGAAAGGCCTGGCCCAGGCTGCCCAGGGCAGAGGTGGAGTCCCAAATCCTGGGAATGTTCACAAAACCTGTGGAAGTGGCACTCAGGGACGTGGTCTAATGGTGAATGTGGTGCTGGGTGGATGGCTGGACCTGAGGATCTTGGAGAGCTTTTCCAACCTTGATTCCACGGCTCTGTGATTCACTTCCATCATTCTGTGCTGCCCCTCCCTGTCAGATGAAGCGAGGGCTTGGCGAGGTTCTTAAGAAGTTTTCAGATTTGTCATTCCCTTTGGATTATCTGCACTGGCTTTTCAAACAGTGGAAATGACATTTTAAAAGCAGGGTAATCCAGTTGGCACCGTGCTAAGAAGGAACAGCAGCAAATCAGAATAACAACAATAATAACCCCAATCTGTTAAGTGTCAGTAGCCACATTTGGTAGCAAATAAATCTCTGGAGCATTTTAAAAAAAGCAATTTATCCACTCTCAGCTGTCTACCTACTTATAGACATGACTCTGGGAAGATTGAAAAATAGAGGGAAGAAGAACTCCTTCATAAAAGGCACAACATTCTAAGGAGGGGCTGCTCCTTGAGCAGTGTGGAGAAGAGGAGGCCCGTGGCCTGCAAGATGACTGGTCCTAAAATGTGAATTTCCTGGCTCTTTAGCACTTCAAGCACCCTTGGTTCACTGCTCCTGAAGTTTAATTCCTTCCCCTTCCCCTTCCCCCATGATTTTTTAAAGGGACATATTTATCTGCTTCCCAAAAGGGCTCCAGCCAGCCCAGTGCAGGGGGTGGAAATTCAACATCTGCTTTGACCACACTGCACTTGGAGCTTGGGGATGAGGGAAAATTCAAGCTGAGTATCAGGAGATGTTTCCTGCGGGTGAGGTCTGTGAAAGATTCCCCCCAAAAGTGGTGGGAGCCTCTCTGTTATTTTAAAAGCCAGACTGGACAAGGCAAGGTGGGTCCCAGCCAGTGCTGCCCTGGCTGAGGGTCCAGCCCAGGCAGCTCCAGGGCTGCTCCCACCTTCCCTGCCAATCCATCTCCTGTGCTCACACCTCCAGGACATCACTTTCTGCCAAGACTGCTGATGAATTCTGCCAATTTTGCTAATTCCCTGCTGCCCAGGGAGAGCAACAGCAGGACTCTGCTCCACAGGAATGATCCTGCCTGGGTTTGGTGAGTGCTGCTGATTGTCCATGAGGAAAGTGCTGGAGACAGTTCTCCTGTCTCCATTCACTTCTTGGGTGCAGCTCAGTGAGGGGTGTGGTGGTAATTAATAATTAGGTAAATTCCTGTCCAGGCTGCTAAATACTATCCAGATGTGGAACACTCCAAGGTTTTGGGAGTATCTGAATACAGGGTTTTGGATTGGAACTGTCCTCATCCTGTACACAACTGGAATGGTCGATAAGAGAGATACTTCCAAAGGAATTAAGAATCTATATCACCCATGAGATCCTGTTAATATTTGTAGGCGCCCTTAAAACTGAATTCTTGTTATGAAGCAAAAGCTGTTCCAGAGTCAGCACTGAACCTCAGCCCTGCATGCATTGAATCTTCTCTCCAAGCCTCTCTTGAACTTTGGAGAATTTCCATCCTGGACACAGATCTGCAGCAAACCTGATTCCTCTTTTCAGAGCTGATTTCCCATCCTGCAGAATAAATCCTGAAAATTCACTGAAAGCCTCCTGGGGGCTATGATCAAACAGCATCAACTGGGGAAGGGGAGAAGCTCAGCAGAATGTTGTCAGCACTTGGGATCAGGGGTTTGGGGACAGATCCGAGCCTTGGGGACAGATCCGAGCCTTGGATGTGAATTGATCACAACAAAGATCTCCTGCACACACCTGGCAGGGCTCACTCACCTTGATGGGGGGCACCGAGGGCAGGGCTCACTCACCTTGATGGGCGAGTACCACTTGCGAGGGGACGAGGGCTGGCGCATGCTGCTCCCGAGGTTCCTGGGCTCAGGGAACTCGTACTCCTGCTCTGGCATCTTCACCCTGGCATTCTTGGCCTTCTCTAACTTGGCACCTTCCTCCGTGGAGCCCTTTTCTCCCCAGCGCACCTGGAAGGAGGCGCCAGGCTGTGGCTCAGCCCTGCTGCAGGAGCAGAGCCCTGCCTGTGTGTCCCAGTGCCCAGATCCAGGCTGAGCAGCAATGCACACGCTCTCAGGTTTGTTTCTACACTGCAGCCCAAATTTTGAGCTTGTCCTTTGTGGTGGTTTATGAGGAACGTGAGATGGGGAAGGCTTTCAGAAGAACTAAAACCATTTCACTGTAATTTGCATGGCAGTGCTGCCCCATATCCCAGGCAGGGACCAGGACGTTGCTGCCCTAGGGGACAAACGTGGTCCCAAACTTCAGAAATCCACGTTTGGCTCTCAAATATTCCCAACACAAAAATGACCTGGGCTCAGATGCACCAAAAAACCCTCAAGAAGTTTGTGCCTGTGTCCTGAGTGCCCTCCTGGGTGGGTGGCAGGGGGATGTCCCAGCCCAGGTCTGGGATTTCCTCACCTCCATCCGTTTGATGCCGCCCACTCCTCGCCCTCCATAGTAGGAGGCATCGACTGTTGGCCACTTCTTCTTGGGCAGACCATCATCATCCTCCTCCTGCAAAACAGCAGCAAGGGGTGGCACTGTCAGGAGCAACGACCAGGGATGGGGAGGAATAAACAGTGCCAGGCTGCCCTGTCCTGTGAGCCTGCAGGGCTGGCAAGGTTCTGCTCTCTCCCTCGTTATTCTCCAGAGGATTTGCACTCATGGAAGGACAGTGTTTTATGATAGAAACACCAACAGCTGGAAGGTACAGTCCAGCTCCAGCAAGAATGAGATTTTGGGATTTTTCACCTCTGCCACCCCTTCCCTTCCCTTCCCCTGGCACTGGGCAGAGGCAGCTGCTGCTCGTGGCTCCCTGTGCTGCAGGGACCCTCCAGGACCCAGGGAAATCCCCACACTGGAGTTCAGGTCTCACAGGATGCAGGGAAAGAGTGAAAAAATGAGGGAATTTTCTCCTGAGTGATGGCAAACTCGGGGTACCTTTGGAAACAACCCCGGTGGGAATGGCCAGGTTTATTGAGAGGAGCTGCCCAAGAGGAACAGGATGGAAAATTCCCATGGAAAAGTCACAAAAATGGAATTAGATCCTGCAGTGAACCTGTGCCTCGGCTGGGCCTGTGAGAAAAATGAGATTTAAATTGTGTGTCCTGCCCTTGCCCCTGCAGGCACATCCCCAGCCACAGAGCTGAACGTGCTCAGCACCTCGTGGTGACATTCAGGTATGGGTGAATTAACAGACCAAGAACATTCCCTTGAGTGCATTTTAAACGACTCTGCTAAAGCTCCAGTGAGATTCAAGGCATTTTAAATTCTCTGCTCCACTTTGTAAGGTCAGAGTGTATGTGGAGCTCTTACAGTGCCTTCCCCTTTAATTTCTGCAGCTCAGGCTGTGAACTGGCAAAGCAGAAAAGCAGAGTTCATCAAAAACGTGAAGTATTTCCTGTGAAAAACGTGGAGAGAAAAGAAAAATGGTCCCTCTCTCTTTTTTCTTCTTCTTTCTTTAATTTTTCACAGGGATTTGGCAAAACTCCAAAACTTAGGAGCTTTCCAGAACTGGAAAAGCCAAAAATACTTTGAAATTGAAACTCCCCATCAGGAAAACTGAAAAACAGGGTGGGGGAAAAAAATCCAAGAAAAACTACGGTATTCACGGCAACCAAAAGCATTTCAGTTTATCAAAACACTTAGAAACTGGGCTGTAAAATGTGTCCTGATCTAAGGGAAGGGTGAAAAACTGGTCACAACCACCAGGTTCTTCTCCTCACAGCTGAGCTCTCCCTCTGGCCCCGGGCAGAGCTGCTGAGGCTCTTTGCTGCAACCCAAGAACTCAATATCTCTGCATGAAGTTTTTTCCATGAGGGGTTTTTTTTTGCTTAAAAAAAATTAAAAAAAAAAATAAAAAAATAGTGGAAGCGAAGCCATGGAAATATTTTCCTTCAGCAATTCTCTTTCTCTCTCTGCAGCTCAGCACAGACTGGACTTCTCACAACAGGAAATACCGAGGTTTAGGAAATCTTCCCCACAAGCCCTCAAAAGCCCCGCGAGTCGGGAGCAGGGAGCCAGGACAGAGCACACGCACAGAGAGGCAGCACGGCCACTGCAAAACAAAGCAGTCACAAGCTCTGTGCAGGATCAGCCTGTTTACATGGCTGGGCTGGGAGGGCAGGGCAGGTTTTGCAATAGGAGCACAAAGCCCCCACCAGGGATGTCCCACACACTTGGCTGATGTGCTCGCCACACACGTGAGGGGCCGGGACTGGAAATGGGGCTCAGGGCAGGGAGGAGAAGGGAAATGGAAGGAAGAGGCACCCAAAGCCCACATCCAGCATCCCAGTTCACTGCCCCGTGTGCCAGGGCTGGATTCTCATTCCCTGCCTGCCTCACCTGTGTTTTTCTCCACAGGGTTTGTACCTGAGGAGCTCCAGCTCTGACCCAGATGCAGCGTCAAAAACAGCCCCGGAAATTCCAAGTGCATTTAAGGATGCTGGAAATCGACTGTACAGAGCCTGGCAATGTTCCACCCCCAAAATCTGCTTTAGATGGAGCTAGAGTTTCTCGTAACAAATAAGAAGAAGCAGGACAGAGCTGCATTTCACAGTCAGGGATCCAGATTCGTAAGTGCTGGATTGCAGAAAACAAAGATCTGTGTTTATCTCAGAGGCCAGGCCAGGCTCTGGATACTTTGACCCTGACCTGAGGGAACCTCATCTGTGGGTAACACAAGGATAATTCAGGCTCCACAAGGGACATCTCAACCACTCAGGGTAAGAATTCAAACTCAATTTGGCCAGATATTAAAAAAAAAATTTGGACAACTTACCCCTCTCCCCACCCTTATAATTATTTTCCCAGTTGTCTCTGCAATGCCTGAATTTTGTCAGAATTCAGCATTTATGGAGAGCTCTGCCTGCACCGAGGGCTGAGCCATGACACGACAATCATTTCTCTGTGTGAGAGATGTTATCATCGAATTTTAGTGCTGAGAGAACACAGAGGCAAATCTGTCCCCAAGGCTCCTTTCCACCCCTTCTCCCAGCACTGGAGTCATTCCCAAATTCCCTGGCCACCCCTCAGCTGCTTTGTGACACTTTGGGGACACCTTGCTCTGCTCTCGGGGAACGATTCCTCCTGCTGGGGAAGGTTTTGCTTGGTCCCTCCTGCCCCTCCTGTCCCTGCTGTCCCCGCTGTCCCCGCTGTCCCTGCTGCCTCCCAGGACAGTGCTAAACCCTCAGGGCCAGGTGCCAGAGCTGCTGCACAGCCCTCTCTCCCCAGCAGCTCCCTGGGAGTGTTTGCTGTGCTGAGTGTGGGTAAGAGCCCAGCAGACACCAGAATTATCCCATTACAGCCTGGTTGGTGGCTTGGCCCCGGTGCCACATCGGGGCTGTTGGGTGACAGAGCAGCAGGGAACAAAGGGGCTGAGTGATGAGGAAAGGGCAGGCTCTGGGCATCTGGGAGATCTCCTTGCCAGACTCCAGGGAGCTTTGTGTCCCTGCCTGCTGCTGTGGGAACAAGTGATGCAGCTGTGGGTTTTAGGCTCTGCTCACAGGGCAGGCAGCAGTGAGGGAGGGCAGTGTGTGTCCCTGGGGGTGCCTGGGGGGGCTCCAGTTCAGCACCCTCTCACTGCAGCCAGGACTGACCCCAGCAGAATTCTGCCCCGGCCCAGGGAGTGAAGAGGGAATTTTGGAAGCTGCAGAACCCTGCAGTTGGGGCTTTTGGTGTATTTTGAGGATGGGTTGCTATAGCAGAACCAGCTTCAGCCTTGTGATGAGCTTCTGCTCTGAGCTGGGCAGAGCTGTTCCAATAAACCCAGCCTAAAGGTGATGGGGCACAGGAGTAAAAGCAGCTGGGCTAGAAAAAGCCTTCCTATTCACTGGAGGTAGAGAATGTGGTTTTGATCCCCCTTCAGTGACTAATCCCAGGCCAGAGAGGTGCTCCTGGCTCCTGCAGGCTCTCTCTTCTTCCGCTTGGCATTACCTCAACCCTTCCTGGCCTAAGTGGAACCATCTGTCCTTCCCTGGGCTTCACCCTCAGCATCCCGAGTTCCCTGAGCAGCACAGCACGAGCTGAGAACATTTGCAATTTCTGAATGAATTAATTGGGAGTTTCTGGCCAATAATGATTTCCTTCACCAACACTGAAGTGTCTCCAACACGTCTCAAAGGGCCTCTGAAACTGAGTTCAGTAAAACCTAAAAGCAGAGGCTGCTTCCCCTTCGTTGTCAGAGTGTAATGCATTCTCCTTCCTCCTGTGGGCCTCAGCTCCCAAATCTGCTGATGCAACAATTCCTTGTCTTTTTTTTTTTGTTTGTTTTTGGCCAAGAATTTCGTGAGAAGAAAAAAATCCAAGTGTAACCCCACGGCTGAAGGGACCAGCAATCCCTCCTGCTGGAGAGGAGCAGCTGCTGCTTCCTGAGCATTGTCTGGGCTGTCCTTTCCTACCTGCCCAGTGGAGGCACTGAACTCCCAGACTGAATCACCTTTTGTGGTTGTGAACAAAACCTTGTCCCAGCCACGGAGGAGACCAGGGCTCAGCGGCACTCACCTCGCTGTCTTCTGCAGGAGGAGGGGGAGGCTCTTTGATGATCTGGAAGGATTAAAGAGAAAGAGAATCATAAATTCATGCTTTGTTCTTTAGCACGACTCAAATGTCACAAAAAAATAAAAAAAAAAAGAATCCAGAGGAGCAAACAACAGGAATGTGCTGCTGGAACCCTTCTGTTAGAGCACAGTGGAGTCACAGGGTGGCTCTGGGTGCCACTGTCACTGGGGGGAACAGGAGGTGTCCCAAGCCCTGCCGTGGGGACATTCCCAGTGACAGCTCCACACTCACACTGCTCATCAGGTGGGAGGCAACAGAAAATTCAGTCTGATATCCCTGATTCTCCTAATCCCAGCAGCTGCCACAGCCAGTGCTGGCTCTAAGCATTGATGCTTCACCCGAACAACCACAGAAAAATCAGCATCTCCTTCTGCCCTCTGCACATGGGTACAAATCCTGCCTCAAATAATTCACAGACTGAACAAGGGCTGGAAAGCAAAACCAACGTGGAGCAAAATGCCCTGGGGACATTGCAAAGCAGTGACAGCCCCAGCCTGGCTCCCAGAGCATCCTTCCCTCTTCATTCCAGAAGGCTGTGCCACCTCCTGCTCCTCACATTCAGCCTTTTCACATCATCAGGTTAATACAGCTCACTGTCATAAACTTTAAAAAATATAAATATATATATATATGTATGTATGGCTCGCTGAGGTTTCTAATCCAGCCAGCAGGGTGAGGCTGCAGCCTGCTCCAGGACATTCTCCATAGAAACCACCTCAGTTTATGTGGGTGTGAGGCCATTATTTCATGCAGAAACTTTGCATCCAGGGCTCGGCAGGCACTTGGCTGCTGCCAGAGCCCTGCATCCAAGAGCAACAGGGAGCTTTCCAAGGGGAGGGCAGTGACAGCAGCACGTCAGCCCCTGTCCCTGAGCCCTGCTCAGAGCCCCTGCACAGCCACGCCACTGCCCCTGCCCCAGGATGGGTTTGCTGCAGGGGTTTCTGCACCAGGCAGCTCTTTCTGAGCACACCAGCCCATGAGGCAGGGGCTCTCTGAGCACTGCAGGTGACACTGAGTGTCCTGCTCAGAGCTGGGGGTCAGGGCAGAGGCTGCCCTGGCACGGGGGACACACGTGTGGGCTTCAAAATCACCCAAAAATTAAAAAAAAAATACAGTCCCAAACAGCAACAGCTTGGCTGTTCGAATGCAGAAAGGGAAAATTGCAATCACATTAAAGGCCCTGAAGATATAAATATTTACAGCAATTCCTCTCGCGCGTGTTTTTCCTCCTGTGATGAGCTCACTGTTTTTATTTTCCTCTGCAAAGCCCCAGTCATGCAATGTGGCCATTAATGAGGAGCATGTGCCTCTGCCTGGGGAGGAGACAGGGCTGGGGAGGCTGGGGAGGGCTGGGTCCAGCTCTGGACCCTCACCCCAGGACCTTGAGAGGCTGGAGAGTGTCCAGAGGTGGGAATGGAGCTGGGGAAGGGTCTGGAGACCAGGAGAGGCTGAGGGAAGAGGGAGAAAAGGGGAATCAGGGGGGACCTTGTGGCTCTGCACAGCTCCCTGACAGGAGGGGACAGCCCCAGGTCGGGCTCTGCTCGCAGGGAACAGCGACAGGAGGGAGGGAACAGCATGAATTTCCCTATGGAAAGAGTGATTAGACATGAAATGGGCTGCCCAGGGAGCTTTGGAGTGCCCATCCCTGGAGGTGTCCGAGGAAGGACTGGGCATGGCCCTCTGGGCTGGGGACAAGGTGGGGATTGGCCACAGGCTGGGCTTGGCGATCTCAGAGGTCTTTTACAACCAAAATAATTCTGGGATCCCGTGAAAAGTGGATGAAAATGTGTGTGCATGCCAGTGCCACTCCGTGGAAAGGAAATCCTGGCTATCAGCAAGGTTTGCTCAGAGGTGTAGGATGGAGACAGCACCATGCCTGCTGTTTGCCTCGACTCTACACACACACAGAGTGTGCAACGCACCAAAGGACACAGGAGACCTTTCAAGAGACACAGGAGACCTTTTCAGATTCATTTTGGTCAGTTTGAGGGGTGGCATTTGTCACCAGACCTCCTTTCGAACCAAATCCCTGAACACAAACCCATCAGACTGAGAAACTCCAGATGTCTGATCCAAAATGTACCTGCTGGGAGCAGCCTGGTTCCCTCTGGAGCATCCCCTGCTCTGCTGGAACACCTGGGCTCCAGTGGAGTCTCTCTCATTTGCACTGGCACCAAACACCAGGATAACAATCCAAATTTGGTCCAGCTAAGCATCCAAACACAGCTCCTCAGCCAGGACCACTGGAATTGCACGTTTGGAATGGCTGATTTCCATACATTTGCATCCCTCCCTGCAGGCACACACGTACACACACACTGACTGACTCCTGCAAACAGATCAAGTGTTTCCTATCACAGCCCAAGAGGGGGAAAAAAGGACATTCCTTCCATTTCTGAGTGCTTTGCACTTCTAAGAGCAACTGAGCTCCCCTAAATTGGCAGCACGGGTTGGGTCATTTGGACAAGTCTGGAGATGGGGGAGTTCAGTCTCCTGTGCCTTCGAGCCCCTATGACCTTTCAAAGTTCAAATCATACAAAAAACCACAAAATCTCATTTCTGACTCGCTGCCCAGGCCTTCAAACAGCACAGAGCTTTTCCTTCTCCTTTTTAGATTCTGACAGTTACAGCTCTGTGGGCACAAAATCCTCACGGTGGGGCACTGAGACCTGAGTTTTGGGACATTGAGACCCTCATTTTGGGACACTGAGACCCTCATTTTGGGGCACTCAGACCGTCACTCTAGGATACAGAGATTCTTATTTTGGGACACTCAGACCCTCACCCTAGGACATTGTGACCCTCACTTGGGGCACTCAGGCCCTCACCCTGGGCCACTGAAGGCCGTGATGCCAATGGCACCTTGGGGCCATCCCACAGCACTGGGCACAGCGGGGGCCCGGGGCAATGCCAGGCCCAGGCCCAAAGGCCCCAAGCCAGAAACAACTCAAAGGAGTGCAAATGCCACCACAGGGACCCTGTGAGGGAGGACACAGCCACCTCGTGCTGGCCTGGCTGCAGCCCTGGCCTGGCAGGTGAGCCCAGGCCCTGCTGCTGGGCTGGGCTGGGCTGGGCTGGGCTGGGCTGGGCTGGGCTGGGAGCGGGCCAGGCCCAGGGCCCAAAGGCCTCACAGCCGCTCGCCTGGCACAACAAAAACAGCTCAAAAGAGTGAAAATGCCACCACAGGGACCCCGTGAGGACACAGCCCACATGGCCACCATGTCCTGCACCCCTGGCCTGGCAGGTGAGCCCAGGCCCTGCTGCAGGGCTGGGCTGGGCTGGGCTGGGCTGGGAGCAGGCCAGGCCTAGCACAGCCCCGGCAGGTCTGGCTTGCCAAAGCCCTGTGTTTGTCCTCGTGTGCTGTGAGTGTTTGATAACCCCAAACCATCCCTGGCAGGGCTGGAGCTGGGCCTGCTGTCCTGTCTGGGGAGAGGAGGAACACGATGGTTCTGCCCTGGGTTTGCTCCCAGGTGAGGAACACCTGAGGGGTTCAACAAAACCCTGGCAGGGCTCTTTTATTTCTGAGGGTGAAGAAGGATGGAGAGGCGGCTGCTGGCTTTCCTTGGCACAGGAAGGAGTCTGAGAGCAGCTGCCAGCACTGCCACACGCTCAGCTGTGACAATCTGGGACCGTGTTCAGCAGCAATTCTCTGCCTTCCAGCATGGCCCCAGCGTGGATGTGAAGGACAGGTCTCTGTGAGCTGGGCACTCCGTGTCACAGATCCATGGAAAAGCAGCTGTTTGTGATGGATAACCCAGTGGCAAAGCAGGGAATGCTCTTGGCCACCTCCTGGAGCGTTAAAAGCTTTGGGAAGGATGAATTTGCTGTTGCCCTGAATTTTCTGTAGCCACTCAGGCATAAGAAAGCACACGTTGAATCCAAATTTTGCACATTCCAGGAATGTGTCTGGGATGTTTTTCCGTCCTGGGAGCCCAGAAATCCCCACCAGCTCTCAGTGTCCAGCAATCACAGAAACTGTCCCTGGAGTTTTGGATGATAAATTGGGGCAATATGTTTCTTGTCAGAGGAGCATATCTGCTTTAGGATGGGACAGGTCATCATTTAAAACGAAGCAAACAGTACAAAACAAGAAATAAAGGACTTTGCCTCTAATCAGGACTGCAGCTTGGAAGCATGAGTTTACTGAGCAGATTATTTATGTCCTTAATTACCTTCACTCTTCTGGAAATCACCGAATACATATTCCTGATCTCCTAATAAACAGGATTTTTAATAGCATTAACTATGATCCATCTGACTAATTTCCTATTTTTTCCCCTTACATATTTATAGTTTTGACCTCTCAGTCTTGTGACAGTTTCATAGTTGAGGTATGAGTCGGGTAAAGGAACATTTTATTTCTGTCACATCTTCTGTGTCTTCTCAGTACCCATTAAATCCTTGGAGATCTGCTCTGCACTTCAGAGCTAACACAAGCAGGGCCTGTCCCAATTCCTTCACCTGCAATAAAACACAACCTTCTTCCTGGAGATGCAAGTGAGAGGTGAAGGAAGTGCAGTGGAAAGCGAAGTCATCCTTGTGAGTTCACCTCTCTTGTCAGCCTGGGAGCACATTCAGGAAGCTCAATTTTGGCTGATTAACAAGAAAAGGCTGCTCCACCCCTAAGACTGGGAGGTGAACTGCACAAAGTCAATACAGGATCACAGCACGAGCCAAAACCATCTCCTTCTGAAAGGCAGGGCACCACGGAGAGAAAAAGGCTCCGTTTTGAATTAACCAGTGTGGGATGCTCACAGCTCAGGTGAGTGCTGCCAGGTGGGGCTGCAGGGCTCCCAAACAGCCTCTCCCTGCACACTTGTGCTTCCTCTCCCTTTGCTGGGCTGTCTCCACAGCGTTCCAGATGATTCATGGTCCTGTGCTCCTTCTCCCAGAGCAGAGGAGCCGTGCCTGGCGTGCTCCTGGGAGCGGGTGGGAATCAGAACCCACGGATCTTCCTGAGCAATCTCCATCCAGCCAAGGGGACCCTGCCATTTTATGGCTCCTCAGGGCTCCTGCAGAGCCCATGCATTTCCTTCCCTTCCCTTCTCTTCCACCAGTGTAGCCATGTGGTTTTAATCTATATTTTCTGTATTTTCTCCATCCAGCTTTTTGTTTCCAAAACTTCTGGTCAGCTGCAGTGCAGACCCAGAGCCAAACAGATTGCTGGGTTCTTCCATGCTCACTTCCAGAAAACAGCTTTAAAGTTAAAACTGGTGTTAGATGCTTAAATACCAACACCTCATTTATCTGCCAGCCACACCCCTGCATTTAAAGTCACTGTAGTATGAAAATGAGCGAGGTGGGGCAGATTTTCTACATGGGCAAATAACCCAGCCCAGCCCCTCGGGCCACCCTGGATGGCTGCAGGAGGGAGGCAGGCTCAGACCTGGGAGGAGGTGAGAGGGATGAGCACCTGGGGAAAAGGCTCAGGCTCAGCTGCCCCAGGGACAGAATTCCACTGGCAGCCCTGGAGTGCCCTGGCAGAGCTCCAGCCCCTGGCTGCGGCCACCCCTTCAGGTATTCAGGACAAAGCTTCAGTGCAGGTCCTGCTCTGGGGCAAAGCGTGGCCCAAGCACAGCTCCCTCAGCCTGCCAGGGACAGGGCACAGGGAGAGCATCCCAGTAAAGGGAAACCATCCCAGCACAGGGAGAGCATCCCAGCACAGCCAAGCCTTCCAACTATGACATTAATTCTGCCTTCACTGTACGTCCAAACACTTCAAGCAGCTCCATTCCCCAGCCAACCTAACAACGTGCCTGCAAAGCCCTCCTTAAGACAGCTTTGGAGGTTGATTATCTCTTTGGCTTACCTCTAGATTAAACCAAACTGATTTACATCAACATTAAACCTGAGGCTCCTGCTGGCCTCCTACCCAGAACAATTTCACCCCCCGGCAGCTGAGCAGCCTCTTGCACACACAGCTCCTGCTGGGGATGTCTGGGCTGCTCCAGGCTGTGCTGTGCTCAGGAAGGAGGAGGAATGGGAAGCCAGGCAGTGAGTGGGGGAAGGCAGGAGCTGGGATCTGCTGCTTGGCAGAGGTGCTCAGCTCAGGAAAGGTGGGGTCACCCTGTCAGAGGTGTCTGTGTACTTGTTTCCTTCTTGCCATCACTGGAATGAGAGCAGTGCTGGGGAGTTCAGCACGGCAGAATTGTTCCTTTGTTTTCTGTTGTTCAATCAACCTCCTACAGCCCTTGGAGAGGTCGGTGCCTGCCTCCCATGCTTTTGTAATATCCTCCCCAGGTATCCAGGGAAATTTTGCCTGTGCTGGTACACCAGGCACAGCAAAGAGTTTTTATTGTTCTGATCTGCTAAGCAACAATTGCCTCTACTGTAAACGGAGTGGTGAATTCCAGACTTCATCCCAGAATACTTCTGAGACCAATAAACTTGGATGCATTTGGAAACAGCATTCCTTCATGGGCGCGTGCCAAGGAGATACTGGGCTCCAGATAAACCTCCAGAGTGAGTCTATTGACTCCAGCCCATTTACTCCAGGGATGGAGCTGGCTCGGGGTCTTTCCTGAAGAACTGCTGGATAGTAATGACTCCTATTTAATTAAAAAGCATGCCAAGAGGAATTTCAGGGTTTAGAAATGTGCTTGTCACTCAGAAACAAATTTATACTTGGTAAGAGAAGAGTCTGTTGTGTTTTTTTTCCCTTTTCCCCCTGGACACATCCACAATTATCTCTGAGACGTCCCTGGGCCGGAATCCACGGCGATGTCTCCGGGTCTGCGGTTTGGTTATTCGAGGTTGGAGCTCTGGTTGTTGTGCAAGGCAGCTCCTCTGCCCTTAATTCACTTCTGACAGCACTGCATTCCTGCCCGTGCCCCTTCCAGAGCAGTCCCAAAGCTCTGCTGGGCTCCCTGTCCCCATCCCCAGGCAGGCTGGGCACTCCATGGGTTTATCTTTAATTCCACGGAGCTTTTGGGTGAGCAGTGCACAGGGAGGGATCCTGGCTGCTGATCCTCTGCCAGACACGCCGGATGCCCTCCCAGAGAGGTGGGAGAGATTTCATCCAGGCTCTTGGAATCAAACCTTTCCAACAGCTACGGGGAAGTGTTTGACTGCATTGGAAAAATATCAGTGAGACAGTCCCCACTTGCAGACCTTGCTAGGAGGGAACGTGGGAGGTAAAGGAGGAGAGTGAGGAAAAGCTTTTATCTACAACAAATGTTTTAAGTGGAGAATTTAAATCTGGAAAATATTAAGCTCATAAAGTTTTGTGTGGACCTGAGCCTCCGTCTCTCTGCTGCACCCACCTTCCTTATCTGGGCTGTTTTTCACACTCAGGGCTGTTACACGAGCACTGTCCTCACTTGATTCCACTGCAGCAGAGCCACAGTGCCCTCACAGTGACAGCTCCACATCCCCTCCACGCCCTGCTGCTTTTATTTATGCCTTTTTCTCATCAGCTCCATCTCTCTGTTCAAACAGAACCTCAAACCAGCAGCAGCACTGAGAGCATTTCCCTCTCTCCCCTCAGTTCTCCTGCAGACCCCAGAGCTGAGGTCTGCACAGGGCACATCTCCACTGACTTCCATGCAGATGTGCCAACAAAAAGCTGGCCCAGCTCCTCTGGGAATGTGCCATGTAGTTTAGACAAATAACTCTGAGCAACCTACCACGCTGCTCATGCTTTGGCCAATTTTAGAACCAAATTTTTTTTTTTTTAATTGTTCTGAAAATCCAAATAAATATTTTTTCCATTCTGGTTTTCATCTTGGGACAGAGGTGCCAAAGTACTGTGAAGAGAAGCGTTTTATCCCCATTTTCAGCCAGGAACAGAAATAGACAACTGAGATTTTTCCTGCAAGATTTCCATCCTTGTTCTGGATAACAAATCTCAGCACAGAGACTCATCCTGCAGCGAGTGGCTCCTGCAGTGAGTGGCTCCAAAGCTCTCTGCTCTGTGTTGTAGGTTTGGTACAACGTGGTGCAGATTTACAACCAGGTCTGTGATTTAAAATCAGGGATAATGATGGTGACCCAGAAACTGGAGCCAGTTTGGGCAGCCTCAAAAGCAGCTTGTGAAACGTTACACGCAGCCAGCCACCAGCCCAGGCTCCAACTCTGCTGACATTTGTGCATCCCTACTTCTTGTTCTATATTTGCAGCATGAACAAGATCCAGAACAAGAGCAGAGCTCCCCTGCACTGTGAGCTCCACAGGAATGAGCCCCTGCCCTGATCCCCATGGGAAAGGCAGAGCCAGGGCTCAGCAGGGATGCTCAGGGGTGGCAGCTCCTGTGCACACAAACAGCAGAGGTAGGGGACATTAAAGCTCATCCTGAGTCCTGTGATTTCCTTCTTGCCTCCCTTGACCCCTCCCTTCTCCCCTGTCTTCTCCTGATTTCTCCCTGCCCTTTGAAAGCATTAACTCTAGGATTGTGCTGTCGAACTTCTGTGAAAGGGCCTGGAGGAAAGGCAGTGCTCAGTGAAGCACAGTGGTACTGGCACTGGCACTGGGATATTTCAAAGTGCTTTTCAGACACAGTGATCCAGGAAAGAAGATTCATATTGCAAAAATTCACATGCCTAGCAATGTCTATTCCTGGCACCTGAGGCAGAAGCAGGACTCCAGAGTGGGCTGATCAGTCCTGCCCTTCCACAGGAGCCCTGCAGCACGGGCTCGCTGGACCAGGGTCAGAAAATCCACACCAGGCATGGCAAGGAACACATCTCTGCACACTATTTCCATTTTGTGACCCAAACACGAGGCTCAAAGGCTCCTGACAAGGTTTGGGTGTTGGCAGCGTTGCTGTTCCACGGGTCTGATCCAAGGCTGGGCAGAAGAACCAGAGCCCAAAGCAGAGGCAGAAATGCTGCCCCGTTCTAACTGGGACCAGTCCTGTGGAAACTCTGCCTCCTTCCCCCTCGTTCCTCACTTCCAGCAGCTCTGAAATGCTGCTTTGTGCTGATGGCTCACTCACCACAGTGCAGCAGAGGGGCCAGAACCACCAGAGCAGAGCCAGGGCCAGCAGCAGGAACAGGATGAGCAGGGCGATGGCCAGGATGGTCCCGTCGGACTGGAGGGGAGCACAGAGAGTGACAGTGTGACACCTGTGACAGAGCTGTCCCCACACAGAGCCCTGTGCCTCCTGCCCCCAGCTGTGTCCCACAGGCCCTTCCCCAAGTACTGCCACATCAATGATGATTATTAATGTCACACTCCTTTAACTTTCAGACAAGGTGCAGCTTTCCTCTCTCCTCACGCTCCAAATGTGGCACCTGCCCTCCCCCAACTGCAAAGAGCCCGAGACCTCTCATTCACTTCACAGCTTTTGCATCAATTTTCTGACCCTCACAGTCACAGAAATCACCTAATTCAGACTGAAATCAATGTAACATCCCTCAGGCTATTTAAGTGAAGACTTAAAAAAAGATTTTAAGGAGAGCTCACAACGCAGTCATGGAACCCTGGAGTGGTTTGGGTTGGAAGGGACCTCAAAGCCC